>OZ012609.1:12287307-12757272 GCA_963942555.1 Aleiodes leptofemur
GACGTCGATGAGGCAGCTTGCTAATTCTATTTCTAAGATAAATGCTGAAAGGGCTAGGATGTCGCCGAATGTACTTAATCTCTGGCGACATATTCCAGTGAATGCAGATAGCAGAGGTTTAGCACTGGCTGTTATTCGTACGGTGTATCGCTCGTGTACAGCAGATAATATACTGAGTGTAAGGCCTTTGTTTTCGGAATACGCTAAACGACCTGCTGTGACGGTGGCTGATGATGCTAGTAGGCATAGGGCCACTGAGGTGGGCCAGGAAAAGAAGTCCACTTCTTTGGTGATAACTTTGTTCTCTGGTATGTTGGCGCATAATCTCATTATTGCTAAGGCCCGTCGTGGGAACATGCTCTCTTCAGATTTGGACAATGACCTAGTGCTGGCCTCTGGAGCATCAGCACCCCTTCAGTATTCTGTCATCAACATTAACGAATTTCTACCACATGATCTGCATGAGCTTCGTAGTGCGGTGAGGAAGGCATCTAAGGAGAAGGGTTATTCTACTTTTATACGGGATGGCGAGATCTTTGTCAGGAGGAGGAAGGATGATTCTCCTAATCGCATCTCATCGCTTGATGACCTGAAAGCCTTTCTGTCGGACTCTTCTTGATACTTCCATGCTATATAATATCGATATTATCGATCATCTATTATCTTTGATCAATTTTTCTCCAATCTTCAACTCTTACTTCATAAAAAATGAATTTCCATGAAGAATTTTCTTTTTTTTTGTTCTCTTTTCTATATGCTTTTGCCATGAATGTCTTTTTCTTTGTGATTAATTGGGTTTCATTATTATTATTATCATATCTTTCTATTTTATTTTTATTTTGGTTGCTGCGTGCAATGCTTCGAAATGCGCGGATTGCTGAAAAGTGCGAGTATGAATTGCTGATAATCTACTTGCGAGTATAGAAGTCTCTATAATTTTTTCTTGATCATGTATCTGTAGTCATTTGTACAACATAATGTACAGCAAATAAATCTCAATCAATCAATCAATCAATCAATCTCTCTCTCTCTCTCTCCTATACCTAAATGCTGGCATTATCCCCACCACTCCCGTTTGGTTTTTTGCCGTAATGCAAGTTTGGGCAAATTTCCCATTTACTCCCATTGCAGGAGCACGCCTAAAGAAGTTTCACTTCAAAAGCTGACTTCACTCTACATGTCTGACAAACTTAAGATTTCTTAAGAATGGTTCATTTCACAAAATTAAGTATAAAGCACATTTATTTTTTTAGATTGCATTTCCTAAATTTTTCATCTGGAACTTTTTTTCCTCACGTCAATATTTTTCGAGTTATTGCATTCGAAATACCCAAACTTCCCTATTTCTATCTTTTCCCAAGAATGGTTAAGACTGATGTTCTACAAAAATCAAATTGCTACACAGAGAAAAAGATAATGGTAAGAACTATCAAATATCGATATCATTAATCCTCAGCAAATATTTTTTTGGAATAATCAAAATAGTTGTTAAATATACTGAATTCAGTCAATTCAAACAGTTTCCTAACAGCTGCGAATCAACCGTCAAGTGATGCACTTACTCGACTGGTATTCGACTGCGATTCACAAGTGTGCTTGAATTGATAACGCGGCCATCCAAGTAAATGATCAGAATTTTCAGATATTTTGCATAAGGAATCGATCAGTGGGTGACTTGTAATTCATATCATTTGTCGAGTTATTTTGTATCCCATCAAGAGTCAGTTCTCAAAGAATTCTTCTGATCCCTACAATATCATTTAGATTCATACCGTTTGACAGTTAGTTCCCGAATAAAAAAATATATCAGTCGGAGCTCAATCGATGTTATTCCAAACTTGACTGAGACTCGATTGCCAGAAAAAATTGGAAAAAGAAACACTGCCAAGTCAGTCAGTCAATGTTTATTTGGTAAAAAATATCAGTCAAGATGCAGTTGATTCCATTCTGAACTCGACTGAGACTCGACTGTCAGAAGAAATTCTCGGAAGAAATACTGCAAAGTTATCATATCATATCATTTATCACCCAGGATGGAAAAATTAGGCAATCGCTCATTGAGAGACATAGTATTTCAAATGCAATACTCGGTCTTTCCTACACCAGCAGAGAGACGCTGGCATTGATTGCAGAGATCACTAAATATTCTCAAATATTTTAGTCTCTCGTCCGAGAGATTGTCCGAGATTCGTGGAGATTCATCACAATCTCTGGCAGTTTTGGACAGCTTCTATGAGACTGTCGAAGACAGTAAATTTTGTTAATTAATGGGTGAATTCATTTCGATATTCGTAGTGAAATAGATTTCAACAATCTTTTAGTATTGTTATTTACAACCTTCCAATTTCCCATGAAACTAAAATGTAGAATTTTATCTCGGACAGTCAATTTTCATTTGAAAGAATTTATCAGTCCGAGATCAGTCAAGTATGTTTCAAACTCGACTGTGAGAGGAAATTGGCAGAAGAAATACTGCAAAGCTATGAAATTGATTGGACGTAATGTTATTCATCAGTCAATTTTTGACTAGAAGAATATATGAGTCAAAAGTCAGTCGATTTCGCTCCAAACTTGACTAAGGAAAAATTGCCAGAAGAATCACTGCAAAGCTATAAAATTGATTTGATGTAGTATCATCTATCAGTCAATTTTTACTCGGAAAAATATATCAGACGAGATGCAATCTATTTCATTTCAAACTCGACAGTGACTCGATTTTCAGAAAAATTGGCAGAAAAACATTTCAAAACTAACAATTTTATTGTATCTCATATCATTCATTGGTCAATTTTCAGTTCCGAAAATATGTTAGTCGACATTTAGTCGATTTCGTTCCAAATTCAACTGAGTCTCGACTATCAGGGAAAAATGGCAGAAAACCACTTCAAAGCTATAAATTTCATGTAATATCATTTATTAGACAATTTGTACTCGGAAGAATATATCAGTCGGAATTCAGTCGATTTTGTTCGAAACTCGACTGAGATTCAATAGACTTCGACTGTCAGACAAATTGACGATAAAAAAGAGGGTGCGTGGAATGCCACGCGTAAGAAGTGAAACTTCATTTCACAATGCTGAAGTTCATAAACTACGTATTAAGAATCAAATTTCATTGATTCATCCTCCCCAAATATTTAGATGGTGAACGAGACTTCTGACACAATTGCATTCCCATCATAACCCTATTATTTCATTTTCAGAATACCGTTCAGTAGCCGAAGATTACACACTACAGAAATTTTTTTTGATATAATTGTATCCAATTAGATATATTCAGATCGCGACAAGTGCAAAGGAGGGTGTGTGGAATCCACGCGCGACAGAAGTGAATTTGTTGCTTATTAAGATAGATAGAGATAAATTATTAATATTTTCTCACAAGAGATAAAGTTGTGAGAATAGCAAACGGATGTGGGTAGAAGCTCAAATAACAACTGGATGCACAGATCTGCTAGCTGTACAATAAAAATAGGTACTAAGCATTAAAAATTTGAGTACCTGCCTATAGGATATAGTTTTTTGTTCATTAAGAAATTACATTTTTTTCCACGATTATAAAGCATTCAGATAAATCGATTTCTCTTCCAATCATAGTTTCCTGTGAATATCTCAAAAATTGATTGAGATAGAGCGATTTCACATCCCGTCTCTTATAGCTCTCTCGAAATTCTCTACAAAAAAGGTTAAGTGCAGAATCGCCCTGTGTTGCTTAGATTCCGAGATATTCCAAGAAAACTGATTGAATAAAATGAATTTGTGTAAAAACTTGACACTCTTTTTATTCAGCATCCCTCTTTTCAGGAATAATATATCTCGGGTACTGAGTGAGATAACGAAATTTTCCTAAAATCTTTTTTTGTGGACAATTTCCAAAACTACAAAAAGAGTTCTCATAAAAATACATTATCTCGCTTAGTTTCCGAGATATTCATCAGAATTCTACGACGAAAAAAATTGACTCATAGATAGTCTTTGGTTCAATGATTTTTTGAACATATCCCGAAATCTAATGGAGATACGCCTTTTTGCAGCTCTTGAAATTTTCTACAACAAAATAGTCGTAAAATTGCTGTATATCCCTTAGCTTCCAAGTTTTTTCAAAAAATTATTGTAAACATGCAAAAATACAGAAAAAACAGGAAAAGTCGATTTTTTTTCAATTGTTTTTGTGAAAGTATTTCGGAAACTAATCAAGATAGAGCAATTTTACCATACCGTTACCTTGAAGAGAATTCAAGATCTATGAAAAAATAATGTAGCAAAATCACTCTATCTCGCTTAGTTTCCGGGATATTTTCAAAAGAAGATTGAAAGAATACATCCGTGCTCTGCATATTATTGAGACCTATCGTCCCTCGTGCGCAGGCGCCACCCCACTCCTTCCCTATCCTTTCACTCGCTCCTATACCTCAAGCTCCGTAAAGTTGACCCCCCACGTATGGATATTTACAATTTTTTTAATTGCAATCGTTTGACAGACGAGTGACGGTGATTGACAGATAATTATCAACGTTTCACGAATAGTAGTTTTTTTAAAATAAATTTTTCAAAATTGACCAAAAAACAAATTTTAGTTGGCCCCCCCCCCATTTTGGAATTTTTCATTTTTAGGAATAGCTATGGAAAGAAAATCGTTTGACGGTTTTTGACAGACCATCAATTAATATGAAATATTAATATCCTTCCTTTAATTCCATAATTCCCTATTCGGGTTTTGAAAATGAAAAGAGTTTTGATTCACAAGTTCCACACCAGAGTCTAACCCAATCTGAGAGCCCGGGAACTGGTGACGATTTTAAAATTGTACGGTTCGAGTTTAGCAAACAACATTGTAGGTAAAAGTGAAAATAAATCTAAATAAGTTGATTGATTAATTGTTTGTTTTCGAAATGCCTTGGTCTTAAGCTATTGAATTATTTTCCATTAACACTGCCATTCTCCGTTCTTCATTACGGCTCGATGATGAAGAATCCTGTAATTCATTAATAATCCAATTAATCTGAGCTTATTTAAAATTTTTCTTAAACTGTTGATTGCTTCACTCGAACCGTACAATTTTGGAATCGTGGCTAATCGTGCCTCTTTGGCTAGTTCGACATTATCACTACAATATCCTGAAAGCTAGTTGGTGACAGTTCTCCGTCGCGGTGCTAAAGGGGGAAGGGGGCTGCCTAACTACTATTATTTGCACGAAGTATCACCCCTTTGGTCACTTGTCATTGAACTCGAGATGACGTCAGATCGTGAAAGTATTTTTCAAATCTCAACAGTTTTTTTATTATTTTTTAAAATTATCGTCACCGCGAAATATTTCTCAAGCAAGCGTGAGTATCACGTCCTCAGAATATCTCGGAAACGAATGGAAGTCTCTGAGGGACTTTTTCAGCGCACTACTATTGTATCACTTAACCGCTAGCGGTAAAGTGAGACCTGAGAGATGCTTTAAGGATTACTGCAAACTCCCCGCTCCAACCACACAGCTACCACCGTCGGTAATTATTTTTATGTATTTTTTTATGATAAAAAAACGAATCAGTGAAAAAAATTGGCTGATTTTTTTTTTTCATATGTTTCTCTATATTTATAATATTTAATTGTTCATAACTAAGTGGGAAATTGTTATTTTGTAATTTTTCCAACGGGAATCCTTTCTAAAACCGTTGAACAATAGTTCCAGTGAGTTGGAAAAAATTTGAATCTTTTAATTTGTTAATTATCGGGTATTTTCCATACCGTCTCGAGAAATCGCTTAATTAACAATTGGATAGTTAATTGAAAAATGGGGGTAAAAACTTCATTCGACCTGAATAATATACATTGAAGTATCCAAAAAGTGCCAAATTTTTTTGGTTTCTTAATATTCACATTTAAAAGACGTAATTATTTTTTTTCGTTAATGTTTCTGATATGCCCAGTGCGAGCGGGAGACGAATCGTGCGTTTTACGCCAGTTTTTCCCTGCTAAATTGAAATTATAAATATTAGTCCTACAGTTTCGGGAGTCGGAACTTTTTCATAGGGGATTTTCTGCTCTTTTCGAATCTTTATTGATATTTTAACATTGCAATATTTGCCGAGATATTCGCAAAAAACGGAAACCCTATTTCTTCTTTCTTTAAATTTTTAATAACTTTTGGAATTTTTACGAGCGAGTTTTCATACAATTCACAAATGTTCTATATGTCATTCTGAATCGAATGACACCCTGATCATAATTTTCCGTCAACGCTAACAAATTGTCACCTTTTGGCACTTGTTAACCAGTCTAATAGTCGGCTGCTGGTCGATGAGCCACTTCATCACCTACAATCGACACGCACTCCAGAAATTTTATGATTTGATCAGTCGTCGATTGAAGGCTCTTGGGTATATGGATTGACTAACAATCAACTATACATAGTCAGACGTAGATCGATGAAGCCATTCATCATAAATACCGTAAAGGAAATATTCATTAATCACTATTTCGGCCATTGTTTATCAATATATTTGAGCCAATTTTCTTCATATTGTTTGAGAATATCTCGGAAAGCGAGTGAAATAAAGCAATTTTGCTCTGAACCTTCTTTTGTAGTTTTTGAAGTTTTCTACAAAAAAGGGTTGGGACAAAAAAGGCGTACTTCCATTCGTCTCCGAGATATTTTGAGGATTTGATACTCATGCTTGCTTTCCAATCACGCGGCATTCTCCAAATCGGAGATATTTCAAGGTGACGATAATTTTAAAAAATGATAAAAAAAACTGTTAAGATTTGAAAAATACTTTCACGATCTGACGTCGTCTCGAGTTTGATGGCAAGTGACCAAGGGGGTGATACTTGCTGCAAATAATAGTCGTGGGGCAGCCCCCTTCCCCCTTTAGCACCACGACGGAGAGGTGTCACCAACTAGCTTTCGTGATATTTTAGTGATAATGTCGAACTAGCCAAAGAGGCGCGATTAGCCACGACTTCAAAATTGTACGGTTCGAGTGAAACAATCAACAGTTTAGGAAAAATTGTAAATAAGCTCAGATTAATTGAATTATTAATGAATTACAGGATTCTTCATCATCGAGCCGTAATGAAGAACAGGGAATGGCAGTGCTAATGGAAAATAATTTAACAGCTTGAGACCAAGGCATTTTGAAAATAAAAAATTAATCAATCAATTTATGTAAATTTATTTTCACTTTTACCTAAAATGTTGTCTGCTATATTCGAACTGTACAATTTCAAAATCGTCACCAGTTCCCGGGCTCTCAGATTGGGTTAGACTCTGGTGCCGAACTTGTGAATCGAAACTCTATTTATTTTCAACACCGGAATAGGGAATCATGGAATTAAAGTAAAAATATCAATATTTCATATTAATTGATGGTCTGTCAAAAACCGTCAAACGATTTTCTTTCCATAGCTATTTCTAAAAATGAAAAATTCCAAAATGGGGGGGGGGCCAACTGAAATTTGTTTTTTGGTCAATTTTGAAAAATTTATTTTAAGGAAACTATTATCCGTCAAACGTTAATAATTATCTGTCAATCACCGTCAATCGTCCATCAAACGATTGCAATTAAAAAAATTGTAAATATCCATACATGGGGGGTCAACTTTACGGAGCTTATACCTCATATACTGGCGTTCAATCTAACGCGTGGGAATTTAACGCCAGCGTTCCTCGCGTCTGATGTCGTATAAAAAGTTTCACTTCAAAAATAATGTGAGATTATAAAATGGATTTTATAGAATATCAGTATCATGTTATGAATAAACGATTTAGAGAGCACTGTCAAAGGAAAGCAGTTTCGTCAATTACGGAAACCCTAGTGAATATATTTATTCAATCGGAGTATTATAACCGAAAGCAGGTGTATGAAAATAGAGATTTGTTGAATGTTTATGAGAGCCTAGAGTACTTACAAGTGTGGCGGACAAGCTGCAATGCATCGTTCCTCATGTCGATAATTTTTGCAGATGTAGCAATGTTCGTCTTCGTTTCCATAGCAATCGGCAAGGCATTGAGATAGGCATTTGGGTTTCTTCGTTCTCTGGCAATCTTTCGCTGACCAGCAATGTCCATCCGGGCATCCAGAACACCCTATGATTTCACAAAGGAAGAGATTAAGGGGGGACAACCATTTAGAACCTTTAAAACTAGCAGAAGCCCCACTACTTGTGCGTAATTTGAACATCGTACATTCAATATTCTGCCAATGCAATTGGCTCCCGCCACCCCAGGGGTCGAAGATACAACTCATAAGCGCGCATCTCCTCGCTGAGAGTGGACGCTAGAATTTCATTTTTTATCGAAAAAAAGTCGAAAAAACGATATTTTGACATTTTCATTTTTCTCAGGAACTATTCGGCCGATTCAGCTAAAATTCTGGTGAGAGCTTGAGGCACGCATGGCAAACATAGTGTAAAATTTTCAGATCACTAGCTAGCCCCATTTCAGAGTAAAGTGGAAAATGCGTCATCACATACACACCTTCATACACACGCACAGACATTTTTTAAAAAAGGTTATTCTTGACGTTTTTGGTCATTTGCAGTCAAATTATGATAAAATCTTAAACTCAAAAAAAATCACGATGACACAGCTCCCATTCGGAAGCAAATACGATTTTTTGCTTCCGAATGCAAGCTTTATAATTGTAATTTTTTTTCGAGTTTGAGATTTTATCACAATATGACTGCAAATGACCCAAAACGTCAAGAACGACTATTTTGTAAAAATGTGTGTGTGTGTGTGTGTGTGTGTATATGTGATGACACATTTTCCACTGTACTCTGAAACGGGGCTAGCTAGCGATCTGAAAATTTTAGCATATGTTTGCCATGCGTTTCCCAAGCTCTCACAAAAATTTCAGCTCAATCGGCCGGATAGTTCTCGAGAAAACTGAAAATGTCGAAATATCGTTTTTTCGACTTTTCTCGATGAAAAATGAAATTACAGCGTACACTGTCAGCGAGAAGATGCGCGCTCATGAGCTTCATCTTTGACCCTTGGGGTCGTGGGAGTCAGATTTTCAGTTAATGCAGTAGAAAACTTTTGAGAAATTTTTTGTAAAAATCTTAATACCTCTATAACTTAATGAATAATTGAGCTAGAGACCTCAAATTTTGTGAGGTTATCTAGATACGCGATAGCGTATCGGCCAAGTACATGTTGAAGGGCCGAGCGCTGAGTGTATATATTCCGGACAGAGCTTCCCCCTCCACTGCTTTTTTTTCTTCATTATTTAATTACTCAAAAATGTGGCAAGCTACGGAAAAAGTAGCCTTAGTTACATCACCTAATTCGACATCGAGCACTCGAATGGTGATTTTTGTTTTTTTTTATAAACAATATTTAATCAAAAACGCCCCATAGCAACGGTCGTGAATCCACTTTTCCGCCTTTTTTTCATTTTCTCAATGATTTTGCCAGATTTTTTTTAGAGGGTTGGCATTACTGTCGTCCACGTTGACAGTCAGTCTCTCGATAAAATCGCAGTGAAAACTGAAAGTCGATAAAGAAAATTACCATTCGTTGGTAAGTAATTATCGACTTTCAGAAATTGAAGATACACTAGCGGAAAGAATTAAAGAATCAGAAAAAAAATAGAAATTTTAAGCGGTTTTCCAACTGGCCGTATCTTTCCCAAAAATGATCGTATCGGAGTGACAAAAAAAACAATTTGAAGCTTGAAGTCGCTAGTTTTGAGATCTTGAGACAAAATTTTTTTTCAAGTGATGTGCATCGCTCTATCTTAACGAGTACAGTGAAAATTTTTTTTTCGAAATTTTTCGATTCTTTTTTGTTGTCTACGGACTTGGGAAAAATTTTCCCAGCTCAACCACCATATGGACTGAATAGGCTGTTCATTCAGCTTCAATTCGTTTTTTTTACCTTGATTTGACTATTTTTCACTGAGATACCGTGGATGGATGAGTTATTGACAGGTTTTGGTTACAAGTGCAGTTGAAACTACGATTAAATTTTCCTTTCTTGATCGAAATTGAGTTTTTTCGGATCAGAATAAACTATAGAGTTTTCGGGACTCAACAACGATCAAAAGTGTACCAGAAATCAACTTGAGCAATTAATATTAAATAAGTAGATGACTACCTCAAGTGGATGAGTTTATGACAGGGTCAAAATCCAAGTGGATGTATTTGTGACACGAGACGCGCTAGTTTCTGACAGGTCGAGTCTCCATGTACATTTTTGATACTTAATACCAATTTAGAGGGGGAAACTGAGTTCATAACATTTAGTTATTAAATAATAGAAATAATTTATATTTCATTCCAAAATACATTTTTTTGTCGCTACTAACATTCTCTGTTAACCTAAGGGGGGGCCGGTAGTCTAGTGCTCGAGAATTGGAGGTATTTTTTTTTTTTTGAATGTCAAAATAATGTATAATAATATGTAAACTTTTCAGGCATATTATAACATTCATGCTGCATACAAAAAGTTTTTTTTTTTATTGAAACGAGATTTCAATTATATGAAAAATTGCTTTGACTATATGCACAATACATTTTCAAAACAATTCCAGAAAAAATTGGATAGTCCTGCACCGGGAGTCGAACCCTGGATCTTCCGATGTCGCGTCGGGCACTTCACCGATTGAGCTATCCAGTTCTATACCAAATTTCCATTCGAATTGTCTTGAAAAGTCACACACTCAGTATATACCCCCCACCTCTGCCCATCACGCCGTAACTTAAATTAAATTTAATCATATTTTTGGTATATTATACCTTGCGTGACTTTTGCGTGTATTGTGCAAATAGCGTGAGCCTTGAAATTTAAGTTCTCGGAATTCTTGCAGAAGTTAAGCTTTAAAAGCACGTTATTCTGTCAATTTTCGATTTTTTTTCCTATCTCCGGCCATAACTGCACTCACACTGATTAAGATTTTTTTTTATTTTTATTTTTCAGATGAATAGAAGATCCAAAATCCATCCCATCACCGAGATCCATTCTTTTCAAGTGTCATTTTTCACACAATTGAAATCTTTTTTCAATTTCAAAAAAATGTTTTTGTATGCAGCATGAGTGTTATAATATACCTGACGAGTTTGCATATCATTGTACATTATTTTGACTTTAGAAAAAAAACTAAAAATACCTCAAATTTTTGAGTGCTAGACCACCGGCCCCCCCTTAAAAGAATTACTGTTTATTGATCACTTCTTGTTCGATTGTCTTCGATGTTTCTGGTAACGGGTTCTTTATTCCTTCT
The DNA here is from genome assembly GCA_963942555.1 of Aleiodes leptofemur. Taxonomy (NCBI): domain Eukaryota; kingdom Metazoa; phylum Arthropoda; class Insecta; order Hymenoptera; family Braconidae; genus Aleiodes; species Aleiodes leptofemur. The sequence goes on from OZ012609.1 coordinate 12,298,524, forward strand.
TTCAAATCATTTTGTTTTCCAGTCTCTTTTTTCATATTAATAATAGTGGAGAAAAATTCAAAAAAGTTCAAATAAAAGCGAACGCGAATGTATATGAGGTCATTGGCGAGGTTCGAAAACTGACGTATTGACGGGTGTCACAAATAGAAGCAGAGTAGTTTGACGTGGATGAGTAATTGTCACCCCAGTTTTTTCATTAACTAAGCTTCTAAATTATATTCCCATGACTTAAATCAATGCGCAAATTTACTATCTTCTCACACATATAATTTCTATTTATAATCGATACTTACATCTTGAAATTTAAGAGAAAAAACTATGAGTGAATTTTCACGGAATCACTGCAGGAGACAGATTTATGAAAGCCCACACCGGTCCACGGATCCTTTAAAACTCGATTTAATTATACTCATTTATTGTAGAGCAATGATCCTTTGTGAGGAATAAGCAATAAATTCTAACGCACACGCACAAAATATTTTTTTTCGTAATGAAATAGCGCCAAACTTGTCAATAACTAGCGCACTGTCAATAACTCATCCATCCACGGTATCGGACTTTGAATGAAAAAAGATCGTTTGGTCTTTGATCATCGATATCTCAGCAACCAATGATCGAACAGAAAATTAACGGTGAGTTTTGAAACGCTGAATAAATTCTCTACAAGAACAAACCATTTTTTTCGGGAAACAATTTTTTTACTTCCTTTACATGAATTTGAAAAAACAAGACAAAAAAGGCTTTTGGTGAATTTTTGAAACATCAAACTTTAAATCAGAAATTTTGAGACAACCACTCATGTTAAGTCTGCCCTTTACAGTTCAATATACCCACAAAAACCCTACAAAGTTTCAATTCAATACACCCAGCCGTTTTTTTTGTTTTATTCGATGGAATTTTTGAAAAAAATAAAGGATCACGTTTCGTGCACTTAACAGTTCAGAATTTTTCACAAAATGAAAGAAAAGGAATTTCCTCCGATTTTTACACATTTCCATTGCGAACAGCGTTTAAATTTATGAAAGAGAAAAACCGAATTTTTTATTGTTTTTTTTCATAAATTTGAACGCTGTTCAGAATGAAAATGTGGAAAAAGCTGAGGAAATTTTCTTCTTTCATTTCGTTAGAGATCCTGAACTGTTAAGTGCAAGAAACGTGATCCTTTAATTTTTTCAAAAATTCAGTCGAATAAAACCAAAAAACGGCCGGGTGGATTGAATCGAAACAGTGTAGGGTTTTTGTGGCCATATTGAACTGTACAAGGCACACTTAACATGAGTCTTTCTCTCAATATTTCTGATTGAAAGTTTGATGTTTCAAAAATTCACCAAAAGCCTTTTTTGTCTTGGTTTTTCAAGTTCATGTAAAGGATGTAAAAAAAATTTTTTTCCGAAAAAAAATGGCTTGTTCTTTTAGAGAATTTATTCAGCTTTTCAAAACCCACCATTAATTGTCTGTGCGATCATTGGTTGCTGAGGTATCGATGATCAAAGACAAAACGATCTTTTTTCATTCAAAGTCCGATATCTCAGTGGAAAATGGTCGAATCAAGGTAAACAAAAAAACCAATTGAAGCTGAATGAACAGCCTATCCGATCCATATGGTGGTTGAGCTGGGAAAATTTTTCCCAAATTCGTTGACGAAGAAGAAAAAGTCAAAAACTTTCGAAAAAAATTTTTTCACTGTACTCGTTAGGATAGCGTAATGCACATTAGTTGGAAAAAATTTTCGTCTCAAGATCTCAAAACTAGAGACTTCAAGCTTCAAATGATTTTTTTTTTACTCCGATACCATCATTTTTGAGAAAGATACGGCCATTTGAAGAACCACTAAAAATTTGGATTTTTTTTTCGATCCTTTAATTTATCCAGCTAGTGTAGATTCCAAAAAATTTAAAAAAACCATGAAGTCGGGGAGAAAAAACAGAAACTGATGTTTCTGTAAAAAAATGTGGCCAAGTACATGTTTCTGAGAATCCCTCTCTTTGAAAAAAAAATGAGATAATTCGGAAGAGCCAAGAATTTGAATTATTCCGCGAAGGTTGATGAGAAGGAAAAGAAATGAATACGATTAGATAGAAGATTATTCGGTAGGACAAATCAGAAACTTGGCCTTTTCGCATCCGAATTCGAATTAAAATCATGGATGAAAATCGAAAAGGCCAAGTTTCTGCTTTTTCCTACCGAATAATCTTCTATCTAATCGTATTCATTTCTTTTCCCTCTCATCAACTTTCGTGGAATAATTCCAATTCTTGGCTCTTCCGAATTATCTCATTTTTTTTCAAAGAGAGGGATTCTCTGAAACATGTACTTGGCCACGTTCTTTTACAGAAACATCAGTTTCTGTTTTTTCTCCCTACATCTAATGAGCACAAAGTATGGTATTGACACTGAGTGGAATCGGTCCAGTAGTTTCTTAGATATTAGCATAGAAACATTCGAAAAAGCAAGCTATATCTTCAAGACTATTCAATTGATTACATTTGGAATGAGCTTAACCCTCTGAGGCCTATTTCGGTTTGTCCACTCTACGCACAGATGAATGATGGTGGATTCAAAATTAAAAAATCTATTCGGAAGCCTTGTGCCAATTGCATTGGCAGAATATCAAATGAAATATGTTCCGATTACGAACAAGTAGTGGGGCTCCTGCTTGTTTTGGTCTGAAAAGTATTTTAATATATATATAATACGAAAAACGTCATGACTTAGGCCAAACCTCAAAGCTCTTATAAATAGAATCAATTTCTGAGAGTCGGTTCTATTCTAAAATAGGGAATGCCCAAACTTTGAACGCGTTTTTTTTGACACGTTTTTTTTTGGTGCCAACGATTACTCAGAGACTATTGAATCGATCGGGCTGGAGTCTTGCATATGTTTTCGCTCCATGTCAGACCTCTTGGCGAATCTGAAAATATTTCTCATTTCTGAAAATAGAATATTCTTTTAGATCAGTGAAAATTGAATTTTTTTTCTCGAAAATTTCGATTTTTTTGATGTTATGTCTGCTGTTCCTCTAATTCTCAACTTATTATAGAAGAATGAGGTTCATCAAGTGACCACAGGCATACACTAAACACAGTCTTTTGCCCTTCCGTTTGAGATCTCTCTTCACCGAGCTACGATTGATACCGTAAAAAAAATGCCTCTGCGACCATGGGGCTTCATCACGCTATATTTCCGTCAATTTTCGATCTTTCCCAATGATTAAAAATTGTAAATACTCACATGTAATACCACAAGAGCTTCAAAATTATCGGGTAATTTTCCGATAGGTTTGTTGCAAACAAATGAAGGAGTCAAGTTTTTCAGGTTAAAAATCACGAGTGCGAAGCACGAGTGATTTTTCTGAAAAACTTGACGACTTCGTTGGTTTGCAGGGAACCTAGAGGAAAATTACCCGATTAATTTTGAAGCTCGAGTGGTATTCGGGGGATTATTTTTTCATCCAAATTTGGGCCAATAGAATTGCACCATGAGACAAATTCTCAGTTAGAAATTCAAAATTTAGAGTCACATGGATTGACAAATCGTTTGTTTTTTATATATAGGCAACATGAAAAATTTCCAGTGGAATTTCCAAAAATTTCCAGTGAAATATCGTGTAGGCGTTATTTTGTTTCGTCGAATGGTGCAATTCTATTGGTCGAAATTTGGATGGAAAAAATAATCAGTAAAATATTCATGATAAACTGTCAAAATTTCCAACAGATAAATTTATTTTTTCCACTTCGAACAAATTCCTAAAAATCTGCTCAATTTTGGCGTTTTAAATGGTTGTCTCCCTTACTCAAGGATGTGTGTAAATTTCTCTGCGAATAATTGTTGCACATTTTTATCAACGTCTCGCAGGTAGTGTCTGCGATGGCCTATGTTTCGACACTTGCACAACTCCAAGATTTATCCAGGATTCAATTTTATTTTCTATCCAATCATTTTCCTCTATCGATTTTTCAATGTTCGGAGCTTGCCAATTCAAATCTTTCCCCTGGAAAATTTTTTCGGATCTAGTGAGATCTCATTAGATCTAACTAAATTGCAAAATTGGATATAAAGGGATAGAATCAAAGTCATCTCTATATCGGTTCAAGAGATCTGATCGAATATAGTCACATCTAGTAAGATCTAATCAGATTTAATGAGATCTTATCAGATATGATCAAGTTCATCCCAATTCACATTTTGATACACCAAGTGATTAGGAGAAACTTGATGAAGCAGAATTTTATGAAACTGAAAATAGCAGACATTTGACAATTTCGAGTTTTTAAACTTTTTATGACAGATAAATTATTCCAGAAAAGTAAAAAATATGCACATTCAGGAAAGTCGTAACACTATGAGTGCAAATTTTGAAATTTTTCTAAAATGATAATTTATTTGTTCAAGAAAACCCAAAAATGTATCGAAGTGTGCTAATTTGATTATCATAGAATTTCGTACTTATTTTCATGAATAAAAAATGAATTCTGAATCCCGATTGAGGAAATTCCTAGAAATTCTAATTCCCTCTAGTAGCCTAAGGAAGTGAAGTGGTGGTGGAATTATGACGATAAGAATTTGATTCTCCAGTTAGCAAACTCGTGGCCGCTGAGTTGGTAGAGTAGCGGACTGGAGATCCAGGCATCATAGGTTCGATCCCGATCCGATGTGACTTTTTTTCCATAATTTTTTTAAAGTTTGATTCTGATCAATTTATTTAAGGAAGAATTCGGATTTTCATTCATTTTCGCTGAAAATCTCAATTTTTTGATTTTGAATTTTGAGTGGATCTAACTGGGTCTGTTCAGATCAGAACTGACCCTGGTGGATCATGAACCAGGCAGTCAATTTGTGAAGGTTATATTATGACCAGGGCCAAGAACTTCGTGCGTCTACGATTTATTCGTCACCCGGTATATGCGTGAAGGTAGGCACAATAATTTGTCGGTTGGAATGCACATAGCAATTTGACAGTTATTAGACTCGTGTCATGTAAGTGTGATAGTGACATATGAACATAAATAAATAAAGAAATTAACAAATTAATTCGGAAATGAACTAATAAATAAATTGAGTGGAAGTGGAGGGTTCCGATAATTTTGTTGGACCTGTTTTAGTTTGAAGGAATATTTAAAATTTGTAATCAATTTAAAAAGATGACGTGGACTTAATTTTGAAATTTTTCTGCGAGTATCCCCTCCTCCAGCACTATCAGGAGAAATCTTAACAGGATTTCCACTAGCACTATCAACAGGAATCTTAGCAGGATCCTCTCGAGGACTATTCGAAGGAATCTTAGCAGGATTTTCACCAGCATTATCAGTAGGAATCTTAACGGGATTTCCTCCAGGACTATCAGAAGGAATCTCATCAGGACTGTCAGAAGGATTCTGAGGAGTATTCCACCCAGCACTATCAGCAGGACTCTTAACAGGATTCCAATCAGCGCTGTTAAAAAAATTCTCATGAGTAGTCTAAAACTATGTGTTTCCAAGATATTTCTGGAAATTGAGTCCACGTGTTTTTTTTCAATTACGAAATAGACTATTCCCTCAAACTAAAACAGATGCAATGAAACTATCGAAACTCTTCACTTTCACTTAATTTATTTATTAACTTAATTGATAAATCCATTTACTAATTAATTTATTCATTATTTGTCTTTTTATTCATGTTAAAGTAAAACACTTACGTGACACGAGTCTAACTGTCAAATTCCTATGTACAATTTAACCCATAAACTATTGTGCCCACCTTCACTCATATACCGGGTGGCAAATTAATCGTAGGAGCACAAAGTTCTCGGCCCTGATTATGACGATAAAAATTTCATTCTTCAGTAGGCATACTCGTGGTAGCTAAGTTGTTAGAGTAGCGGACTTGTAATCCGATGGTCTTGGGTTTGATCTTGCTTTGGCAAAATTTTCTTCAAATTGAGGTCATGACTCTCTAGGTGCATAATATAATATTTTGTCACTAGGGAGGAAAAAAATAACCTTTCAACCTTGCTTTGGTCGGTTGAAAATGTGGTTTTTCTTCTCGTCAGCGGAAAGAAACACCACGGAACCAATCGTCAACTTCAACGAAAAATATCCACCTCAGCCAAGAAAGCACCATGAGGTAACCGTTCAGATGCTTGCCATCATGACTCTCTAAGATTCACATCCGTTTTCAATGATAAGCTTACAATGAATCGTATCTCTGGATTTCACTGTACTGTACCCATGAAATGATTCTCACAATATTTTTCTTCATTGGTATGTTGCATGACCTCTCATCATATCTCCTGGATCCAGAATCTTTCAAACTGTTGGTACAATTCTATACAAGTGATATTAAAATATCTTTTATTTTTACTTGGTTCTGTATCCATAATTTTCCGCCTACAATCCATTCTAATTTCATGAACTGTCATGCTGGTGAACCTTCCATGTCATTCTTCGGCTTTTCATCAATTGATTTCCAGTACAAGCCTACTTTAAACGATGCATCAATCTTTCCTGACGCATTAAAACATGGATTTACCAGTCCGATGTCCTTTAGCACCACTGCTTTGTGTCTAGCGAGTCTTGCTTGTGGTGTTGGCTCTCTGATTGATGAAAGCATTGTACATTCCAACTCTGTTATGACACTGCAGTTTATTCATTCAATTGTGAGGCTAATAGCTTGGCATGCACTTGTTTGAGCTTGGTTAGAACCATTTACCCTTCTGGTCTCTCGGATGTGCAGAATTCAAAATTTTTCCATCAGTTCATCAGTTATTGAGCTCATGGTTCAGAGTTCAAACAATTGTATTAACATAAAATGATAACAGAATAACGATTATACCCAGTAACAATAGCAATCTATGTGCACAGCTTCAGACCGCAGACTTTTACATGTATTCAAAGAATGTTCATGGCATTTTCGCCTAGTGTCTTGGTAAAATATACAGAAAATTTGGTATAGGGATTTGTGTAGAAAGAAAAAAAACTCTATGATAAAGTTTGTTATGCACTAGTTTGTTACTAGGGCTACTGAATCACCGATCCCAATATCAGCGCGAACTTTGAAGGTAGAAACATGAGCCGCTAAAGCTCAAGTGAGCACTCCACCTGTAATAATCCTTCTGGTCCTCTTCAGGAAACGATGACAGGTAGACGTGGTATTATAGAATCTTCAACACAAGTTTCAAGAGCACTAACACTTTATTTTTAGTAAACAAGCAGGAGTGCCACTCTTTGTGCGTTACTGACAAACCCCACTCCTTGTGCGACATTTAATATGTTGCCAATTCGATTGGCAAAATGCTTCCGAATGGAATTTCATCAATATTGCATCAAATCGCTATTCATGTATTCCATTGCTCAAAAAAATAACATCATTTTTACGACAAATACGCACTTAAACATTCCTACGAATATTGTTCCAGACCGTATCGATCTGTTCAGGATGCAATCTTAGGACCTGCAGTCCTAACTTACAATAATCGATTAAACTGCAATAATGTAATATGATACATAAATTTTTAATATTAGATAAAAACTGAGATCCTACGATAAAACTTAAAAATTGAAGTTCAGATTTCAAATAGGATTCCTATTTTTCCGATTGTCGTCAGAAGAAAATGTACTCATTTGGTAGAAAAAATTGTCTACTTTCGAATGGTGAAATAAAAAATAGTAGTGTTCGTAGGGAGAAAGCTAAGAAAAACCGTGATTTTTGAAAAAACTAATTTATCGAAAACTCTTACAAGAGACTGCCTCTGAAAAATCTGAAATTCTCACCATTTGTGGGGCTCATTGAGATGAATCTTTTAAGCTGAACTTGGGCGAAATCGCTCCAGTAGTTTTCGAGATATAACCTCTTTTCATAAAATGGTTTTTGTGCAATATCTCAGAAACTACTGAACCGATTTCACCCAATTTCAATACCAAACTTTGAGTTTATTCGATGCACAAACCCACGAAATTTGGAGTCCCTAACTCAACTAGTTTTTGAGCTATCGTGTATACAAAATTCAGGATAAAAAACACTGTAATTGAAATTATCCGCAAACGAAAAATCGCAGCAAAATTTACCCCGAGTGAAAATTGTGAGTTCAAATGAGATGAATTTCATCGCTGAGAGTGGGGGCTGTGAATCAATTTTTCGCGGAGAAAAATCGAAAAAACGATTTTACGAAAATTTGATTTTTCTCGAAAAGTACTCAGACGATTTCACTCAAATTTCACGGAGAGCAATTTGCATGGGGAGAGAAAGTACTGTTAAATTTTCAGGTCACCAAATATTACCGTTCCGCAGTAATGAGCTGATATCTGTCACACAAACACACATACACACATACATACAGACATTTTTTAAAAATATCATTTCTCGACGTTTTGGAACATTCTGAGTCATATTTCGATGAAATCTCGAGATCGAAAAAAATCGCGTTTACAATGCTTCCATTCGGAAGCAAAATAATCAAACTCAATATCCAAAGTTTGCTTTTATTGTAATTCTCAACACCAAGAGAAAAGCTCGGGGCTCAACGGCGAAAAAAAGATTGACGTAATCTTTTTTGAAACTATTGGGATTCAAAAACTCCCACCAATCTTGCTGGGTTCGCACGCACTCCTATGAGATGAAGGGAGGCAATGACGTATTAGGGCCCTTTTCTGAGAATTTCAAGTCTACAAACGATGGACAATGAACGAAGAAAAGCCCACACGTGTTGAGCTAAGGAAAACTGTCGAGAGAAAGTATAATTTTACAAGCTGAATCGTGACGATGGAATTTAAGTGTTTTATTTCTGAGTTCTGTGAATGTTAAATAAAATTCGTGTGACTGTTTATTAAGGCAAAAAAACTCCAGCGACTGTTTTTCCTCTATCCATTGTCCATTACTGCTCCAGTTGACATTACATTCTTTGTACGGAGTTTACTCTATTTATTCGAATTAAATTCAACTCTTTTCATTCTTTCTATTGAAAATCGAAACTCTGCATGTCATTTGATGGATGTGACTCATGACATCACAAGTTATTATGTTGATTTGTGACCCTGAATCAAGTAGTGCTCTACATATTCTTGTTCTGCCGTTGGCATCGTAGACATTTATTTCGGCTATCAATGAAATCATCTCTGACGATGTTTTCGATACACAGTATAGTGCTATGTGGGCTTCTGATCTCTCTAACTCGGTACAACAGTTGACTTCGACTGTTGACTATCTGATATCTGAGCCTCCCATATTCTCCCAGTGTAACAATGTGTTGTATTCCAATCTATAGTTTCTACAACTAGAAATGAGACAGTCATGTGCTGAATGTCCTGGTTTTGATAATTTAAAAGTAATTTCCTTCTCCATCACTTGCCTTTTTTCCAATCGCGCTTAGGTTTAGAATCTGGTTACATCTGGACATGTAATGGTCACCATTGCAATTTTTGAATAGATAAGATGCTGCTGCCAGCATTACCTTTCTATCTATCTCTCTATCTTCGGGAGTTACTGGTCTTGCTCTATTCCCCAGATTTGAAGAATTTGACTCTTCATTCCCTCGGTTCACCATACAAAGTGCGTATCAACGCCCTGCTAGAAATTCGAAATTTCTGAAAACTTTAGAGTATCATCAGACAGAAAGCTTCCGAATGGATTTTCTCACTTTAAATCTATTGTTACGATTGGATTTTCACCAATAGTATTCGAATGATCGATGACTATTCACCAGTCGAGAGGTATCCCCAGAGAGTTGGAACATCAGTGTTTCAGTCATATCAGAAGTCCATATTGCTGGATGAGCAGTCCCACGCTTTGGCCAGTCTTTTTCTCATGAACAAGATAGGCAAAGCGGATTTTCACAGTCATACAGTTCTGTAACAAGAACTGGACTCTATTTTGCGGCCAGAAAGGCTTTTCCTGCATCTTTTCATGAAATGTAAGCTCTCGTCATCCGATGACTTCATTTAATGATAAAAATGCACAACGTGTGACTTCTCATGGGAGATTTCAATATGGACCTTAATGGCTATACATTGGGGGGAGCATTGAAGGACGATGATAAATACTTAAAAGTTGCAGCGAAGGGGCTCAAGCTTGATATCGTTCCACTGGATGCCACTCATCATGTGAGAGATGCGCACACGTGGATTGATATCATTTTTATGAACGATTCTAGTGAACTTATGAAGTCAATTCAGTACTGTACTTCAATCTCCAACCACGATCTCATTGGTGTTGAACTCATGAACCGTATGCCTATGCCTGGACCTCGTAGTTTCAGTTATAGGGACCTGAAAAATCTCAACAATATCAAATATCTTGGTGATCTAGTAGCATGCGATTGGGAGGACTTCGATCTTTCAGAATCAATAAACTCTAAAATTGATTACCTCAACAATTCTATCATGTGTACTTTAAACAAACATTTGCCTCTTATAGAAGTCACGGTCAAAGAGAAGGCAGCCCCTTGGCTAACTGAGGCTATTAAGGTTGCTATGATAAAACGTGATACCGTTAGATATAAGTCACGTCGTACTGGGAATCGGCAAATGAAAATAGAATTTAAGATATTGAGGGATGAGGTGGAGAAACAGGTGACTCAGGCAAAGTCTTTATATTTCAAGTCCATTTTTGAAAGGACAAGTTGCCCGAGAGCACTCTGGTCTGAGCTTGGGCGCATTGGTATAGGCAAGAGGAAGGAAGAAAATAATAGTTTGTTTGTAGATATAAATGAGTTGGCTGGATATTTCGGATTGATCTGTTCTTCCAAGCGATCAGCTGATCAGTCCTTTTTCAACTGTCAGAGAAATGACTGTATCTCTCTGCCTGAGCAGGACGGAAACAGAATGACACTCGAGAAAATTTCACTTCACGATCTAGAGAGAGCGATTAACTTCTCCTCCTCTAAGTTCTCCGGATTCTTTGTCTTCTGAAATTATCAAGATTGCATTCCCTGTGATTGCTAGACCATTGATGCATATTTTTGACTATTCAATTGGAAACAACGTCTTCCCTACCCAGTGGAAACATGCACTTATTCGCCCTATTCCTAAGTGCCAAAACCTTAAAGAGTACTCACATTATGTAGGATTTTGAAATTTTGACAGTATATTCTGATCACTAAACTCTTCACTTTGAACCCTTTCGTATTGGAATTGGTTTAGTAGTTTCTGCGATACTAAACCCTTAAGTACGGGGCCTCAGCGAGCCAAACTGTCCTAGCGGCCGGGCACCTTGTAACGTGTGAAATCAGAAGTTTGAAAAAAAGCAAATTTCTCAAAAATTAATTAGTTGAAATCGAATTAATCGTTTTTGGAAGGTTGCATATCAAACTTGAATCATCCATCTTCACAAAGCATTTTGCAAAATCCAAAAATCTTGAAAATTGTAAGAGATATTGAAATTTTTAGACAGCGTGGTGAGGGTCTCTATGACATAGAGACCCCGGCTTGTGGAACAGGCACGAGGGTCCATATACGTATATGGAGCCCGTACTTGAGGGGTTAATAAATTTCGACAATTCGTATTTCACGAATATTTCGAAAACTCCTGAATCGATTTCACTCAGATTTATAGGCTGTACTGGCAAGCATACGAGCTAGCTCGCTACGGATTTCTATTTATTCATTGATGATAGTTTATGAAAAATTTCGATTTTGATGATTTTTTCAAGGGTATTCTTGTTAGCACGATAACTGGAAAAAAATTCAAGCTAGAGACTTCCAATTTGGTGAATTCATACTTCTTATAACACTGATGCATGGGACTGCTTGTGGGCATAATTGATTGAAAAGTTTTTGATGGAAGAAATTTTTTCAGTTTTGAAAAATTTCAATTTTTCAAAAATATCTCCCGTTCTATCAGTCGTAGTAATTCGGGATTGGTCTTAAATGTAAGGTAAGTTCATTTCCCATCGACTTATATAGCTGTAAAAAGAATTATTGATTTTCTAAATAAATATAACACAAAAATTGATTTCCAGAAAAGGAGCTATGAGTGCAACGAATTTCCTTAAATTTGGAGGAGATTCTTACGGGAGAATTTCGATGCAGCTCGCTGAAACCCTCGTTGATTTCCTCGTGGAGACTGGATTACAGAGCGGAATAAATTTACCAGAAGAGATAAGGATTTGATCGGTTCCCCAATGATACTTGACACGTGGTTTATCAAAATTATAAGCTCTCTAATAAATAACGTGACTAGATATACATACTCAAAGATAATTTGCCCGCACTGAATTTACTGTTTCTTTTGATTAATTGTTTCTCTTTGATAATTGTCTCTTTTTTCACTAATAATGTCAAATAATTCACTGCTGATTCAATCCCGTTTGTACGTCACGATTAATGTAAATTAATGCTTCACTAGTTTGATTCGCTCTATTCAAAACCGTTGAAACGATTGTTGATTATCAACGCCACGCGTCTATCGACATCGGCGTCTGTTTCATTCGCACTAGATAGATTCACACACGTTGTAGTTAGATAATTTTACTCAATATTTATTAATTGCATAAATATATTAATACCGGTTGTAAATCGTTATTAGTGTCTCTGTCTGATAGTTTTCTCAATCACTGACTCTAATATCTCTCAACAAAAGCCTCAAATATAATTGATAATTATGACCGCCACGCGTCTATCGACTCGGCGTTGGCTTCTAGAAAAACTAGTCAATGATTTTACACGATTCAGTGACGATGATGCTTCTCTGATGAGACCCACGCGAAGAAGGATGATAATTCGTGAGACCACGCCGGTGGTCCCGCAAATCACCTCTGGTGTCGATATGCGTAATTATCTCGACGTGACTGACCTTCTGATCCCACGGTAATTCAGAATCAGTCAGTAATTTAGCTTTTTTTTAACAATGAGTAATTAAAGAGTCGATAAAACAAAGATTCGCAAGATATGAATCGATAGAAAATGAGCTCACCTTCCATTTATGATAACAACTAGGTTGCTACGACTCAAAAGCCGGAGATATTTTTGAAAAAGTGAAATTTTTCAAAGCTGAAAAAAATTCCTCCATCAAAAAGTTTTCAATCAATTATGCCCACGAGCAATCTCATGCATCAGTGTTCTGAGAAGTATAAATTCACCAAATCGGAAGTCTCTAGCCTGTTTTCATTCATATTTTATGCCTTTAGGGTATTCCTGTTCGCAGATGCCTTCGGGTCTTCACTTGTTTCCTCACATCGAGGAAAGAGAGAGGGATTGTTGAAGCACTGTCCTTTCGATGGAGTTGCAATTGGATTTTCCATGTATCCGATACCTAGACACTCATCTATGGAGGGAGGGGGATGAGCTTCGTTTACCGTTACAGATTTTTGAGGCACACTTGTGAGCTGGAGTATCTTCTCAAATATCCATTCTCTGTTATAGGTGACAAAAATGTTCAGTGTCCTTGGCAAATTGTATAATTCCTTCTATAATGTAGGGTTTCCTGAGAATACTAGGTCTTCGATTGAATATTATTCTGCTACTTGTTTTTTCTATCAGTCCTCCATTTGTTTGAGCTGCAGTTAGCGAGCAGTTCCAGAATGTGTATTTCAGGTCTTGCACCTCTTGTCCATTAAATGTTAATATTCATTTTTGGTGCAGTGTCTTGATCTGATACTATTTATCGCAGTAATTGCTTTCCTAGATAAGGAAGAACGGTTGAACTATGGGGACTTGGTGTCCAGGTTTTCCCTAATTCCTTATTCCTTTCACTTCTTTCGAAATTGTGCTTCCAGTGCTCCATCCCCTCTGTCGAGTGTAGGCTTCCTTGGATTTTTGAAAATATTATAGTAGTCGTTTTTAGAACTAATTTCACCAATTTGTCTTTTTTTTCGTTAACACTTGCCTATATCGGTTGGTGTACATACGCATATTACCTGGTATTCCCCATTTTTAGTTCTCCCAATGATCTGTTTAATCTCTAACACGAAAGGATGACTTGTGAGAACTATTGATGAGTGTATCACAGCTTCCAGGCTACTTCGGAAGTTTGATTAAAGACTGATGTTGAATTAACACCTACTTCTTTTGAGATTGACCTATTTAGATCGATGTTGGTTCTTGAATGCATATGTCTAATCTCTGGAGAATGTGGCCATCACACGGGAGTAGTGTCGTTGCACAGCATTAGGCCCTTCCATTAAGTTCACGCTAACGGTAGAATTTTTCAACTTCCCAACTTTTTATGACTATCTCATACTCAATATGTTGTGAGTTCAGCTGTCAGATGCCGATATTATTTTGTATGTATTCCTTTCCCATGATGAGCCTGAATTTTGAATAGAAATACAAATTCCTTCTTCTTCCTTTTCGGAGGTTTTTCTTTTCTCGTTCGTTTGTTTCCCTCGCTTTCTCGTTTTATTTCAGTTTCTGTCCTTTCAGATGTGTACTAGACATCCTGCTGACTTCTCTTCCTACTTCGCTATTTCCTCTAGTGAGATAATAAGAGGACTTCGATGTTATCACACAATGTAAGCTATTTATTGCAGCCTCATCTTACTTCATCAATTAGTTTCTCGCAGTATTTATCTAAACTGAATCTTTAAAGAGAATTGCTGTTTACAGCTTTTCTTCAAAGAAACAAGCAGAAGCCCCACTATTTGTGCGTAATTTGAACATCGTACATTTAACATTCTGTCAATGCAATTGGCAGAAAGCTCTCGAATGGATTTTTTAATTTTAAATCTGCCATCGATCTGTGCGTGAAGTGGGAAAACCAAAATAGGCCTGAGAGGATTAAGTTCATCCCAAAGATAATCAATTGAATCATCTTAAAGATATAGCTTGCTTTTTCGGATGTTTCTATGCTAAAATCAGAAACTACTGGACCGATTCCGCTCAGCTTTAATATCAAACTTTGCGCTCATCAGATGTATAACCTCACAAAATTTGAGGTCTACAGCTCAATTATTCATTGAGTTACGAAGGTACCAAGATTTTTACAAAGAATCTCTCAAAAGTTTTATACTGGATGAATTCAAAATCTGAGTTCCCGACCCCCCCCCCCCCCTCCCAAAGGGTCAAAAATGCAGCTCATAAGCGCGCATCTCCTCGCTGAGAGTGGACACCGGAATTTAATTTTTCATCGAAAAAAGTCGAACAAACGATATTTTGACATTTTCATTTTTCTCATGAACTATCCGGCCGATCCACCTGAAATTTTGGTGAGAGCTCGGGACATGCATTGAGAACATACGGTGAAATTTTAAGAACGCTAGCTATCCCCGCTTCAGAGTAAAGCGGACAATGCGTCATCACATACACACACACAACCACATACAAACACACATACTGTGACGGTAGTAAAAGGGGCGGGGGGAACAAACTCGTGGCTCCGAAACACGAAAAGTGAAAGAGAAGCATACGCGCGCTCCCATTGGTCGAGAGAGAGCGGGTGGGGGTAAAGCCAGCGCGTAGGGTCTGGGCTGCGGGTATATAAGGAGCTCGCAGCGCAGACCGACTTCACTCTTCCCTCGCCAACGGTGGAAGACACCCGAGGCTCTCCAACGGGCTTACGCCCCGAAGAATCCCTTGCAACGGCGAATAGCCCGAGCAAAGCAACGGTGAATAGCCCGAGCGTTAGCGACGGTGAACAGCCCGAGTGAAAGCAACGGTGAACAGCCCGAGCGACTTCCCATTACGACGGCACAAGCAGCGCACCAGCCGGCCCATCAGAGAGCAGCTGCAGAGGCGGAGAGAAGGGGAACCCAGGAGTGGGGGATCGGAGCCGCCAGCAGAGAAGACTATATAAGAAGCCCGCACAGCCGAGAGACTTGAGTCGACTGCCGCCTGCGGAAGGAGGCTCATCACGTGACGGCGATAAGCCCGAGCGAAACCCTTTCCCTTACTAAGCGACGGCGATAAGCCCGAGCGGAATCCTTTTTCTTTGAGCGACGGTGAAGAGCCCGAGCGAGTTCCATGCAACGGTGAAGAGCCCGAGCGAGTTTCCTTTTCGCAACGGTGAAGAGCCCGAGCGATTAATTTAATAAAATATTCTCTGTAAATAATTTGTAAATTTTTGTAAAATATTCGATAAAATTAAGAGAGACTCTGAGAGCGTTTCCAAACGTAGGTGGACGCTCCAGGTCTCAGGACGGCGTCTTCCCACACGCGGAAGAGGACAAGGACACCAGGACCTAGGGGACATCGCCATAGGCTCCAATTTCTTAATGAAATTACTACAAAATGTGTAAAATAAAAGGGTTAACCATTCATACAAATAAAAAAATTAGATAAAATTCTAAGAAGAAAGATCACTTCATGTATCAGAGGATAAATGCTCCTCTCAAACTCTCTTGTAAATAATTTAAATAAATATGATTCTTTAGAGCATAAAAATCAAATGTCTCGACTCCATCATTTAAAATTCTAGAATAAGTCTCTCTGGTTCGTGGACATAGACCCATCCACTCCTTTCGTTAATTCGTACAAAAGTGGTACGTTACAATACACACGTACAGACATTTTTTTGGAAATGGAAAATTTTAATGCTTTTGGTCATTCACAGTCATATTATGATAAAATCTCAAACTTTAAAAAAATCACGATAACATAGCTTCCATTCGGATTCAAAAACGGAAATAGTCCATGTTGGAGTGGCATTGCCTTCAAGTTCCATTCCTTCAATTTACTTAGATATAAGTCGATTATGAATAAGAACTAAATATAAATGAGTTCTCACATTTATAATGAGTCATTTCCTATTTACTGATCAGTCAAACACACTTGACGCTGTTCAATGAAGCTATACAAGCCTCAGTTTCTATAACTTATTCAATTAATTTTGTTATTCATTGTCTAATTTATTATTCCATTACCTGGACATACGTCGGTTCCTCCATTGTCCTTGATGAAATTCTCACCAGCAGTAACGATTTTATCCCAGTCAATGGATTTCGCATAGCAGAGAGCTGGATTTTTTTCAATTCTTACAGCACCTCTCGATATTTCTGTTAATTTCGACAACCCAATCTGTAGAGAAAAAAAATTTCTTCTAATAATTTCTGATTTGTTTGGTATGAACCTCATGTTTATTTTCATACCGATATGTGATATTATGAGGAAGAAGGGAGATCATTCATACATGAATTGGTATTGGAGTTTTAGAATAAGGTGAACGATTTATATCTAATACAAAAATTTTAGTCATAACGTTTTCGAGGAAGATAGAAGGGCAGAAAATGAACGAAAAAATTCTTTTTACTTGGTAAATATGCAGATAAACGGCCTATAAGAACAATATTGATTTAAAATTGATTCAGAATTGCCTCAGGAAGGAACGTGAAGGAATAAGGTAGGATATCGGGATCAAAAATGCGGAGGTAAATAGTGGAACTCACAGTAACTCGATTGGTCGAGTATCAGACTAGTGATTGAAAGTGAGTCCAAACCTCGCTTGCGCATTCCCTATTTCTCCAAAATTTGATCCTGGTAATTATCAAATTGTATTGTAGGCCACTATTCTGCATATTTACCGAAAAATGTAATTTTGAAGAATACATCAATTGGAAGAATTTTTTTAAAAAGTTTTGGGAAAATTTTTCTCGTGCATTCAATCAATTTTTCGACGGTCTGATTGCAAAACACTTGGGAAGTGGTTGATAAGCATTCCCAGCCGCGAATAAGCGTCCAGTTCTGTTGAACTGTTTGACGGTGAAAGTCCGCTGTTTCCATTTTTTAGTGTAAAAAGCTAGCCCAAGTGTGGAAATGCATATCCAGCAATTTCATGCAATGATGTGACTCGAATGACGAAGTCTAGGCACTTCGTGGAGCACCCCCGACCGGTGGACACCTTCAAATGTCCATTGAGAACAACCGCGGAAAGACTTCAGATTGAGCATGTCACGAAGAAGAGTAGCTCCGCCAATGGACTTAACTAATCCTCGTATGACTTGCAATGGTGGCAACATTACATTATCAATTTAAATAATATCAATTGTTATTCTCTACGGGTTTTCTGGAATGAAAATTTTCATTGCAGCTGCCATGGTGACTCCGATTGCAGCTCTCATAAAAAAGTCCATGGAACGTGTTATGGTAACTGCCATGATTATTTTGTAGAAAAACCATGGATGGCAACCATGGACGAATCGTCGCACGATTATTCTATGAACGGTGATTGTCCATGGAGGATTTGCCATGGATATAAGAGGATTCACCATGATTTTTCATATGGATAAATTCACGTCACGGCGATTATCCATGGAGTATTTGCTATAGATGAACACTGATTAATCATAGTTTTTTTCCCTATTTGAGATATCCTCATGGCAATCATCCATGGAGGATTAGCCATAAATGAATGAGAATTCACCATGGTTCTTTCCATGCATAAATTCTCGTCACGGCGATCGTCCATGGAGTATTTGCCATGGAAGAACGATGATTTACCATCGTTTCTTTCCCTATCTGAAAAATTCGCATGGTGATCATCCATGGAGTATTTGCCATAGGTAAATACCAATTTACCATGATTTTTTCATAGATAAATTCTCGTCATCACGACCGTCCATGAAGTGCTTGCAATGGATAAACGAGGATTTACCATGGGCTTTTTTTACATATGAATTTTTATAATCGAGAGGGGCCATGGAGTATTCACCATGGATGAACGAGATTTACCCTGATTTTTGCCTATTCGAGGGATCCTCATGACGATCATCCATGGAGTAATCGCCATAGATGAATGATGACTTACCATGGTTTTTGCTTCCGAAGGGGAGCATTGCGGACATCAGATTTTTGGATTTCTAGTTTTCATTGGAATATGACTCTAAGTGATCCAAAACGTCGAGAAATCATATTTTCAAAACATGTCTGTATGTGTGTGTCTGGGTGCGTCTGACTGTATTGATATATATCGTCATTTCTTCTGGAATGGCTGTACTGAGTACTCTGAGGATCTGACAGAGGATTTTTCCTCTGTATGCAAAATGCCGGCAAGGAAATTTCAGCGGAATCAGTTGAATAGTTCCCGAGAGTAATAGAATTTGCAGTGTTTTTTTCTGGATTTTCTCTGTGAAAAATTAAGGGGGGGGGGCAAACAGTTTCTGTAAAAGAAAAATGAGGCCAAGGACATGTTCTTGAGAATTCCTCTCTTTGGAAAAAAATGGTATGATTCGGAATGGCCAAGAATTTGAACTATTCTACGAGGCTCGATGAGAAGGAAAAGGAACAAATACGATTAGATGAAAAATCATTTGGTAGAAAACATCAGAAACTTGGCTCCTTTAATTTTCATTTCGGTTGAGAAACGGCCAAGTTTCTGATTTTCCCTACCAAATAATTTTTGATCTCATCGTATTTGTTTCTTTTCCTTCATCAACCCTCGTGGAATAGTTCAAATTCTTGACCATTCCGAATTATCTCATTTTGTTTCCAAAGAGAGGGATTCTCAAGTACATCTACTTGGCCATGTTTTTCTCTCAGAAACTTCAGTTGTTACGGCCCCCCCCCCCCCCCAGGTTTTATAGTTTTTTTTTCAATTTTTGGAATTTTCTAAAATAAATTCCTGAAAGTCGATAATTAGTTACCAAAGAATGATAATTTTCTTCATCGATCTTTTCTTTCTTTTTGGATCTTAGCTGTCAACGTGACAGTAGTGCCAATCCTTGAAAATGATGTGTAGCTTCGAGATAATGTGATGGGTGGGAAAGGGTTTTGCGGTTGTTGCAGTGGGCATTTTTTGGGAACAATGCTACAAAAAAAAAAAGAAATCACAATTCGTAAGCTCTATGTTGGATTAGGTTGGATTAGGTAATGTAACTGAGACTACTGTCTTCCCAGTCTGGCTCCTCTTTGCGTAATTAAGTAATGAAGGAAGAAATGAATGGAAGGGGAAGTTCTGTCCAGAATACATACGCTCAGCGTTCGGGCCTCCAACATGGACTTGGTCGACACACTATCATGTATCTCGATTTGAAATCAATCGGAGAAATCTGAATTTTTCTCCAATTTTTCGTTTTGGAAATTATATAAATTTCAGTGATTTTTATTTTAGAGCTCAGCGACACGATAACTTGAAAAATATTTGAGTTAGACACCTCAAATTTTGTCAGTTTGTATATCCTATGAATGTACAGTTCGGTATTGAATCTGGGCAAAATCGATCCAGTAGTTTCTGAGATATTTACAAAAAATGATTTTGCAGGCTTATTTTCCAAAAACTACTGGGTTGATTTACACCAACTTGTACTAAAAAAATCGTTATGATGAGAGGGAATGAACTCTCTAGATTCTCACTTGATTGATCAAAGATTTCTTTTTGTTATGAAAAAAATTAACTTTTGCAGAATAATCGGAAATTTCAATTTTTCTGAGAGATGATTCCGAGAGCAAATTCATTGAAGAGATGTCGCACCCAAGTGGCGCGAAATGACAACAGCGACATCCCTTCAAATGGTGACCCACGACAAAAAAGAGTTAACACGCAACTTCGAGCATCGGGAGTTCAACAGCACCACACCAAGGAACCTTCAAGAAGCTTCATACGAGGTCTGATCACCCTCAGTGTTCATTTAACATCACAGGCATTTACCAATCCTCTCCACACTAGAGTGACGACTCAAGCTGGAGTGGGGGCGGCTACAACACGCACAGGAAGGCGCAGCACGCGAGAAAGAGTCTCCGTCCGTCTTCGCATCTTCAGTAGTCCGACGTAAGGGTACTCACGTCTGGTCTCACGTGACGCATGAGTCCTTCCGAACACACACACACACACTACACTGAGTCCTGTCTACAAGAAGCTCCGCACTGGAGTAGCTTCGCTTCTCTCAAAGTAGGGGAGATATGTAGCGACCGCTACATTCGACAACATCAAGAAACCGAAATTACCACACAGCTGGTCGGAATGGCTCAGTGGCTAAGAGCCACAGAATAACGACCAAAGGTTCCCCGGTTCGAATCTCGGACCGGGCACCTTTTTTCCATAATCATAATGTTTATTTTTCATCACTTTCCGACGAGCAAATTTATTGAGGAGATGTCTCACCCAAGTGGCGCGAATTGATAACAGTGACATCCCTTCACATCCCCCACGGATATTTTAGTGAGTTTTGATGTACAATCTTTGTTCACTAACGTTCTCATACCAGATACTTTAGAAATCATGAGAAAACTCGAAGAAGATCTCCCCTCATCTTCTCCCTCTCGTTGAGCATTGCTTAACTTCAACATATTTTCAGTTCCAAGGAGATTTACATGAACAAAGATCAGGGGCAGCTATGGGCTCTCCTGTTTCCCCTGTCATAGCAAATATCTTCATGGAACACTTTGAAAATAAAGTTTTAGAGTCAGCCCCTTTGGAACCCTCTGTTCGATTTAGATACGTAGATGATACTTTTGTCATCTGGGCCTCGATTCTCGAAGCGACCAAAAATTTTCCGTGAACGAAAATCGTTCCGTTCACGGAAAAAATCCGTTGACGGAAATCTTTCGCGCGTTAAATGGGTTCTGTAAACGGAGAGATTCCGTCCGTGAGTTGTTGCATTGTCACTCATTTCTCATTGTCTTGCAGGCAATTTTTCCGTGCAATTAATACTAAGTATCTTAAGGTAATTCAAAAGGTCGAGATAAGTATGTCGGTGTAAAAAATCCATAATTTTCTAAAAAACGATTACAGTGAATAAAATTTGAGCTTAGTGATTTGACAGATACACAATACTATCTTCACCGCACGACTCACGGAATCTTTCCGTCAATTGATCTTTTCCGTGAACGGAACGATTTCCGTTCACGGAAAAATTTTTGGTCACTTCGAGAATCGAGGCCCTGGCCCCATGGAAAGGAGCCTCTAGATCAACTGCTGTTGTTTTTGAATAAAGAACATCCTAGCATCAAATTCACCATGGAGATCGAACATAATAATTGTCTTCCTTTTCTCGATGTGCTGGTTCAACGAAACGCCAATGGCACTTTAGGCCACCAAGTGTATCGCAAACCTACACATACCGACAGATATCTTAACGCCAACTCCCATCATCATCCATCTCAAAAGAACTCAGTTATCAGTTCTCTCATTTACAGAGCTCTTACTATGTCCCAAACAACCAGCTTGAACGATGTAATTGAACATCTGGAGACAGCCCTAGTAAAGAATGGATATGAAATCCAGCAAATCATGAGAGTCACCAAAATACTACAAAACAAGATCCTTTCACAGGAAGTGAGTGGTGCCCGAAAAGACCAGGAAAGACCAAAAGTGGCCCTTCTCCCCTACCTTCAAGGTGCGACTGATCGCAGCAGTGAAATACTCAGGAAACATGACATTCGAACGATCTCTCTTCCTCCGAAGAAGATAGGTCAAATGCTGCCTAGTTCTAAAGATTCTAGACCCCCTCCAAGTATACCAGAAGTCTACAAGAGTTCTTGCTCTTGCGGCAAAGTGTACATTGGCGAATCCGGGAGGATGATCAGTACACGGATCAAGGAACACCTACGATGTTCCAAAAAAGGCCACCTGGAACAATCTGCCCTGGCTGAACATTATATGGAAACTGGGAATACTATTTAGTATGACCAAGCCAGAATGTTGGCCAAGTCCCAAGGATGTTTTGAAAGGAAATATCGGGAAGGCCTAGAGATCCACAAAAATCCTAATAATTTGAATAGGGATAAAGGATACCAGGTGAACCCTATTTGGAAAACCGTCCCCCCGGTTTTTTAATTGACCAGCTGATCAATTAAAAACTCCTGATTGGCTCTACCCCTACCCCTACCTACCTCCTCCACTCCCCCGTAGAGTATATAAGGACTACTCTTTGACAATGAAGCTCAGAATCAGAGCTCATAGTCCTGAAGATGCAAACTGCAATGTTTGCGAAACGTCGGCATAAAGCTGAAACTCAACGCAGCAATCCTTCCGGAAGCCAAAAATATTCAGAATGACATTGGCCGCGAAAGCTTTAAAACTGAGATGAACGAATACTCTAGATATTCATTAAACGAGTATTCAAGCATCATAGTGAGGCTCATCCTTCGATTCCTTGTGTTCGTTCAAGATAACTCTGAAATCATATTGAGGTTTATACACTGATTCATAGTTCTCATAGAAGATATCTACGGAGTTGAAACGAAACACGTAGAAAAATTCTGATGGTGGCCGCCATGGCGTGGGCCATGACGCCACCATCACAATTTCGCCGCTTTCCATAGAGTTCTTTCCCATGGCAATTCTTTCAGGGCAATTCTTTTCATGACGTGACTTTCCAGGGCATTGCTTTCTATGACGATTCTTTGCATTTATTTTTCCCATAGCTTTCCTTTCCATGGCGTTTTTTTCCATAGTGATTTTCTCCCCGGCGATTCTTTCCATGGCGATTCTTTCCATAACGTTTCTCATCATCGCATTTCTTCCTATTGCATTTTGTCCATGGCGGAATTTGTCAACGGATTTTTTTTCAAGAATCAAAGAGAAAAAAATTCTGACAGTTTTTATGAAATCGTGTGAAACTTCAAGAATTTTCTTCTCTTTGATTTTTGAAATAAAAAAAATTCCCCCCGACAGACTATAACTACTATCATTCTCTCACCACCGACAGTTTAGCTGTTCGGTCTGTGTACGGCTCGGCGGATCTACCGGCTTAAGTAGCATTGAGTCTGGTTACTACTTGGATGGGTGACCGCTTGCCGTACGCAGACCAAACGACAAACTGAGTGGGAGCTGCGACTCTGGGGAATTGGTGTGCCTTTCTCGTCAGTGTGACAGAAAGGCACATTGAGGGCCTAGATAATGGACCACCTGTGCCTGATCAGGGTTTTCCATGGTTTCCCCTGGTCCACAGCGAATGCGGTGCAGTAGGGCAAAGTCGACCCATGGCGTCGCAATAGGGCAGGGAGGTGACGAGGCATTCGGAGGGTATAAAACCTGAATAGGTAGTACCAATAAACAAACGAATCATTCTCTCACTATATTTTTTTTTTCAGATTGGATCAATTTTCAAGGAGTTTTGATGTCGACCACGCGGCACCATCCTTTTCAGCCGTCCGACATTGTCAACTAGATATAGTGATATTAAAAGGAAAAAAAAATATTTTTAATTTTTTTCTAGATAATTCAATGGTGAATAAACAATGTAGGAAAAAGAAAAAAAAAATTCCCCTTTACTTCATATTTAAATAATTTCCGAAAATCGCGGCGTTTTTGCGTGCGCCCAGGTTTATGTAAGGCCTTAAGTTATCGTGAAATCAAGATTTTTACGAAAAATTTCTCAAAAGTTTCATACTGGACAAACTAAAAATCTGAGCTCCCACCACCTCCGGGGTCAAAGATGCAGCTCTTGGACGCGCATCTCCTCGCGGAGAGTGGACGCTGTGATTCCATTTTTCATCGAGAAAAGTCGGAAAAACGATATTTCGACATTTCCATTTTTCTCAAAAACTATCCGGCCGATTTCGCTGAAATTTTTGTGAGAGCCTGGAGCACGCACGGCGAACTTATGGTAAAATTTTCTGATCGCTAGTTAGCCCCACTCCAGAGTAAAGTGAAAAATGTGTCATCACATACACACACACACATACACACGGACATTTTTTAAAAACGGCGGATCCTGACGTTTTGGGTCATTTGCAGTCATATTATGATGAAATCTCAAACTCGAAAAAAAATTACGATCACAAAGCTTCCATGTGGAAGCAAAAGGGTAGTGTCTCAATGGAATACCATCTGATTAACCATTCTAGATGAGTATTTTCGAAATTTTCCATAAAATCCATGTCAAAATTATAAGCGTATTTTCCAATTTTAATTAAATCTAATTTTTTTTCGATCATAGACGATAAAAAAATTTCTGTTGATATTATTTCACACGAAACATTCGAATCATTGACAGTGAGTGAAGAAAATAGAGTGCATTTCATAAGTCCAGTATGCAGATTGTTACTGTTTTCGACATAATATGAAATTAAATTTTTCACGCCCAAAGAAGGTGGGCAGAGTTTGAGTCAATGAAAATTCTTCAACAAAATCCCGAGTGTCGCAAATAGGGTAGGTTGTGATAGGTTTTTTCTAAGGCCAATGCACCACTACGTCCCCGTCGTGGTCTCGGGTCATGCAAGACATGGTGATAATCTCAATTCCGTAGCTTTCGTTTTCTCTCGTTTCATGGGTTAAATTTCCCAGGAAAAAGTTGGTGTCAATTTTCAAAAAAAAGCAATTAGGATGTTGTAGTAGCTACGCGTTGTGTGGCCGATCCCTGAACAATCAAAATCAGTCCAAAATTCCATTTAATTATAGTACAAGCACTTTCCATCAATTAATCCGAGGGGCTGACTAAGTACACTTATACTGCCCATGGCACCAGTGTACGATGACTGCCCCTAGGTTGGATCCGTTGGTTACAGGTGGATTTCCCTGGAAATCAACCTGTTACTAGTTGCACAGCCTGGGGCAGGCCAAGTACACTCATGTCAGGATTCTCTTAAAATACTCATTTAATGGGTTCTTTCGTTTTATTCTAGCGTTGGAACGATCAAAATACATGAAAATGATACGACAATCCAATTTCATCACGTAAACAATTGAAAAAGATGAAAGTTTAAGTATCACCTGTGAAGTACATTGGTTATAGGTTTCATGTTACAAATGATAACATGAAGCGGATGACCGTGAAATATAAACGACTACTCTAGGCATTCATTTAATGAGTAATGCAGCATCATATTGAGGTTTAAACACCGATTTATTGTCCTCGTACACGATACCTACGAAAGTGAAATGAGGATGTAAAGAGAATTCTCTCAAAATACTCATTCAATTTATTCTTTCCTTTTATTCTAGCGTTGGAACGAGAATTTTTTTTTTTTAAACATAGAATAATACAACAATCTGCTTCATCACCCTGAGGAATGGAAAGAAAGAACGTTCAAGTATGACCTATGGAGTACGTTGGTTGTAGGCTTCACATTGCAAATGATAACATGAAGCGAATGACCATGAAAAATAAAACTAATACTCTAGACATTCATTCAATGAGTAAACGAGCCTCATAGTGAGGCTCATCCTTCGATTCATTGTGTTCGTTCAAGATAACTCTGGAATTGAACGAAAAATGGGCAAAGAATGCTCTCAAAATAGTTATAGGGTCTTTCCTCAATTAATTTTACCCATCTCAAACCCTCCACGTATCCCGAGTCGAAATTTCTCCAACGTTCCCTAACGTATATCAAGGTTTCGACGTAAATTCTTTTGATGTTGAGTTTTGCCGCGACTTTTTCAACGTTGTCCACCGTATTTCAACGTTTTGAACGTATTTCGACTTAGCAGTCCCGCGATTTGAAATTTCGCGATCTCAGAATAATTTTACGTTGAAATTACGTTAGAAATGCGTTCAACGTAGAAATCATTTGTGACTGGCTCCGTTAAAAAAGTAATATTATTAGAAAAGGGTTATTGAATAAATTGAAATCCTAATTTATGTCAAGTTCATTAACGCCGTCGTAGATTACCTATTCACAATGTCTACTATTCACAATGTCCACTATTCCCTTGTACAATGTCTACTAGATCTATTTTTGGAGAGAAAATTATTGTTTAAAGGAATTAATCAAATGTGAATCATTAAAGATAGAACTTTCTGCACTGATGTAGAAATTACTTGTCAGTTACATTCTATACATTTTTCTGATACGTGCCTCCCTTCGATTTATCAATGTAATTTCTTCATTCCTCATTTTTGGCCAATATCTGGAAAAATGAGCGAGATAGAAACATTTTCCCTGATTCTTTTCGGTACATAATTTAGAGAGCTATAAAAAATCATTCAAGTAAAATTGCACCATCTCGCTCAGTTTCCGTCTGAGAATATTGGAAAAACAGATGAAAAAATGGGCTTGTTTTGATTTATTTATTTAATTTTTTTTTCTGATTCCTGACGACTATCTCCGAAAATAAGCGAGATAAAGCGATTTCGCTGTTTTTTTGTAGAGAATCTCCAGAGCTACAAAAAAAAGTTTCAACAAATCGTTTTATTACAACCAAATCGTTCTATCTCGCTTAGCTTTCGAGATTTTTTCATGGAACCAATGATAAGAAATTGATCCCTCCAGCTTCCGCCTTATTCAAAACAGAGTGCAAGAGCCGTATGTCCGATAGCTTTGACATCGGTCTTACATTGTTTTTGCCCGAATTCGTTATTACCGCATCAATCAATTGTCTTGTTACTGATTATTACCTCAATGTTTGCTCCGATCGTTTTCATCAACTTCAATTTTCCTAGAATAATTGATTGGTAGAAGAAGAAAATCAACACTACGATAGATATGATGACTGAGAATTTTGCAGTCCAAATTTGAAATTTTGACAGAACAAAATTTACAATTCATGACATAGAAACAAAATTTCAAAAATGAAAAAAAAATCGAAAATTTGAGAAAATTGATATTTTACAAAAGTTTTCTTTCCGAATTTCAAAAAAAAAAAAAACAATCATCTTCAAAGTTTATTTTGAGAATATTCTTTTTACGAGTTATAATATACATTCAATGTATAAGAAAAGTTTGAATTCTTTATTCGCCTACCAGCTTGATTTTTAAAAAAATAAATTGGTTTTGATCAATATTTTTATTATCTCTAATTGAAAAATCCCAAGAAGGTGGCGGAGGGGTAGAAAAAAATCAAAACCACTCCAAAAATGACGTTTTTGCCAATATCTCGGAAATGGCAAATGATACGAAAAAAAGTTTCAAACAAAAGTTGAAAACATCAAAATTATCCACAAAGTTGTTCTGATACTTTTCTTACGTATTTGCAAAATTAACCGAGATATTAACAGTTGAAAATTTTTCTATACAGCTCAGGTGAAAATCCGGAAGCCTTCAAAAAATCGTATAAATATGAAAAATGCATATTTTTTCACTTTTTTTTTTGAACATATCTACAGAATACGGTGAATAATTTCTGAAAGACCGATTTTTCTTCGTATACTCATCCAAAAGTTATGAATGAATTAATTGTTTAAACTTATTATTTTACTATTCAAATTGCATCTTAATTTTTTTTTCAATATTTACATTCCCTTGTTATGTCCCGAAAATGATAATTATGTTATTTATTAATTACTTAATAAAAGAATAAGAATAGGTCATGATAAGTAAGCATAAAGAATGCAATACTTCGATTGCATTCACATTGTTTTCCGAAGTCATCATATTTCGACACATAACGTGTTGAAGTACGATTCTTCGATTATATAAGCGAGTGCATAATGCAGCTCGAGTCAGTTAACTCCTAATAAGCGAAATTAAGTTACCTCTCAGAACTTATATTTTGCTGTTAGATTAATCGTAAGATTATAAATTATAAATCGATTTTCAATCAATAAATAGTTAATTTAAAGTATCTCTCTCTGGAGATTATTATTAAAAGAACCCAACATAACAAATTGGTGGCAGCGAGTTTCTCCAACAGGCAGGGTCTGATCAACCATTGTCTAGGACTTCAGAGAGTACGAGAATAATTTAACTAGATATTGACAATCAGTTTCAAATTGATAAGTAACAAGCCTATCATTGTTGTGATAGCAAATCAAGGATCCTTAAGAGAAATCTCACATTCAGAGATAAATAGACGATTCTTTCCGGGCGGAAGGGAATCACACAGGTACATTCAACGATTCATTGCTTAATTTCTAAAAAGTTAATTGAATCATGGCACAACAAGGACGAGATGAGTTCGCCTCCTTAGAAAGCCTTGGGAACCAAGTAAGACGAAGCCTTTTCCCTAACAATTCTCAGGATAATAATCCTCAGAATAATACTAGATCGCAGATCGACACCAGTAGGTCACAGGCACACACGTCACAGGATAACTTCAATCGAGGGGTCAATACAAGAAGACAACACTCAACTCTTGAAAATTTAGTTCCATTAAGTGAAGATGATATCCAATTAACTTCACGCAACACGGAACAGGCTGTCAATAGTCACGAGGATGACCGAAGTTCGCAGAATTCGGAGGAACCAGGGATTGAAACATTTGGGACTCCTACTTTGGACTTTTCAATTCCAGCAGGTTCACTACGGGTAGGTAATTTTACACCTAGCCCAATAGTGCAAGAACGACCACCTCGACGGGTTGATATCCTAATGGATAGATATCAACAATTACATAATGAAATGCACGAATTACGAGCAAGAGAAGCTCAAAAAATTGTAGAAAATACAGAATATCAAAAAATATTGAATGACGCTCAAGTTCGACTCCAAAGTGTCGAAAATGAGAGGGATCAATTCAAAGAAGAATTGTGTCGAGCATGGGCTGCACAAAATGAAAATAATCAGCAGGCAGCAAATGGAAGAAGAGTGACTTTTGACGATGATGAATTCATGAGTATCAAAACAGCATTGCAAATAGTGCGTCAATTCAATGGAGATAATGATCTCGACGCATTTTTGATCTCATGCAAAACTGCACAGAAAATGGTTCATCCAAATAAACAAGCAAGGCTACTTGAGTATATTATAGGAAGTAAATTAGATGGAAAAGCCCTATTACAACTGAAACGCAAAATTATCAATAGCTTTGACGACTTGGAAAAAGAACTACAAGCACTTTTTGGGAAACTCAAATCTCTACTCGGATTACAAGTAGAATTTAATCGATTACAACAAAAAGAGCAAGAAGACGTCACTCAATTCTCAACACGAGCAGAACAGGTGACCATGGATTTAATTGAGTCCATTCAGCAAGTAAATCCTCATTGGGACGAAAAAGAAAAAAAAGGTGCTGAAGAAGCAATTTATACGTTGGCAAAAGTCAACTTCGAGCAAGGCTTAAAAGGACAACTACAGATTCTTGTAAGGGCTGAAAAATACAGTACTTTGCATGAAGCCTGTATTGGCGCCATAGGATTAGAAAGAACCATTTCTACTAATTTTGGAAATAGAGGAAAACCTCCAGGGAATACTAAACATTCTATAGGAGGGAATCGACAGTCAACTGGAAGACAGTCAATACATCAGACCAACTGTTTTAATTGTGGACAACCAGGACATATGGCTAAAGATTGCAGGGCACCACAGGTACAAAGAAAATCAATATTACCGGTTGCCTCAGATCGACGAAGCATCAATGCATATGGCCCAGTTTGCAAATTTTGCAACAATGCAGGTCATGACGCAGCTGATTGCAGAAAATTAAAGAAAAAACTTGGAATGTCTGAATCAGCAAAAATAAACATTGAAGAAAATAAAACGCCTGTAAAAAAGCAGGGCAATGGGACACAGAAAAATAATAATAGAAAAAATGATCATCCAGGGACATCTGAAGATAGCACTCTACCAATAGGTACTTTTCAAGTTTTAATGATGGAGCCCACAAAATCAGGGAATCCAGAAAAAGAAGAAAAGGAAAATAAGAAGAGAATCATCAAAGCAGCAGAACCATCTCAAATAAAAAATCGTTTAATTCTTTCTGCTGATGAATTAAAGAAACCTACGATGTTTCTCGCAGATTCTGGAGCTATGACTTCAGTAATAAAACTTGAAAAATTGAGTGAAGGAGTAGTAATACTCAAAGGAACTCAAATACTACGTGGAATAGCTAATCAGGATGTCATCACTCTTGGGAAAGCCATTTTATATTTGAAAATAGGAAATGAAGAATTGGGTCATTTATTTAATATAGTGCCCGATGATTTTCCTTGCGTCGGAGGAATACTCGGTGAAGATTTTCTCGAGTCTCCAGATTTAAAAGTTGCTACTGATCCCGGAAAAGCATTAGTAATAAATGGAACACATTTGGGATTCTATAATGCTGAAGAACCTTCTAAAATAACAGCAAGAACAGAAACTCTTGCCTGGGTAAAGACTCACAGTTTAAGTCCAGGTGTGGTCCATAAAAGAGAATTAGAGAAAGGTATATTTTTAGGGGGATGCCTCACTAAACCTATTGAGGGACGGGCAATAGTAAGCATAATAAATACCACAGAAGAAGACGTATATTTGAATATGCCAGTGGTTAAATTAGAAGAAATTCCCACAACAGAAGTGATGCTGACACAAACAGAGCATACGTCAGTACCTTTGAAGGAACGTATGAAATTATTACATGCAAATTTACGGATAGACCATTTGAATAACGAAGAAAAGGCAAGTCTCGTAGAACTTCTAGGAGAATATAATAGTATCGTTCAATTGCCAGGAGATTCTCCAGAAATAACGAATCATCTGGAACATACTATTCCTACGAAACCAGGGACACAGGCCGTTAACATTCGTCCATATCGATTACCTCATTCACAAAAAGATGAAGTAGATCGACAGGTCAAGGAGATGTTACACAATGGTGTTGTGCGACCGAGTAAGAGTCAATGGAATGCACCTTTACTCGTCGTTCCGAAAAAAACTGATGCGTCAGGAAAAATTAAATTCCGAGTTGTAGTAGACTTCAGACGACTCAATGACATAACTATCGGAGATTCATTTCCCCTACCAAATATCACGGAAATCTTGGATCAATTGGGAAATGCCAAATATTTTTCGACACTCGATCTCGCTTCTGGATTTCATCAAATACCAGTAAAAGAAGAGGATAAATGCAAAACTGCTTTTTCCACTCCTTATGGCCATTATGAGTTCAACAGATTGCCTTTCGAAGTCAAAGGTGGTCCAGCAACGTTTCAAAGACTGATGAATTCAGTCTTGGCTGGAATTCAGGGATTGCGATGTTTCGTTTATCTAGACGACATTGTGGTTTTTGGAAGCAGCCTCGAGGAACATAATGCAAGGCTCAGAGAAGTTTTCCAGAGACTGAAGAGTTCAAATTTGAGATTGCAACCTGATAAGTGCAATTTCTTGAGGAAAGAAGTCAACTATTTAGGTCATATAATTTCTGAAGAAGGGATTAAGGCTGACCAGAGTAAAATAGAGGCAGTGAAAAATTTTCCAGTACCGAAAAATGCAAAAGGCATTATGTCATTTTTGAGATTAGCTGGATATTATCGGAAATTCATTAAAGATTTTTCGGCAATAGCCAAACCATTAACTGAGCTACTGAAGAAAAATATTACTTGGAAATGGACCGAAAAAGAACAACTCTCTTTTGAGAATCTGAAAGAGAAGTTAACAAGTGCACCAATTCTCCAGTATCCTGATTTTGAAAAAACATTCATTCTAACAACAGATGCTTCAAATTATGCATTAGGAGCTGTCTTGTCTCAAGGAGAGATTGGCAAAGATCTTCCAATTGCATATGCCAGCAGAACTTTGAATAAAGCTGAACAAAATTACAATACAACAGAGAAAGAGTTACTAGCTATTGTTTGGGGAGTGAAACATTTCAAGCCATATCTGTTCGGTAAGAAATTCACTATAGTTACAGATCATCGTCCTTTGAGATGGATCTTCAATACCAAGGACCCAGGATCTCGACTCATGCATTGGAGAATCAAATTAGAAGAGTATGAATATGAGGTGGTACACAAACCAGGAAAATTAAACACAAACGCTGATGCTTTAAGTCGAATTGCCGTAATAACGCGGGCTCAGCAGAAAAAAGAAGACTCTGCAAATACTGAAAAAACAATAACAGAAGTTATTACACCATCGGACGAAGAAAAACTGACCATTCTCAAGGAGTATCACGATACACCACTTGGAGGTCATCCTGGAATACAAAGAATGTATGACAGAGTCAAATTAAAGTATGCATGGAAAGGAATGAGAGATGACATTGAAAAATATGTTAACTCATGTGGAAAATGTCAAACTAATAAGCTAGGAAAAGCTACAAAAGTGCCAATGGTAATATCGGAAGTTCCTGAAACAGCATTTGAGCAATGTGCAATGGACATAATAGGTCCATTGACGGAAACTGATCTCGGAAACAAATATATCTTAACATTCCAAGATTCTTTGACAAAATTCAGCAAGGCCATTGCTATTCCCGATCAAGAAGCTAATACAATCGCAAGGGCTTTTGTAGAAAAAATTATCTGTGAACATGGGACACCAACGAGATTATTGACTGATCAAGGGACGAATTTTGTGGAAGAAATTTTCAAGAATGTCTGTAAATTATTACGGATAAAAAAAATACAAACTACGGCTTATCATCCGCAAACAAATGGAGCTCTTGAGAGATCACACCGCACTCTTGCTGAATATCTGAGAAGTTTCATTGCTGAAGAACAAAATGATTGGGATACGTGGCTTCCGTATGCGACATTTACGTATAACACTACTCCACATACGGCTACAAAAATTACGCCATTTCAGATGTTATACGGTCGACAAGCCGAATTACCAACGTCATTGAAACACCCACCGAGGGCAACGTACTCTTATGATGACTATGCACAAGAATTACGAGAAAGACTACGTGCAATACATCAGGTGGCAAGAGAAAAATTGAGCAACGCAAAACATATTGCTAAACGGCAATATGATAAAAATGCCAAAGAAATGCAATTTCAAGTCGGAGATAAAGTTCTTCTGAAAAATGAAATTGTACGAAGGGGAAGATCAAAAAAATTAACTTCTCCATGGATTGGACCTTACGAGATAATTGAGAAGAATTCTGATGTGAACTATACTATCAGATCTGGAAAGAAGAATAAATTATTTCGAGTTCATGTCAATCGATTACAGCAATTTATCGATTTCTGACTATATGGACCCTCAAACCTCAGAATAAAACAACAGATGAAATGCGAATTCTTGTCGTACAAGCAGCAAGATTTCTTTATAATTTCGATCATGCTAGGGAGCATGATTTTGCCCGTGGAAGGGGAGGGACATATGATTGAGCAATCGTTACACGACGATTTTATCAGGAACAAGAATTTAATTGAAAGAATTCTTGACAATAATAAAACCAGGAAAAACCGCAGAGGATCAATTGATGGATTAGGAACGATGAACGTGGAAGATCCGAAAGAAATTTACAAACAACTCAGCAAGTTAGAGCAGGGTCAAGGAACTTCTCATGACGCTGCAAGGAAGCAAATTGAAATTGTGAACTCGACAATTTTTCAGTTGCGACAGACTGAAGAAATCTTTAAAAAAAATGAAGAATCAAGGGAAGTCCTGCAAAAAACCGGAATGATTCATGTGACGGACTTCTGTGAGATTGTAACATCAGACTTGACAATCAGAGGTCGCAAGTCATCCGGGAGAAAATGCCATCTTCATATGCAGGCAAAACTGAATCTGTCACTAAGCGACATTGAGAAGGGAGATCGGAACCAAAGCTGTGTCCAGATAAAGGAAATCCGACTCAAAAACGTCATAAGTGATGATCTTATTCGCCATAGTTACGGGAGTAAGACTATACTGCTAGTGTTGACGGACAACACCTACAACAGTCATCGCTGGAGTATAGTACCATTTCTCTATGAAGAAGGGTCGTAATCAATTTCAGATATCGAGGTTATATATTCTCCACAGTGAAATCTACTTTTATACACACACGGATTTTGAAATAAATCAACCTCTGTAGAGTTATCAACCTTTAAATAATAATAAGTATGATAATATGTAAAAAAAAAAAAAAAAATATCAATTTTGTTTGTAATTTTAATAGTTCGTTAGAAGGAGAAGATTTTGAAAAGATAAAAATCTTTTTCCCTGGCCGGGAGGGATGTTATGTCCCGAAAATGATAATTATGTTATTTATTAATTACTTAATAAAAGAATAAGAGTAGGTCATGATAAGTAAGCATAAAGAATGCAATACTTCGATTGCATTCACATTGTTTTCCGAAGTCATCATATTTCGACACATAACGTGTTGAAGTACGATTCTTCGATTATATAAGCGAGTGCATAATGCAGCTCGAGTCAGTTAACTCCTAATAAGCGAAATTAAGTTACCTCTCAGAACTTATATTTTGCTGTTAGATTAATCGTAAGATTATAAATTATAAATCGATTTTCAATCAATAAATAGTTAATTTAAAGTATCTCTCTCTGGAGATTATTATTAAAAGAACCCAACATAACACCCTGCATAACTCAAGGAATGCAAATTAAAAAAATATAATTTGAATAGTAAAATAATAAGTTTAAACAATCAGTTATTAATAACTTTCTAATGAGTCTACGAAAAAAAATTGGTCTTTCAGAAATTTTTCGCCGTATTTTGTAGATATTTCTAGAAAAAAAATGTTAAAAAATGTAAATTTTTCATTTTTATACGATTTTTGTTGAAGATTTTGGGATTTCCCCCGCGGCTGAGCTGCATACCAAAATTTCAAACTGTTAATATCTCGGTTAATTTTACAAATACTCAAAAAATGGATCCGAACAATTCTGTGAATAATTTTGATATTTTCAATTTTTGTTTGAAACTTTTTTTTCGTATTCTTTGCCATTTCCGAGATATTGGCAAAAAATGTCATTTTTGGGGTGGTTTTAATTTTTTTCTACTCCTTCGCCACCCTTTTGGGATTCTTCAATGAGAGATAAAGAAAATATAGATCGAAACGAATCTATTAAAAAAAGAATTAAGCTGATAGGCGAGTGAAGAATTCAAACGCTTCTTTATTGGACTAGTCAACTAGTATTAAATATAAGAAAATAATATTACTTTTTTAAAAATTATTTTTTAAATTTATTCAGAATGATGACAACTCTCTCCGGTGATTCATCATAATTAAAGAATGAATATTCGAAAGAATAGATTCATGTAGGCAGTTCGATTCATCGAAATTAAAGAAGCGTGCGTAGTCCGTGGTCTAAAGCGTAGGTTTAGTAATCGTAGGGTCGAGCGTTCAAATCCCTTAGGTCGTTAGAATTTTCATGCGAAAAAAATAGGATTTCAGGACCGAAACCGATAGGGAAGCGTCTTAGAAGGGGTAATTGCTCTCAGCAAAGCGTGATGAATCGAAATTTCATGTTATTTTGGAAAAAAATTGTATTTTGGCAGTGGTAACTGAAGATTATTCTCTTACCGACTCAGTTTTGGTTTGTAGAAATAAAGGAGGAATTTTTGTCGACTTGGCTACGTCGAAAAATCGTTCAGCGTATTTCCAACGTATACGTTCGAATACGTTGAAATACGTTGAAATGATGTTGTACGTTGAACGTTCAGTCAACGTCAAACATGGAAGAAATGGAATTTTCTTCCCTGTTCTACGTTGAAATCGTTCAATGGTGCCTGTACTAATTTCGACGTCCCTCGACGTATTTCAACGTATAATTGTGGTTCAAAACACGACTTTTACGGCGAAATACGTCGAAAAATTTCGATTCGGGATATTACCCGAGTCAAAATTTCTCCAACGTTCCCTAACGTATATCAAGGTTTCGACGTAAATTCTTTTGATGTTGAGTTTTGCCGCGACTTTTTCAACGTTGTCCAACGTATTTCAACGTATTTCGACGTAGCAGTCCCGCGATTCGAAATTTCGCGATCCCAGAATAATTCTACGTTGGAATGATGTTAAAAATGCGTTCAACGTAAAAGTCATTTGTTACTGGCTTCGTTAAAAATGTAATATTATTGGAAAAGGGTTATTGAATAAATTCAGATTTTAATTATCTCAAGTTTATTAAAGCCGTCGTTGATTACCTATTCGCAATGTCTACTGTTCCCTTGTACAATATCTATTATTCCTATTTTTGGAGATTTTTAATTCAATGTGAGTCATTATAGATGAAGTTTCCTGTACTGATAACATCATTTCTATGGGTACAAGAATGATCTCATTTTGGTGATGAATCTTCCTGAGCGATATGTCTTCCCGAAATTCGATGCACTTCTGTGGTACATCATGATCGGAGATGAGTGATTGCATGATAAAGAGATATTCCTGATATGTGCCTCTCTTCGATTTATCAGTTTAATTTTTTTATTCCTCATTTTCGGCCAATATCTCGGAAAATGAGCGAAATAGAGACATTTTGCCCTGATTCTTTTCAGTAGAAAATTTAAAGAGCTACAAAAAAGGATTCAGGTGAAATTGCACTATCTCGCTCAGTTTCTGAGAAATATTGAAAAAACAGACGAAAAAAATGGGCTTGTTTCGATTTATCTGTTGAATTTTTTTTAGTGATTTCGCTATTTTTTGTAGAGAATCTCAAGAGCTACAGAAAAAGGTTTGAACCAAATCGTTTTATCTCGCTTAGCCCCGAGATTGTTTCATGAAACAAATGTTAGGAAATTGATCCCTCCAGCTTCAGTCTTGTTCAAAACAGAGTGCAAAAGGCGTAAGTCCAATAGCTTCTCCATCGGTCTTACATCGTTTTTGCCCGAATTCGTTATTACCGCATCATTCAATTGGCTTGTTACTGATTATAATTCTCTCAATTTTTGCTTCGATCGTTTTCATTATCTTCAATTTCCCTACAATAATTGATTGGTAGAAGAAGAAAATGTATACTACGATAGATATGATGACTGAGAATTTTGCAGTCCAAATTTGAAGTTTTGACAGAACAAATTTTAAAATTCTTGACATAGGAATGAAATTTCAAAAATGAAAAGAAATGAAAATTTTGAGAAAACTAATATTTTATAAATCTTTTCTTTCCGAATTTCCTAAAAAAATTAATCATCTTCAAAATTTATTTTGAGAATATTCTTTTTACGAGTTATAATATACATTCAATGTATAATCCAATAAAGGAGAGTTTGAATCCTTTACTCGCCTACCAACTTATTTTTTTTTAATAAATCGGTTTTGATCAATATTTTTATTATCTCTAATTGAAAAATCCCAAAACGGTGGCGAAGGAGTAGAAAAAAATCAAAACCACCCTAAAAATGACGTTTTTACCAATATCTCAGGAATGGCAAATAATACGAAAAAAAGTTTCAAACAAAAGTTAAAGATATCGAAATGACCCACAAAATTGTTCTGATATACTTTTTACGTATTTGCAAACTAACCGAGATATTAACAGTTGAAAATTTTTGTATACAGCTCAACTGCGAGGTGAAAATCCGGAAATCTTCAAAAAAATCGTATAAATATGAAAAATTCATATTTTTTAACATTTTTTTTAAACATATCTACAGAATACGGCGAATAATTTCTGAAACACCGATTTTTTTTCGTAGACTCATCCAAAAGTTATTAATGAATTAGTTGTTTCAACTTATTATTTTACTATTTAAATTGTGTTTTAATTCTTTTTTTTCTGCATTTGCATTCCCTGCATACCTCAAGGAATGCAAATATAGAAAGAAAAAAAATTAAAATACATTTTGAATAGTAAAATAATAAGGTTAAACAATTAATTATTAATAACTTTTGAATGGTCTACGGAAATAAATCGGTCTTTCAGAATTTATTCGCCGGATTTTGTAGATATGTTTAGAAAAAAGATGTTAAAAAATGTAAATTTTTCATATTTATACGATTTTTTTGAAGATATCGGGATTTTTCTCGCGGCTGAGCTGCATACCACAATTTTCAACTGTTAATATCTCGGTTAATTTTTCAAACACGTAAAAACTGGATCAGAACAATTTTGTGGATAATTTGGACATTTTCAACTTTTGTTTGAAACTTTTTTTTTCGTATTATTTGCCATTTCCGAGATATTGGCAAAAAATGTCATTTTTGAGGTGGTTGTAATTTTTTTCTACCCCTTCGCCACCCTTTTGGGATTTTTCAATGAGAGATGAAGAAAATATAGATCAAAACCAATCAATTAAAAAAAAAATTAAGCTGATGGGCGAGTGAAGAACTCAAACGCTTCTTTATTGGACTAGTATTAAATATGAAAAAATAATATTGCCTTTTTTAAAATTATTTTTTCAATTTATTCAGAATGATGACAACTCTCTCCTTTGATTCATCATAATTAAAGAATGAATATTTGAAAAAAAAAGATTCATGTAGGCAGACCGATTCATCGAAATTAGAGAAGCGTGCGTAGTTCCATGGTCTTTAGTAATCGTAGGGTCGAGCGTTCAAATCCCTCAGGTCGTTAGAATTTCCATGCAAAAAAAATAGAGTTTCAGGTCCGAAAGCGATAGGGAAGCGTCTTAGAAGGGGTAATTGCTCTCAGCAAAGCGTGATGAACCGGAATTTCACATTATTTTTGAAAAAAATTGTATTTTGGCAGTGGTAACTGAAGATTATTCCTTTACCGACTCAGTTTCGGTTCATAGAAATAAAGGAGGAATTTTTTTCGACGCAGATACGTCGAAAAATCTTTCAGCGTACTTCCAACGTATACGTTCGAATACGTTGAAATACGTTGAAATGATGTTGTACGTTGAACGTTCAGTCAACGTCAAACATGGAAGAAATGGAATTATCTTCCCTGTTCTACGTTGAAGTCGTTCAATGGTGCCTATACTAATTTCGACGTCCCTCGACGTATTTAACGTATAAATTGGATTTGAAACACCACTTTTACGGCGAAATACGTCGAAAAATTTCGACTCGGGTACTCCCATTCACTCTCATCACTCCCCGTACAATCACTTGAAAATATGTAAATGCCCACGCATTCACAGAAGCAGAAGAAGATTTAATGGCAGAAGCTATGTAACATAAAAATATGTTTAGCGTGTAAAAAAATGTACATTGTATCTAGTTATGTTCATAAACTCTCTAAACTTTGTATAAAACTCTCAAAATTCTTATTTAATGGGTTCTTTCCCTCTTATTCTATCGCTGTAACTACCAAATACAGAAAAACATACAGCAATCCAATTCATCACGGAAAGAAATTGAGAAGAAAAAACGTTTAAGTATCACCTGTGAAATACATTGGTTATAGGTCTCACATTACAAATGATAACATGAAGCGAATGACCGTGAAATGTAAACGGATACTCTCGACATCTATTTAATGAGGAAACAAGCATCATATTGAGACTTATACTCCAATTTATTGTCCTCGTACAAGATATGTATGGAATTGTCCTCAGCCTTCTCAGCACTCTGAAAAATCAATATGTCATCATTTCTCAGAAATTTTCTCACTGAACCTCCTTGGAATTCTGAGAATTCTCAGGGTCAATGACCTCAGGATGACATCATTCGCTTAATGCTTTAGCATTCCACAGTGGGGCGGACTTATGCCCCTATCACCCCCTGAGTAATCCATAGGAATGTAATGAATATGACGTGATTGCTCAGAATTTAGCCCTCTGAACCTCTTGGAATTTTGAGAATCTATTGTAATATCATTTCTTTAGAATCCCAGAGGGTCATTCATCCCATGAATCAATGTTTCCTCACCATGAATTTAATATGGCGTCATTTCTTAGAATTATCCTTTTTCACGAATTCTGCGAATTCAATATAACGCTATTTCTTAGTAATTCCCTTTCGACTAATTTTGAGAATTCAATATGGCGTCATTCCTTAGAATTTTCCTTTCCAGCATGTAATGACGTCATCTGGACTTAAAGGGTAACGGAAGACCCAGTGAATTCCAAACCTTCAAATCCATTTTCAAGTAACAATTATGATTTTTTGCATTAAATATCAGAAGCATTGACTTTCTAATTTCCTTTCCCAGGCGTTGTCCCTTTTTTATGATGAAAATATTAATAAGTGTCGTAGAACAATTGATTTGGAAATTCAATAAATATGAGGCGTTCCGGTCACCCTCAAGCCCTTTCCATTCCCTGAGTAATCCATAGGAATATATATGAGTGATCCATACAATAACAAGAATTGTCTTGATATACCTGCTTATGTCTTTGTACAGAACTCCAAGACTTACAAAAAATTGCCCTATTCCGCTTAGTTTCCGGAATGTTCTCGAAAAAATATTAATGAAAATTCAAACAAGCCTGACACGACTTTTCTCCGGCTGTACACACGAGAACAAAATAGTTGGCAAGATTAGTCGGTTGACGCATGCGTACTGTGCTCCAGTACGCAGTATTGTTGAACTAGCCAAAGAGGTAACTTCCAAAGTCCACCCGAAGCTGAAATTTACATATTGTAGCATCGAAGCCGAATTTTTCCGAGGTTACTCCACTGGCCAGTACGACTTTACGCATGCGTCAGTTGACTAACCTTGCCAATTGTTTTGTTCTCGTGTGTACGGCCGGAGAATAATCGTGTCGGGTTTGTTTTGATTTTTATTAATAGTTTTTCGAGAATATTCCAGAAGCTAAGCGGGAGAGGGCATTTTTTTTGTAAATCTTGGAATTGTGTACAAATAAGTATGACGGCCAAATCACTCTGTCCCACTTAGTTTTCGAGATATTGAAAAAAAATCCAGCGAAGAAGTCAAATTGAACAAATTGATTTTTTGAATCAATTATGGCTGTGCGAATAATAGATGAATGGGCAGAAAAATGAGGTGACAAATCAAAGATTCAAAAAATATTACGCAAAAGAATGGGAATAAAATCCAATGATAGGAAAAGGAGGCAAGGAGAAATTTTCAATTCATCTTATCTATCAATAATTGCAGCAGTAAAGACGGAAAGACAGGTCTTTCTACGTAAGAAAATAGCTTTGTCTCTCCACTATTGGTAAAAATGCAC
This sequence comes from Aleiodes leptofemur, assembly GCA_963942555.1. Lineage (NCBI taxonomy): Eukaryota > Metazoa > Arthropoda > Insecta > Hymenoptera > Braconidae > Aleiodes > Aleiodes leptofemur. The sequence goes on from OZ012609.1 coordinate 12,339,876, forward strand.
ATGGCACGCCCGGTTTTTTTCAAATAGAATTCTGTATAATCATAGAACGACTCATCTTAATAAAGGCTAGATCAGTCACCAAATCATCATCTTGATTTCCAGATGAGGAAATGTTTATTATTTCAAGAATCTCATGAATCTATGAATTTTCCATAAATTAAATACCAATTTAAAGAATAACTGGTTGAGGTTATATCCATTCCTGTCTAACTTTTCAACTAATTTTCCTATTTCATATTAATGCGTGTGTGATACTATGGAACAAATGCTTTTTCTCATACATGTTTATTGGAAATGATGTTTAATGATCATCATCTTCGTTAAGTTACAGAATGATTCGATCTATTTGAAAAAAACCGGGCGCGCCATGTGCATTTTTACCAAGAGTGGAAAGACAAAGCTATTTTCTTACGTAGAAAGATGTCCGATGAGAGATCTGGATCTCAATATATTCTATTTGAGATTAACGAAATGATTATGGATTTAATAATGGAGCGTGGAGCATGAAAAATAATGAGCGCGAACACGATTATTTTGTTCACAACACTTTTATTCGATAATATAAATAAATGTCTCGATTAGTTCAACACTTATAATTAACTTTGGTTTTTTCTGAGTTTATTATTTAATGATTGAGAAGTTCGACAGTTTTAAGAGATTAATTGATAATTAAGAAACTTCCGAGAAAAACACTTGTCACGATGTTTGCACTGAGAGTTCTTAGAAAAGAGTGAGAAGAAGACAATAAATCAAGATGGCAGGTGTTTAATTTGGCGCGTGCCAAGACACCTGTCCATCATGTAGCGCCTCAGGTGCCAAAATAAATAGGTCAGTGACGCGAGGCCGATGACCGATAAGGCAGAGCAGTACGAATGTGTATGTGTATGAGTTGTAACGAGGCTAGAAATTCGGGAGGAATGCCTGCCTCGTTGTGTGTAGGTGCGTGTGTATGATAGGTGCGTGTGTGTGTGTTGAATGCGTGTGTGTGTAGTAGGTGCGTGTGTGTGTGTTAGGTGTGTGCGTGTGTGTGTGTGTTAGGTGTGTGCGTGTGTGTGCGTTTAATGGCGGACGTACTGTTTTACCATTCAAAAGAGGGTTTCTACGACAGAAATCCGGAACTACCAACGTTGCTCCGCTTGCTGCAGCGCCTTCTGTGCTGAGACTCACCGTCAATTACATGGAATTACTATTCGGGATTATTCTTCAAATAAATAATGTGAAAACGACTATTTGTTCAATGAAGTATCTCTTTAATTGTGGAAAGTGTAACAAGCCCAGTTTTCTTATTGTTTGAATTTGGCGCCAAGGACTGACGTCACACGAGTGCGCCTTGAGTGTGGTGTGAGTGAGCCGGCCGGTACACAATATGGCCGACCACGTGGTATGCAACAACACCTGTTGACGACTTTTTATGTAGTTCAGATCTTATGGATTCTTATTGTCAGTTATTCCGGAAATAACTGCATGAATATATTCTTTAATCCTTTGTCAACAATTGTATTGAGATTCCCGATTCATTAATGCCCGGATGCCCGAGATAATCGTGGATTATTTCTAATAATATTTAATTGGCGTGGAGACGCCAATTATGTTTCTTTGACTTTTCACCGATTCCTTCTGTAGTAAATAATTAAATCTTCGGCCAAACTCGATTCCGTATTTATCCACAATTATCACCTGCCTTTTTCCGGATCAATTAACGCACAAGATTCCCCTGATTAATATTTATTTAATTATACTGAGGCTGAACACGCGGTAACGAAATCAGACTTACTCGTGACAGCCAAATTCCTCTCTCCGGATTTCCTTACACTACTTTCTCACTTGGAGTCTTTTTATAATAATCACTTAATGCTAATCTCTTTTGAGTCTTTTCTTCACTTAACTGTAATAATGTTTTACTTAATATTATTGTTACTTATCACTAAAAATCCTTATTTAATTACTTAATTATAAAGAACTTAAAGAATACGTTGTTTTTGCTTTAGCAGTTTACACAGGAGTGGGGGTTTTCACTATATCCGTGAAAACCTTTACTCCTGCCTCCGGCAGGTGCTGCCTCTATTTCTTATCAATCGATAATTCCATTATCGACTGCTGATCTGCCCTTATCCGGAGGAGGAGGGAGAGGGCGCCTCGACGATAAAACTCTCATACGATCACATCGTAACAGAGTGTATGGGCCAGCTGTCATCTGGTCCATAACCAAACAAAAGACCTATCTTTCCGTCTTTACTGCTGCAATTATTGATAGATAAGATGAATTGAAAATTTCTCCTTGCCTCCTTTATATTTTTCCCTGTCATTGGATTTTATTCCCATTCTTTCGCGTAATATTTTTTGAATCTTTGATTTGCCACCTCATTTTTCTGCCCATTCATCTATTATTAGCACAGCCAACCCTGATTCAGTTTTTGGCCTGCCAAAGAACACGTTCTGAACGTGCACATGGCACGTTTTTTTTTATCTTCAATAATTTGTCGGTCCATATTTCATTTCTTTTGTGTCATTTTGGATATCGTCATTCTTACAATATCGTAAAAAGCCTAGATATTCGAACGCAGGACTCATGGAATCTCGTGATATTTTTTCTCAAATGCTAAATGTCTTGAGATCTTGAGAATCTTAATTCTTGAGAACCCGCGCTATGAGCGTGACGCCGCACTCTGTACGAAAATGTAAATATCAAATAATAGACTAAAAATATCAAATTGAAACTTGTGGAATTCTTTTTTGATAATGTTGCGAATCGAAAAGGACATTTTTCCTGTGGAATATATTCTTTTGGTATGGAACGCTGCTCACTACGCGACTGGAATCGTAGTAGAAATTCTTCCCACCGTGTTACCACGTCACTCGATTTGTGTGTATGAAAATAGCTGGCACTTCGAGTCGTTAATGGTTATTGGCAACGTTGCACTTTACTCAAAACATGCGGTGCCGCGCTCATCACCCGATGAAAATCGTCAATCTCATGGATGCGAGTTCTCAACTTTTAAAAATTTTTGAATAAAAAAGAATTCGATTTCAAATTTTAGTTATTTTTTTTGTTGCTTCCGGATGGAAGCTTAACAAACGTAAGAATTTTCGATTTGGATTTTTTTATTGCAAATCACTTGAAATGATGTCGAGAGTCTGAAAATGATATTTGGACAAAATGTCTGTGTGCAGGTATATATGTCTGTGTGGATTTTTTTTTTACTTAGAAAAGGTAAAACTTCAACCTGAAAATCTGATGTTCTTACAGTATATTTGTCTTGATAAATGCTTTCTTTTGAGATCTTGTCACTTGGAACTCATTCAATATTTTTTGAGAAATGATGAATTTTGGATTTTTTCAAAAAAATCAATTTCTTTAAAATTTCTCGACCGATTTCGTCCAGATGAATTTATAACATTTGATATCATATTCTGTAACTGCGTGAATTTTTCAGATTTTTCTCAAGCTTAATTTTTAAGTTATGTTGATTTTCATAGTTTCTCATGATAATGTTGTTGCTTCTATAACAATCAGAACAGTTGAGATAGAAAGTTCAAATTCAGCTCATATATTGCTTTTCTCAATCTACTGCCTGGGATTGTTACTAGACAAAATTAGAGAAACATTTTCTCAAATATGAGCGTTTTTTTTAAATTTTAATTTTTTCATTCTTTTTCAAACTTAGAAGAAGTTTCTAATCGATTTCATCCAGATTGAGGAATAATATGAGACACTATATCATCTAACTGCATGAATACTTTCAGATTTTTCTCGTCATTTGTTCTTGAGATATTTTAATTCTATTAATATTGCATGAAGAAGCTTCATCTGCAGCTTGTTTTCAAAGTATAGATAATTTTTTGAAATTTCAATTTTCAGAATTATCTTAAAGTTCGAAACAAATTCTCAGTCGACTTCATTCAGATCATTATTAGGGAAATATTCGAAATTCAGCGTTCACTAATGGAAAAGGGAACCATCCGGAACTGATTTGCTCATGGCTTAGCAGCTAAAACTATAATGATAACTATAATTAAAGCAAGTTCCCACTTGTTTTAGAATAACTCGGAAACTAAGTGGAATAGAGCAATTTTGTCCTAATCTTTTTTCGTAATTCTAGGAATTGTCGACGAAAAACAATTCAGGTAAGATCACTCAATCTCGCTTAGATTTTGAAATATTGTCAGAAAACTACGAATTTAATAATCGAGAGGTCGCAGAGTGTCTGTACTCTTTGGAGACGTGAAGCAGAGAAAAATCTCTTTTTCAATATTTTTTCAAAATCATCTCGGAAACTAACAGAGGTATGTTTTTTTCCCTCATCCTCTTTTATGCTCTTAGAATTCTCGGCGAAAAAGCCTCCAGGCGCAATTGTTCCATCTCGTTAAGTTTCCAATTTATTCTGAGAATAATGAAAATTCGAAGAAATGGGTGAAAATTATAAAAAAAAGAGAAAAAATTACGTGTGATGCTTTGGCAGAAATGTACGCAATTTTTTGAGGATCAATTTTATGTGACAGATTAGAACGCTGTTATTATGTATAATATAATTATTATCATGTAGTGAAAAAAGCATGGATTGAAAAAAAAATGATCGAAAATTCATAAAATTATGTAAAAATTAAATTTTTTCAGGAATTTCGAACATCAGTATCACCTCATTTTAATTGAATTCTCAATAATGAATTAATAATATCATAAAGAGTGTCCTGCTCAAATTTGAATTGATTTTGGAGCGAAGCTTTCAAGAAAAAAATATTTGAAGTTCCAAATTTTGTACAGAGAGATATGGGAAGCCGATAGGATTAGCATGAAATCTGCTTTACCGCGTGAGGGGTATGGAAAATCCCGTCCTTTTTTTCATCTCCCCGTGTAAAATTTATAAATTCGAATATTTTTTTCTCAAAAACTAAACTACTAAATTACTCCGAATTTTGGCACGATATTTGAGTAATTGACTGAAAATTTTCATAGAATTTCTCATTTTTAATTATTAGTATTATTGGACCTTCAAAAACCTCAAAATCTTTTTTTTCATAATTTTATCTGTAGCCAATTGTATTCTTTCTTTTTGAATCACTCAATGATTCCAATACAATATGAGCTGTGATTTTTTTCCATCAACTTTCCTCATTAATTTATATTTTTTCATAAATGAATATTTTTTTTCCGTTTGAGAAACTGCCTAACACGGTTTATATTACTTCGAACTTTTTGAGGTTAGGGTGCACTGTTGCTGTTTTGACGGCTATACATTTATAGTCAGTGCCACCATCGTTAAGGAAAAATGTCTCACCAATCCATTTCAGCCAGCCGAATGCAGCCAACGTTACAACGAAATGTCTCACCGAGAAACTTCTTAACCGAAAACGTCGGGATAGGGCGTGGCTTACATTAAAATATTTTTTTATAAATAAACAAATTATTTTTTCAAGCAAAGAAGGTTCATTTCTCCACGGAGATATTGCAATCAACGTCTAGTATTTTTTGTGACAAGGGGAGAGGGGTAATTAAAAAAATTTAAAAAAACTGTCCAATAGTAAAAGTATAGTTAGCCAGTGCACGTTCTAAACGTACACATGGCGCAAAACGCTCCCGCGTTTTCTGATTTTTGAGAATATCTCGAAAATTAAGCGAGATAGAGTGATTTTACACTCCCTAGCGAATTCATTTATACCAATTCTTTAAGTATTCTTTGGGTATAATTTCGGTATAGTAGACATTGGGTAGGATTCTGGTATAATTTTCAGATTATACCCAAATCATACTCAAATAAGACTAATATTTCCAGTATATTCGTGAAATTCTTATACCCAAATTATTCCGACGAAACACCGTTGTTTTCCTTTCTTCACTACTAAAATTGGGAAATTCTCTGAATGAAAACAATGTGTGATTAAAAAAATATCAATTGGTACGCTCAATTAATCTGTATGAATATCGTCGCCATAGAAACAAAGAGGCGCAAGTGCTATACTTATACATAGGATTTACGCCTTTTCGTTCCAAAAGCGACGATATACTCCATGGTCCATTTATCTAATATCTGAGCCTCTGAGTGACGATAAAATTGTGACGACTGAAATTTGATCAGAGAATATCCAAATACTCGGCAGCTCAGTTGCAGAGTAGCAGACTACTAATCTGAAGGCCCTAGGGTCGATCCCCGCAAATTGCGCTATTTTTTTTTGTTATTCCTCTCTATAAATGTTACTTTATGATCGTTTAACGTTCCATGTAGTACAGAAGTACCAATTGAACTGAAATTTGATATGAAAAAAAGACGGTATGAATTGGGTCGGGAAAATTCACAAATATACCCAAAATAATTGTATTTTTTGGGTATAATTTGGATATATTTCCAGCATTATGCAGAGAAATCACTGGAAGTATACCTAAATTCGGAGGATAATTTGGGTATTTTTCAGGTCAAAACGAAATCACTAGGGTTTATACTCTTTTGTAGCCTTCAAAATTCTCTACAAAACAGCATTGTTTTGAGCGTGTTGATTTTAATCGTAGATTTTCAGGGTGAATTGCAGGAGGCGGTTAATGATAGTGAAAAAGAAGTAATAGTTGAATTACACTGAGCCGCACGGCAAAACCGTTTTATTCGGAAAAAAAGCCCGCTTGTCGATAGATAATACACTTTGAATAACTAGACAAATAGTTGAGTTTCGCACAATAGTTAATTAATTAAGTTGAATTACAATGAACTCTGAGATAATCGAGAATATTAACACTTGAGCTATTCAAATAAAAAAAAAAAAAAAAATTAACACTTGAGACAATTATAGAGTTCACGATAAAGATGCGTCGAGCCATATCTCTTGAGAGTTCACACGTAAGCGATGTAGTTGAAGGGGAGAGATTATGTCTTCTAGCCGAGGGCCGAGGTGTCGCTGACCCCCCCTCTTCCCTGGTCAGGTGACTCTTGAGAATTTGGTTACGTTTTAAACATCCTCCCCCCATTCAGCAGTGGAAGGCTGCTGAATGTCTCTTGATGACATTGTGTTGATCCTCATCTTGTTCGTCTTCTTCTTGATGATTCTCTACTTGTGCAGATGCTCCCTGGACCAGGTGGCTTGACTGATGATTTCTGTCACGGGAAGCCACCCGTATGACAGCCTTGTTGGATGTTCCAAAGATGAGCACCGCAATGTTGATGTTTCTGCTAACAGTTTTGATCATTGAGTTCTGATCTTGATAGTTTGTTAGCAAACACAATCAGGAATTGCTGGACAGCTTCAATTTTGATTATTCGCCCGTAGTTGTCAGCTTTTTCGGCTGATGTCTTCGTTATTGACGTCTTCGTCGTTGATGTGTTTTGAGTCAGAATGGAGATTATCCTTTTTCGGATAGTTGACGACCTGTTGAGTGGATCGATGTTAATTTACACGGGAATGATGACAGTCTATTAAGTATATGGGCGCTCAGTTGTGGCTTCTGAATAGAGTAGTCGCTAGAGAGTGACTGTCACCCATCTTCTCGTATCTTCTGACTTGTTGGATTTCAGTGGACTCGGCCGCTCAGATGAACTTGAAGGACGCGTAAATTCCCCAAGGTCAGCTGGGCTCCTGTTGATGGAGCGTGAATTCCCGAGTTGATGACCTCTTGTTGATGGAGCACGAACTTCCAAGTTGATGACCTCTTGTTGATGAGAGTGAATGGAGTCGATTCTCCATTTTCATCTGCTAGTTGGTTTATCTTCGTTGGAGGTCTCACAGCACCTTCCTGTGTAGATGCTGGACCAGTTGAGAGAATGCATGTGCTTCATGCAGTAGCTTAAGTTGGGCGTCTGATGAAGAGGTAAATTGTTGAAATTGCTGTTTAGCTTCGTAGTTGACCGTCGTTTTTGGAAGCTCTTCAATTCACGAACTTTTCTAGCCTGATTCTTGATGACTCGGCATCCCTGTAGCTTCGGAAAAGGCGTAAATTCTTCGTGGCTCGGACCCGTGTTGACTGGCTCCCAGTTGACCTTGAACTACTTGGGATCCCCGAAGCAGTTGAAGTTCTCGAAGATGTTGAAGTTCTTGAAGAGTCCCAGTGTAGTTGATGTGCTGCTACTGATTCCACCTCTCTTTGTTGAAGAAGATGGAGACCTGTTGAATGACTTTGATTTCTCAGATTACTCCTCATTTTCTGTTGATTGGCTCGTTGACCTCGTAGATTCAGCCACTGCTTCTCAAGATAATTCGTGGATGATCTCTTCGCCACTGAAGATCTGATTGTCGTTGACCATCTGCTTGGGCTTCCAGGGTTCGGGTTCCAGTTGACCTTGAAGGAGGCGTAAATTTCTTTTGAGGAAGTCTTCTGGATTCCTGTTCATATCCCTAGATATTGATGTTGTTGGAGATCATCGTTGAGTCCCACAGGTGAAGAGTCTTCAGTGGAAAGTATTGTTGTGTGACCGATCAATTCCCTCTCTTCCTATCATTTTGAGAGATGACAGAATGTTAGTGGAGAGTGAGAGAGATAGAGGTGCTGTACCACGCGTTGAGTCGAGTCTCAATCAGCTGTTGTGGGAAATCAATAATTGGACGGAGCTTTACTCGTCACTTCTGCCGCGTTAATTGAGAATAGTTGAAGGAGAGGAGATAGAAGACCGCTTGCACGGCCGAAGATGTCCTGAGATGCTCGAACCTCATAGAGAGAGAAACTCGCAATTGGCAACAATGCAATTGGCAGAAAGCTTTCGTATGGAATTCTCTATTTTATAATCTGCTAATAACTACCCTGATGCGTCAGAATTTCGAATTAGACTCTGCTCATTGTGATGGAATAGAACAAGTTATAAAAAAAAATTTGAACGTGGTTCGTGATAGTTTAATTCTACTTAAGAATTGAAATAGAGGCCCAAATATAATCTCTCCCCCTCAAATAATCACGTTTCATGGAAAAAATTGATATTATACAAAAACTAAGATCATGCGATACAACTGCAAAATTTGGAATTTGAATTTCAGGTTTGAATCAGTTTTTTTCGTTGTTCAAGTGAGATGACAATGGGCTCACTTTTCAGAAAACTTTATCTACTTTTCAATTATTAAATAAAAAATATCAGCATTCCTAGGAAAAAAATTGAAAAAGTTTCAAATCTCTAAAAAAAACGATTTCTCAGCACGCGTCTAGAATAGATGCAGATATTTCTTTAAAAATATCATTTTTCGACATTCCCGATCATTTGGAGTCATTCCGATGGGATCTTAAATTCGAAAAAAATCACGATTACAATTTTCCCGTTCGGAAGCAAAAACACATGAAACATCTGATTTTTCCTCGATAATATTTTTTATCGTAATATTTTTGTACAATAATATTTTTTATGATGATATTCTTGTACAGTTATATTTTTGACACTAATTTTTTTTTGTGATATTTTGATAAGTAATATTACTTATCGTAATAGTTAGACGTACTACCGTGGTTGGAAGGGGGAGATTTCGTCTTCAAGTCGAGGGCCGAGGTGTAGCTGACCCCCCCCCCCTCCCCCGGTCAGGTGACTCTTGAGAATTTGGTTACGTTTCAAACAAGCATGAGGACAAAATTGCTCTATCTCGTTTATTTTTTAAGCTAGTCATAAAAAAATGAAGCTATCACGTAGAAAAATTCTGATGGCGGCCACCATGGCGGTGGTCATGGCGGCCGCCATCACAAATTTGCCGCTTTCTATGAAGTTCTTTCCCATGGCGATTCTATCCAAGGCATATTTTTGCACGGCATTTCTTCCCATGATGATTCTTTTCATTTTTTCCCATGGTTTTTTTTTTCATAGCTTTCTTTTCCATGGGCTTTTTTCCTATGGCGTTTGTTTTCCATAGTGACTTTTTCCATAGTGATCCTTTCCATGGCGATCCTTTCCATGGCGTTTCTCTCCATTGCATTTCCTCCATGGCAGAATTCATCAATGCAAAATTTGCTATGGAGAAATTTGCTATAGCCATAAATTTATGAAAGGCATGAAAAATTTATGGTAAATTCATGAAAAGAATCATCATGCAAAAAATTGCCATGGAAAGAATCGTCACGAAAAATCGCCATGGGCAAGAACTCCATGGAAAGCGGCAAATTTGTGATGGCGGCCGCCATGGCGGTGGCCATGGCGGCCGCCATCAGAATTTTTCTACGTGTAGTGAAGAAGTAAAATGGAATGAATCGATTTCTTCATTTAATTGTTTTTGAGAAAATCTCCAAAACTAAGCGAGATAGAGTGATTTTACCCCAAACTTGTTTTGGAGCTCTTGAACTTTTCCGAAAAAAAGCCCTAGGCAAAAGTGCTCTACCTCGCTTAGTTTCCAAGATATTCAACGAAAAATAAATCCAGTGATAAAGTGAAATTGAATAAATCTATTCTTTCTCTCAATTATTTTTGGGAATATTTTGAAAACTGAGCAAGATAGAGCCATGTTACTTACAACTCGTTTTGGAGCTCTTACAATCTTCTATAAATCAAAAATTGATACAACCAAAATTGCTCTATCTCACTTAGTTCCCAGAATATTCATAAATAAATGAATGGAAAAGTAGAATTGGATGAATCGATTTTTGCTATCAATTCTTTTGAAGTGAAACTTCTTTTCGGAGGGTACCAACTTTTTTCTCGCGTCACAAAACGAGTGAAAAGTTTTGAAGAGAACGTGGTAGTGGAGTAGTGGGGGAAAAGTAGAAGCAAGAAAGAGGAGAGTGCGTTGGTGGGGATGCCACTCTAGCATCTGCTTTTGCGGCGAAGAGGGAAGACGGCAGAGGGGGGGGGGGGGGGGAGGATCTTCGCGCAGAGTGTTACATACATACTGTTTGTTCATTATGTAATTTTTTTTTTCAATACACGCAGAGGATAATATGGGAATTTTTCTAAAAGATTTTTATAAAAATTACCATGCTCCACATCATAATCTTCGCTTTTTATTTCTTAAGAAAATTGCCATTTTACACTTGGCTTTGGATTGAAATATCTCGAAAACTACTCAAAAGTTATCGAGACATGCTGTGAATGAAATTTAGAGGGAAGATTAACGAATAAAATAAGCGAAACTCTGTTTTTCTATGACTCGTAGTTATTGAGATATCAATTTTTTAATGAAAAATGCAGGAAGGACGTCCGAGCGCTCATTCATTTGCTATTGGGCCTCGTCCATTGTTTCTGAACTATTCATTAAAAAATTGATATCTCGGAAACTACTGGTCGTAGAAAAACCGCGATTCGCTTATTTTCTTCGTCAATCTTCCCTCTGAATTTCATTCACAGCATGTCTCGATAAATGTTGCATAGTTTTCGAGATATTTCAATCCAAAGCCAAGTGCGGAATGACTAATGGCTCATGTACCGAAAACAATCGAAGGTACCCGACTATGCCCCTTCGTCTACCATATTATGAGGCTAACATGAGGAAAATATGGAAGTAAACGTCTTCTTCGAACATCCCGGAATTTCAGCAAGATAGAGCAAGCTCGCACGAATCCTCCTTTATAGAGAGTTTTGAGAGCTGCAAGAAAGGATTAGAGCACAACCGCTCCATCTCGATCAATTTCCTGTGTCTTCACAAAAAACTGATTTAAAAAAATCTAGTTGTCTGAACACTTCATAATCGTGAAAAAATGATAATTTGTTAGTGAACAGATAACCAAAATACTATAGGCACATACTCAAATTCTCAAAGTGTTGTGTTCATGACACAGCTAAATGTGCTGAGCTGTGCTTTTTTTCCATTTCCCTTCGAGATTAACCCCGTATCTTCACTTTTCTCACTTATTTTTCACGTGTTCATTTGAAAAAATATGAATAATTTATCGCTATCTATACACAATAAGCAAGAAGTTTCACTTCTATCATGTGGGTTCCACACACCCTCTTTTTGAGAATATCTCGGAAACTAAGCGAGATGAAGCGATTTTGCCTCCATCTCGGGGTGAAATCACTCTATCAATAGCTCTATTCTGCTTAATTTCCGAAATATTCATAAAGAATGAATGAAGTGAACAAGTAAAACTAAATAAATCCTTTTTTTCTCTCAATTGTTTCTGAGAATATCTTGAAAACGAAGCGAGATAGAGTGATGTAATATTCATCCTTTTTCACAGCTCTTGAAATTTTCTATAAAAAGAGATTCAGCCAAGATTGCTCTATCCTGCTTAATTTTCGAGATATTGATTTTAAAAAAATGAATGAAGCTGCAAAGTAAAATTGGATAAATGGATTGTTTTGAAAATCGTTTTCGAGAATATCTTGAAAATTGAGCGATTTTATTCTTATCTAGTTTTGTAGCTCTTGGAATTTTCTGTAGAAAAAGAGCGGTGCAGAATTGCTCTATCTTGCTCAGTTCGGCTTCCGAATTGAAGCATTGTAAACGCAATTTTTTTCGATTTCGAGATTTCATCGGAATATGACTCAAAACGTTCCAAAAAGCCGACAAATGGCATTTTTAAGGAATTTCAGCATGTATGCGTGGTTGTGTGTGTTCGACAGATGTCAGCCCATTGCTCCGGAATGGTGATACTGAGCGACCTGAAACTTTAACAGTATTTCCCTTCCTATGCAAATTGCTGTCAGTGAAATTTGAGCAAAATTGGTTGAGTATCTTTCGAAAGAAATCAAATTTTCAAGAAATCGTTTTTAATTTTTCTCCTTGATCCGGTAAATTTGGTTACGGTTTTTCGTTTGAAGATAATTCCAATTACACTGCTTATCATTTTCAATTTTGTCACCACGATAGCTCAAAAAATATTTGAGTTAGAGACTTCAAATTTCGTCAGTTTGTGCATGTAATGAACGAAAAGTTTTGTAGTGAAATTGGGCGAAATCGCTCCAGTAGCTTCTGAGATATTGGCGAAAAACCATTTTATGAAAAAAGATTACATATCCAAAACTATCCAAGCAATTACATTCAAGTTTAACTTAAAAGATTCATCTCAATGAACCCCACAAATCGTGAGAATTTTCGATTTTTCAGAACTAGTCTCTTATAAAAGTGTTCGATAAATTGGTTTTTTCTAAAATCACGATTTTTCTCTGCTTTTTTCCTAGGAACACTACTATTTTTTTTTCTTGCCATGTATGACCTTTTCGGTCTTTCACATTTTTTTCTTTCCTTTCCCACCCCCCTGCGACACCATAAATCGACTTCTTGCCATACTGCACCGCATTCGCCGGAGACTACAGGGAACCATGGAAGACTCTGATCAGCACAGTCAGATTCGTAGAGAGCCTTAATGTGCCTTTCAATCACGCTCACGAGGAGGACACAGTAATTCTCTGTAATTGCAGCTCACCGCTCAGTTCATTATTCGGATCTGCGTACAGCAAGCGGTCACCCATCCAAATAGTAACCAGACTCAATGCTGCTTAACCCGGTAGATCCGCTGAGCCATACGTAGACCGAACAGCCAAACTGTCGGTAAGAACACTATTATTCTTTAGTTTACCACTGGAAAGTAGACATTTTCCTGTACAAAATGAGCCCATTTTCATTCTGATGATGATTAGAAGGAATAGAAATACCTAGGAAACCTGAAACTGAACTTCTAAACTTCAATTTTTCGATTTTGAAGGTTTGTCATACAATCTCAGTTTTCATCTGATATTAAATGTTCATGTATGAAATGACATTATTGCTATTAGAATGAGTATATTCGAACCAATACTGCAGGTTCTAAGATCCCGGCAGAATCCTGAACAGATTGATAGGGTCTGGAACAATATTTATAAGGATGTATAAGTGCGTATTTGTTGTGGAAATGATGTTATTTTTTGAACAATTGGGTCCATAAATAGCGATTCGATTCAATATACAGGGTTTACCGGAAGTATAGGTACTCCCGGAAATCCTAGGTGAAGGGCTTCATTTGGAGCAGAAAAGTCCTCTTCGACTTTTCTCTTCGATGAACCTCTGCCGAGATATGAGGGTGAGAAGGTGGGCCAATGAGAGCCCACCTTTAGACGGCCGCACATCTGTGAGGGAATCATAGATGTGTTGGTGCGTCCCCACTTCGCGGTCACCAATCTCCTCCACAACCACCGTGTCTCTCGCTCTCTCAGTGACGTGGAAGGGATCGGCGATCGTCAGCTGTCACCTCTCAGCTGGGGAGGCATGATTTTTAAAATAAATAGTTGGAATTTTTTGAATTCTTTTTGCTAAAATCAATTTTCCCACTTTGTTCATCATTTCAATCGTTTTAAAATTGATTGAAATGTTAAAAAAAAGGAAAAAAATCAATTGAAAAAAAAAAGATTCAAAGAATCCTTAGCTCTTAGATCTTGACGCCTCGAAAAACGGTGCACAAGTCTTTCCTGGAGAAGAGAGGAGCACTCTGAACACTCGAAATGTCTCTGTGTAGTGATTGAGGTAGTTGGGGAAACAATTAACAATCACTTGCGAGTGCAATTAGCGCAATAATTATAGATTTATTATAAACGTGTTTGTTGTTTGGAACGTATACAAAATATTGTCACAACGTATACCAAAATCAGGATTTTTTCAATTTTTTTTCTCCAATCAATTTTTTCACTTTTTTCAATTTTTTTGATCGTTAAAAAATGATCAAAATGATGGAAAGAATGAAAATATTAATTAGAAAACAAAATTTAGAAAATCCTTTTTTTCAAGCAGTTTTCCAAGACGTCAAGTGACCTTGACGCCTCGACAAACGGAGCACCAGCGTTTCCCTGAGGGGGAAGGGGCTTTTTTTATTACTCAAAGTGTCTCCGTACTTGGTACAGAGCCTCTTTGAGTCATGAGAAACCCCCTCTCATCTTTAGGATAGAGGGGAGAGATGACCTGAGGCAAAGAAATCAGGATTTCATCTTTATTTTTTGAAGTGATTTTTCCACTTTTTTCCATCTTCTTAATCGTTTGAAAATGATCAAAATGATGGAAAAGAGTTACAAAATTGATTTAAAATTTTTTTTTCGAAAATTCTCATTTTCAGACTGTTTTTCGAGACATCACGTGACCTTGACGCCTAGAAAAACGGAGCACCAGTCTTTCCTGGAGGAGAGAGGGAAACTTTTATTCCTCAAAGTGTCTCTGTACTTGTACAGAGCCTCTTTGAGTCAGAAAAATCCCCCTTCCCCCTCCAGGAAAGACTGGTGCTCCGTTGTACGAGGCGTCAAGGTCACTTGACGTCTCAAAAAACTACCTGGAAGTAAGGATTTTTTTGATTAATATTTCCATTTTCTTTCATCATTTTGGTCGATTTCAAAATGATCAAAGAGATGAAAAAAATTAAAAAACCAATTTGAATTTTTTTTCTTTCATCTCTCCATTTGTCATCTCTCCATTCTCGTCTGGAGGTGGGAGGGGGGTTTTTATGGCTCAAAGAGTCTTTGTACCAAGTACAGAGACATTTTGAATGATAAAATTGTCTCTTCTCCCTCCAGAAAAAACTGGTGCTCCGTTTTTCGAGGCGTCAAGGTCACTTGACGTCTCGAAAAATTGCCCAAAAATGAGGATTTTCAATGTTTTTTTTTATCAATACTTTCATCCTTTTTCATCATTTGAGTCATTTTCAAAACAATTGAAAAGATGAGAAAAAAATGAGAAAATCAATAAAAAAAAATATTTAAAAAAAACCTAATGTTTTCCCCCTTAGGTCATCTCTCCATTCTCTCCTCGAGGTGGGGGGGGGGAGGGTTCTTATGACTCAAAGAGGCTCTGTACCAAGTACAGAGACAGTTTGAGGAATAAAAGTGCCCCTCTCCCCTCCAGGAAAGACTGGTGCTCCGTTTTTCGAGGTGTCAAGGTCACGTGACGTCTCGAAAAATTGCTTAAAAATAAGGATTTTGTAAATTTTGTTTTCTAATTAATATTTTCATTTTTTCCATCATTTCGATCATTTTTTAACGATCAAAGAAATTGGAAAAAGTGAAAAAATTAATTGAAGAAAAACAATTGAAAAAATCCTGATTTTCCTGGCCCCATGGCATCCCTCCCCTCTTTCCTAGAGGTGGGAGGGGGGTTTTTGTGGCGCAAAGAGGCTCTGTACCAAATACAGAGACATTTCGAGTGATAAGAGTGCCCCTCTCCCCTCCAGGAAAGACTTGTGCACCTTTTTTCGAGGCGTCAAGGTCACTTGACATCTCCGAAAAATTCCCGAGAGCTAAGGATACTTTGAATCTTTTTTTTTCGATTGATTTTTTCCCTTTGTTCCCATTATTTCAATCAACCTCAAAACGATTGAAATAATGAACAAAGTGGAGAAATTAATTAAAAACAAATGATTCAAAAAATTCTAACTATTTATTTTAAAAATCATGCCTCCCCAGCTGAGAGGCGACAGCCAACGATCGCCGATCACTTCCACGTCACTGAGAGAGCGAGAGACACGGTGGTTGTGGAGGGGATCGGTGACCGCGGAGTGGGGACGCACCAACACATCTGTGATTCCCTCACAGATGTGTGGCCGTCTAAACGTGAGCTCTCATTGGCCCACCTTCTCACCCTCATATCTCCGCAGGGGTTCATCGGAGAGAAAAGTCGAAGAGGACTTTTCTGCTCCAAATGAAGCCCTTTACCTAGGATTTCCAGGAGTACCTATACTTCCGGTACACCCTGTAAATGAAAATCCATTCGGAAGCACTCTGCCAATCGAATCGGCAAACTATTAAATATCACACAAGGAGTGGGGTTTGCAAATAACACACAAAGAGTGGAACTCTTGCTTGTTTGAGGGGTTACATGGGTTTCACGGTTTCAAAAAATTGAATTTTTTCATCGTCTTATTAAATTCTACAACGTCTCTAGAATATTGTCCTAAAGTTTCAAGTTGATCCGCGTAACAGTTTCGAAGATACAGCCTCAAGAAGTTGCGCGATCAAGGCTAGCTGCGTTGTCACTCAAAGCTTCAAACGCGTTTTTCTCAAAACTGTGTTTTCAAAGTTGGTTGTCAAGATTTCTCGAGCACTACTCAACCGATCTTGATGAAATTTTGGACAAGTCTCCCAGATACAATTTACAAGGACTTGGATGGAGGAGTTTTTTTTCAATTACAACTATTTAAAAAAAAATGCAGCGAAATTTCAGCCGAATTTTGGATATTTTTGTAAAAACCTCTGCTAAAAATCCAATTTTCATTTTTATTTGTCCTTCGTCCAAGGTCTCGTTCAAAGTCTTAACTAGAACACGTATTTTTTTTTCACTTCGGATGATCCTCCTAGAAGTTCTGCTGTCAACGCAGACGCACCTCTTTTCCGAGGGCTCACCGAAAATGACATCACAATGGCAGAGTTTTTAATATTTTTTTTCAAAAATTTCAGGAATCTCTCATCAAATGTGTATCTTCAAGACAATGGAAAGTTTGAATGAAATATTTCATTAATTATATACTCAAAAAATTATTGAAAATAGGCCGTTTTTTATGGGAGGAAACCCGAGTAACCCCTTAAGATATTCATGAAAAAATAAATCCAATAAAAAGTCAAATTGAATGAATCGATCTTTTAAAAAATTGGCTTTGAAAATATCTCGAAAACTAAGCTAGATAGAGCGACTTTACTTGCATACTCTTTTGTAGCTTTCGAAATTTCCTACGAAACAACATGAAGGCAAAATTGCTCCCTCTCTCTCTCTTTCTCTCGTTTGGTTTCTGAGATATTCATGAAAAAATGAATCCCATAAAAAAGTACAATTGGATGAATCGATTTTTCCTTTAATTGTTTTCAAGAATATCTCGAAAACGAAGCGAGATCAAGCGATTTTAAACCTCTTCTCGTTTTGTAGCTCTTGAAATTTTCTGTTAGAAAGAACATGGGCAAAATTGCTTTATCTGGCTTAGTTTTCGACATATTCATTAAGAAAATGAATCTAGTGAATCATTCATTCAAGGCAAATCCCCCATTGATGATCGCCATGACGAGAACTGATATATAAAAAAAAACCATGGTGAATCCTCATTTAGTCATAGCAAACCCTCCATAGACGATTGCCATGACGAGAATTCAAATATAGGAAAAAAATGCTGAAAACTCATTCATCCATGGCAAATCCTACAAGAATGATCGTCATTGATTAAATAGGAGAGAATGCCATTTAAAATCATCGTTCATCCATGGCAAATACTTCATGGACGATCGCCACGACGAGGATTTATATATTAAAGAACTATGGTAAATTGTCACGGACCCATGGCAAATCCTCCATGGACGATTACCATGACGGAATTCATGTATAAAAAAAAACATGGTAAGTCTCTTTCAGCCATGGTGAATACTCCGTGGACTTACGCGACAACGAAAATTTATAGACAAAGAAAACTATGGTAAATCCTCCTTCATCCAAGGCACATCCGCTATGGAGATCGTGGTGATGAAAATCCATGTATAAAAAAACCATGGTAAATCCTGATTTATTCCTGGCACATACTCCATGGACAGCCGCAATGACGAGAGTTCATATATAAAAAAAAATCATGGTGAGTCCTCCTTCATCCATGGCGAATTGTTGCATGTCACCACGCATAAAAATGATTCATTGAAATAATACAAATATTATGAGTTTAATAGGAACATTCTACGAATTAGTATTAACACTTTTTCCCGAACGTCTGGCAAACATTCACTCAACGAGTCCTTAATCCTACCTCAATAAAACACTAAAATTACACATTCAAAACACTCAAAAAGCCTCTCCTCTTTTCCCAAAAATGAGTCCTCGTTAATCCCAAGTTAGTCCTCCTCTCTCAATTCCGTGCAATAAAATTCCAAAAGAGTTTTTGGGTTTTCGATAATCCCGTGCAATAAAACTCCAAATGAATTTTGGGTTTTTCCTTGGGTCCTTTATGACCCTCAGCTGCAGCTAACCTTGGCGGGGCCTCAGCGACACGATCCCTACGCATACCCTACGCCCTCACTCTAACAAAGAAAGGAAAGGCTCACTGGTGACCAATGAAATATTCAACCTCCCTACCCTCAAATTTCAGACCAATGAAATTTCAGTCACCTCTAACAAATATTGTACACTCTAGGAACATAAATACGCGCAGTTTTAGAATTTCAAGATCAGTTACGAATATAACCTTGTGACGAGTGAGAAATCACTCGTCAACTCAAGTTCAGCGTAACGCGGTTATTGAGAGTGGGGGATATCGCTTCCTCATCGAAGCTTAAGGTATAGACGAGGGGAGCAGGGAAAGTGCCAAAAATTCGCGTAGGGCTTTGCACCTTCGCGAACCGTTACTCGTACGGGAGCTATTGAACTCTAGTGTCATAAAGTCGAGAAGTAGTCAAGAAAGTGATCGTCAAGTGAAGAAAACTGTGAAGAAAGACACGAGACGCCGCTGATTCTCGCAGTCAAGTCGAGGAACATAAAGTAAAATCAAGTAATGTGCAGTGAAGTTTAATTAAGTCTAGTATCGTCAAGTGGAGTCCAGTCGACATCGTCAAAGAGTCCAGTAGCATCAGGAGGCTAAGTTCAACGTCGAGTCCACTCAAGTTTCATCATCTTCAGGTCAGATCCACCCGCTCTCACCGCCCTTCTGGCCCGTTTATTCAATAGTAGCGTCGAGTCATTTTTGTAAATCAACGTCGAGTCAAGTTATTTAAGTGAATAAAGGTACTTCATTTGTTAATTTACACATTTGCGTCATTTATTACTGCCTCAATCCTCTTCAGTAACGTCTAGGATGCAAGGAGTATCGTCCTCCTTTCCTCCTGAGATCAAAGCTAGCCGAATTGTTGGTCATTCGGCATTTTTATTAATTGTGACCAACTGGCGCCCAAAATTAAAGTTTCGGTAAAGTAGAGTCAATAGTAAAATTCAAGTAATTTAAATGGAAATTGCGTCAAACGTCACAACCTCTTTAGGAGAACAACACTCGTAGATATTATTAGGAAAATTAAGTCTAAGTCATGTTATCAAACACTTGTATTCAATCCAAGTCTCCTAGTCTCCGAGTCAACCCTTCCTACCCATCCACATCATGCGCATTCAAATTAGCTGCATGAAGAACCAATTCGGCATGTAGCAGTTTTCCCCAAGGTATCTCTGAGAAGGTCAGACTCTTGGAAACTACATCTCCAAGAGATTCAAACGAATAATACTTTGAGACGAAACAGAATTCGCCATGGGCAATCGCCGTTCGTTAAACAATTGTTTGATGATTTGTCCATGGCACCGTCCATGGTTTTTCTCTGAGATACTGATGGCAGGTACCATGACAAATTCCATGGATTTTGTCATTGCAGCTTCCATGGTGAATTCCATGGATTTTGTCATTGCAGCTTCCATGGCGAATCCCATGGCAGCTGCAATGAAAATTTCATACGTGAATCCTTCTTCCTGCACTGAGAGGATTCTTCTCTCCAAACACGACTATTCCTTAAAAGTGAGAACCGACTATCTCAAATCAATAATTGCACCTAGAATTATAACTAAAACAACTAAATTATAGTTATGTGTACTATTTTATAGCTGTACTTGTTAAAAATTTGGTCGCTGTTCATATATTTCATAGTCAAGGTCTTTTTACTAAATTTTTAGTTGCACAGTTCGAAAAATTCTCTCCGTGTGGCTCTTGAAATTATGTACAAAGAAGAATGAGGGCAAGAAGGGTGGATCTCCGGTAATTTCTGGGATATTCTCGAGAAAAGTTCGGCAAAACATCGAATTATTCTCTTCCAAGTGGATTTTATCACTTATTGTCATGTGAATGAGTATCATCATCAAGTAGAGCACATACTCCATAAGGCATAGGAGAGAGTGGTGCACCATGGTTCTCCTCAAAAGTTTGGTAAAAAAAATAGTTTCTCGTCAAACTATGATACTTTTGACATAATCAGTTAGATCCAAACGATTGCCATTGCCTTGATCACAAAGGACTTTATTCCAAATCTAAGAAAGATTATTTTTTTAGCTAAAGAAAAGCCTTTCTGACCTTATTTCTTAGGGTGGTCCACCATGCCCAAGCTTTGCGAATTACCGTAAAAACTACTCAATACATCAAAAGTATGATAAATACCCTGGTGGAAATATGCATGACATTCTGACAAAAAATGTTATAATGTAACGAAAAATGGCAAAATATGACAAATTCTGTCATAATGTTTCTTTCTTTGACATATTATGACAGAAAATGTCATTTTTTTCTGACCAATAATGACTGAATATGTTCGATTTGGTCATCGATCAAGAATGACAAAAATTTTGAGAAATTGACACTTTTTGTTAAACATATGTCAAGAAATGGCATTTGTTCTCAAAAATTTCCGACTGTTTTTTGATATTTTATGACATATTTGGATTTGTCATGAATTGACAAATTCTGATAATCGATGAAATTTTCTCATGAAATATGTTATAATTTTTGCAGACATTATTTGTCATTTTTTTCATGGACATAAAGTGTAAGGATATGACAAAATATATCATAGTAAGTCATATTATACTAAATTTACATATGTCATAATTAGCCATATTATGATCAGTTCCGACAAATATTTTAAAGAAAATGTGGATGTCATAATTTGACAAAAAATGTCATAATATAACAAAAAATGTCAGCATATAACAAAAAATTACAAAATATGACAATTGAAGAGAATAATGTCAAGTGTTGTCATAATATTTCATTTTTTGACGTATTATGCTAAAAAATGTGATTTTCTTCTGACCTATAATAACCGATATGTCAGATTTTCTCATCGACCAAACATGACATAAATTCTGAAAATTCAACATTTTTTGTCCAACATATGTCAAACAATGACTTTTTTCGAAAAAATTTATAATTGCTTCTTGACATTTCATGACATATCCTGTTTTGTTATAAAATGACCAATTGTGATAATCAATGACACTTTCTCATGAAAAATGTCACAATATTCCAGGCATTATTTGTCATAATTTTAGTAGTCATAAAATGGGGAAATATGACAAAATATGTCATGATACGTTATATGATGACAAATTTACATGGGTCATAATTAATCACATCTTGATGAATTTAAACAATTATCTCGAAGGAAATATATCACAATTTGGAGAAAATATCATAATATATCATAAAATCATGAATAATGATTAACGGTGAAAATGAATTAAAAAGAACAAAATTAAGTAGTGTAGAATAAAAAAAAGATGGTAGAGAAATAAATCTAAATTTGAATACGAATTGAAACAGGCAAATGAGAGAACGGTAATTACTAGGGGTGTGCGAATATGTAATGAATCGAATTGAATCGAATTATAATATTCAATTCGGAAATCGAACTGAATATTCAGGTGTCATATTTTTCCCTGTCATCGAATTTTATTTTCATTCTTTTGCGTAAGATTTTTTGAATCTTTGATTTGCCACTCGATTGTTCTGACCACCCATCTATTTGCTCAGCTAACCCTAGGTTCAGTTTTTGGCCTGCCAAACAACACGTTTTAAAAGTGCACATGGCGTGGTTTTTTTATTTTTAATAATTTGTCTGCCAATATTTCATTTCTTTTGCGTCATTTTTGATATTGTCATTCTTACAATATCATGAGAAAGGAGATATTCGGACGCAGGACTCATAAAATCTTGTGACATTTTCTTTCATGTTCTAAATGTCCTGAGATGAAATCTTAAAACCTTTTTTAAAAAAAAGAATTCGATGTCAAATTCAAGTTATTTTTTTTTGTTTTTGCTTCCGAATGGAAGCTTAACCAACGTGAGAATTTTCGATTGAAATTTTTTTTGCCACAAGTCACTTAAAATGATGTTGAGAGTCTAAAAATGATTTAGAAAAAAATTTCTGTGTGTGTATGAGTGTGTGTATTGTAACGTACCACTTTTGTACGAAAGAACGAAAGGAGTGGATGGGTCTCTGTCCACGAACCAGAGAGACTTATTCTAAAGTATTAAATGATGTAGCCGACACAAGTTGATTATGCTCTAAGGAATCATATTTATTTTAACTATTTACAAGGAAGTTTAAGAGGAGCATTTATCCTCTTGATACTGGAAATGATCTTTATTTTTAGAATTTGATCTTAATACTTTTATTTTATGAATGATTAACACTTTTATTTTACTGAATTCGTAGTATTTTCATCGATAAAATGCTGCCGACGGCTACGTCCTCTTGGTGATCTTCCGGGTGCTCTTCATCGTCCTGGCCCTTGCTTTCCTGGGACCTGGTGCGTCCGCGAAAGGCTTCGCCGTGGGTGGCTTCCGTAATCTCTTTTGTCTGTGGGAAAATCTTTATTAAATTTGCTAGGAGCTCGTGGGTCGTCGCAAGGGGCACTAAGGCTTTTCGCCGTCGTGAAGGATGGGGGCTTTGTCGGACTAGGGTTGCGCACCGTCGTCAAGGATAATTACTAGGGCTATCCACCATCGTAGAGAGGAAAGGAAATCCTAGGAGCTACGAGAGCTCGTCGGAGAGGTGAGTTGTTTCTGCCGTGGCTGGCAGAAGCGAACTGAGTTTTCTCGTCGTTGTGGGCTCTTTATATGCCCGATGTGGTCAGCGGCTCCGATCCCCCACTCTGCGGTTTCCCCTTCCCTCGCTGCTAGGCTCTGTGCTGATTGGCTGCTGCGTTCTGGGCTCCGTGCGGCCGTCACGATGTTTTTTGGATGATTTAAAGAAATGAGACTAAGAGTTTCCTCGTCGCCTGGGAGTTCCACTCGGGCTTACGCCGTCGTGAGGAATCACCGTCACTTTTACTAGGGCTAGACGCCGTCGTGTCGCTTGGGTGTAGAGGAAAGGAATCCTAGGAGCGTTAGCTCGTCGGAGAGGAGAGGTCTGACTGCTACTGCGGTCCGAGGCAGAGTGAGTGTGGTCCGCGCTGCGAGCTCCTTATATCCCCGCCGCGCGGCCCGTAGTCGACCGCTTACCCCCACTCACTCACTTCCGACCAATCACGAGAACGCTTTTTTTATTTTAACCTTTTTGGCTTCGCGTTTGTTTTTGGTCGTATTTCCTCCCGTTACAACTTCCCCCAAAGAATTTCTTTGTTTTCGTATATGTATGAAAACTAAGAAGCTCTTTGCTAACAAAATTTTATATACATGTTGTCTTACATATTACTATTTTATTTTACAGTTTTTTTTTTTTTTTTTACAATTTTCATTGTATACTTTTGATAGTTTCTTTGGCCAGGTGAAAAGGCTAAGCCGTAAAACTTTTCTTTTTTTTTTTTTTTAGCCTGGTCAAAGTGGTCATCAGTTATTTTTCTCATTTTGTTCAAAATTTTCCGGTGTCTCATCAATATTCTGCGTAGCCACTCTTTTTGGCTGTTGTTCAGTTTTTTTTGTCTCTTCACTGTGTTGTTTTTTTTCCTCTGGTTGTTGTTCCTCTTTTTACGTTCTCCCCATCCTCTCTTGGGGTTTGTAAACTCCTTTATTCGTGTCCAGTTGATGATGTCGGCTACTGTGGTTTCGTGACCACCTCCTTGTATCTCCAATATTAACTGGTCCATTATTTTGGCTTTTTCCCTGTTAGAGTCCCAACTATTTTTAGTCCTGTTAACGGGCAGGGATTGCCTCCTTGATGATTTTTCTGTGTTGTTGCTTGTTTTACTTTCCCCCCACTCCTTTGTGGCATCAGTTATCCCTCGGTCCGTTCTCTCTGTGCCATCATGTACTGACTTGTTGGTATGGCAGGTTCCTGTGGTTTCGTGACCACCTATTATAGAAACTGCCATCTTTGGTTTATCCATTTCGCCTTTTTCCCTGTTAGATTCCCAGCTATATTTAGCCCTGTTCACGAGTAGGGTTTGGCTTCCAAGTAAACGCTCTTCGTCGGTGTTTTCGAGTTCTGCACTTCTTGCCGGTCCTTCTGGATGATCTTTGCTGCTTTCTTCTTTTGTTACCTCTGTTTTCTCTTCTGAGAGTCTTTCTTCTCTTAATTTCTCTAAGAGATTGTTGTAGACCACCGTTACTGTGTGAGATGCAGGATTTCGTATCTCTTCCACAGTAACAGTGTCTAGTTTTCCTGTGCTGATATAGATGGCTTAGTGTCTGGTGGTGGTTCTTCTCTCTGTTTAGGGGCTTGCCAGTTTTTTCCTCTGTTAGCGGCTGGTGAACCTTCTGTCCTTTGGGTTACCGCCCTCCTGTTATCTGCTCTTTCTAGCAAGTTGATTAGCCCTTCCAGTGTTTGTATTTGCCACTCCCAGACAGCGTTCGATGTTTCTCGGTCGAAATGTTCTCCGATCTGGGTGACTATTTCTTCTTCTTCAAATCCCACATCTCGAGCATCGTTGAAAACCTTCGTAGCGTATTCGACTCTCGACGATCCTCCATTCCAGTTGTATCGACCGTTGTAGAGATTCCTTTTAATTTTTCTTTGCATTTCAGCGCTCCAGAATCTATTGAGAAAACACGCTTTAAAATCAGCCCATCCGAACACCTCTTCTTGGACTGAGTCCCACCATTCGTTTGCCGTGTTTTTAAGTCCTTCATTGACCGCCATGTGGAGTTGCTGTCTTGTACGCAGTCCGCTTGCGTCCAAGTAATTCTTCATATCTCGTAAAAATTTTTGTGGGCGATCTCCGTTCGTTGGGTCGAATGATGGTGCCTTGAGGTCTCTTTAAACTGATGTAACTCTCCTGCTATTACTTGAGCAATATGCTTCCGAATGGAAGTGATACAATATTTTTGAAACAATCATAATATAAAATTTCGAAAAATTCATTAAAACGGCAATAACTCGAGAACTGATCATGTAAATAAGGTCAAAATTGACAGGCATCCAACTGATACAGCTTTCGAGATAATATATGAGTATAAATAACATCGGTTGAATAGTTCCCAGAAATTGCATTGAAAACTGATTTTCGAAAAATGGACATATCTCAAAAAGTACCGATTGAATACTCTTCAAATACAGTTGAAAAATAGAGTTCGTCGAGAGGAAGTTTTCCACAAAATATTGAATTTTTCTATAAAACCGTTTTGCTGTAATTGAGACTTTTATGCACACACAGACATACACACCACACACAAGCCCTAAAAATATCCTTTTCTTTCTATTTAGATCATCTTGAGTATCTTCTATTGAAAAAATTACAATCGATCATTCTGATTACATGGCTTCCATTCATGCTTGAATTTTTTCAGAATTCCTAATAATTGGTTTTTAAATTTCCTAATACTTGGTTTTCAAATTATGTCGGTTTTCATAGCTTTTCATGAAAAATGTTGTAGCTTCTATAACAACCCTGATGATTAAGATAGAAACTGCAAATTTGGCTCATATATTGGTTTCCTGAATCTACTGCCTGGGATTGTTACTGGACAACATTGGAGAAACATTTTTTGAAATATGAGTGATTTATCGAAATCTCAATTTTTCATTTTTTTTTATTTAGGATGAATTCTCATCGATTTGATTCAGATTGAGGAATCATCTGAAACACTACATTATCTAACTGTGTGAATTTTTTCAGATTTTTCTCGTCATTAGTTTTCGAGTTATTTTGATTTTACTAATATTGCATGAGAATGTTGTTTTTTCGATAAAAAAAATCTTGATACAGCTTGTTTTCAAAAGATAGGTAATTCTGTTAAATTTTCATTTGCAGAATTATCTCAAAACTCAAAATATGTTCTCAATCGATTTCATCCAGATTATTATTAGGGAAATATTCGAAATAAAAGGTTTACTAATAAAAAGGGGAATCCTTCGGAAGCGACCTGCTAATAAATTAGCAGATGAAACGATAATGATAACTATAATTGTAGCAAGTTCCCACTGGTCTTAGAATAACTCGGGAACTAAGCAAAATAGAGCGATTTTGTCCTAATCTTTTTTTGTAATCCTAGAAATTGTCGGAGGAAAAAAATCCAGGCAAGATCACTCTATTTCGCTTAGTTTCCGGGATATTATCAGAAAACTACAAAGTTAAAAATAATCGAGGAGTGAAGCGGAGAAAAATCTCTTTTTCAATTATTTTTTAAAAATATCTCGGGAACTAATAGAGGTACGATTTTTCTCCTTGTCTTTTTTTTAGCTCTTGAAATTTTCCGCAGAGAAGACTTCAGGCAAAATTATTCCATCTCGCTAAGGAAACTCCATGTCATGTGAAATTCTTTGAAATTTTGCAGTTAATTATTTAAATAATAAGGAATGTCCTGCCAAAATTCGGAGTGATTTCGGAGCGAAGTTTTCAAGAAAAAAATATTCGAAGTTCCAAATTTTGCACGGAGAGATATGGGAAGCCGATAGGATTAACGTGAAATCTACTCTACCGCGCGAGCGGTACAGAAAATTCCATACTACTTTTATCTCCCCATGTAAGATCTGTAACATCAAATATTTTTTCCTCAAAAACTAAACTTCGAAATTACTTCAAATTTTGGAAGGATACTTGAATAATTAAGTGAAAATTTATGCAGAATTTTTCATTTTTAATTATCATTATTATTGTACCTTCAAAAATTCTCGTGATGTTTTTTTTTCCATGAATTTATCTGTAGCAAATTGTATTTTTTTTTCGTTTGATTCACTCAATTATTCCAATACGAGCTGTGATTTTTTTTAATCAATTTCTCTCATTGATCCATGTTTTTTTTCAATTCATTTTAGGGTCATGTGCAGAATTTCAAGAGAATCATTCTATCAATCCTGAATAATTAATTATCAAAATTTGTTCTTTAACGTGAGCTCTTATGTGTCGCCATTTATGCGTTTAACCCCTCACAACTTTAAAATCGACTTTGAAAAACTCTACTTTGAAATCGTATTTGCCGCCGTTCTCTACCTTGAAACAACAATGATGCCAATACTGGTCATCATGTCATTGGTCGGAAGAATAGGATAGTCAGTACAGCCAACGTTACAACGAAATGTCTCACCGACTTTTCATTTTACTCAAAAACGTCGGGATGGGGCGTGGCTTACATGAAAATATTTTTTTTCAAACAAAAGGATTGTTTTTTTTCATACTTGAAGGTTTATTTTTCACTAAAATACTGCATGTGACATGCAGTATTTTTTGTGACGGAGAAAAGAGCTCAATTAAAGAAATAACAAAAAACCCTCTAATCGGGAATGTATATATAGCGCTGTGCACGTTTAAACGTACACATGGCGCAAAACGCTATCGCGTTTTTTGATTCAAATTCAAAACTTTTCTAAAAGATTTATGACAAAACAAATATCATGTAAAACGTCGGATTGTTTCTGTAATCTCAAAATTAATCGCTTTCCACTTTACCTTGACGTTATTGATGTACAGTCAACTTAAAATTATTTTCCATAATATGGAGCAGCAAGCAGTCTTTAGACTATTTGTAAAATGAATAGATGTATAAATAACGATAAATGCTACACGATTACAAAGGCACATCTCTACCCATACTGGATTCGTTTGAGCAGGATTCAGTTGTCAGGGATATGAACGATGGTTCCACATCCGATAGACCAGGGCGGTAACCGATGGCACATATCGCTCGCAATAGTATGAGATGGTTTCCATCGGATGTAACTTTTTTTCAATGGTGCATCGGACGAGAGATTTTTGCATTCTTTACAACGTTCCCACCGGTGGAAGTCATCCAATTCTCTCGAATCCGTTATCTAAATTGTTCAAATCGGTCATTCACATCCGATGAGATATGCCGAATGAACGATACGGCATATCTTTACCCGTCCTGAATTCTTTGAGCAGGGTTGTGTTGTCAGGGATATGGACGATGGTTTTACATCTGATGGCTTATATCGCTCGCAATAGTATGCGATGGTTTCCATCGGATGTAACTTTTTTCAATGGTGCATCGGACGAGAAATTTTTGCATTCTTTGCAGGTTCCCACTGGTGGAATCCATCCACTTCTCTCGAATCCGGTATCAAAATTGCTGGAATCATTCATTCACAACTGATGAGATATGCCGAATGAACGATGCGAAGTGCATATATCGGTTGCGTTGGATTTTTTTGACTCCGTGCCGATAAAGTAGAGAGTACTCGACCTTATCCATACAGTGTCTTTCGTTCTCGCTCCGGTAGATGGCATTAGTGAAATTGAAAATCGTTCCTGTACATTAATAAAATTATTATTAATAATAATAATAAATAATAATTAATAATAATCATTATTAATGATGATGATAAATTATTATTAATAATATTTTTATTATTGTACAGGTATGATTTTCAGTTCCACTAATGCCATCTAGCGGAGCGGGAACGAAAGACACTGTATGGATAAGGTGGATTATTCTCTACCTTATCGGCACTGAGTCAAAAAAATCCGATGCAGCCGATGTATGCACTTTGCATCGTTAATCCGTCATATTTCATCGGTTGTGGATGAATGATTCCAGGAATTTAGATATCGGATTCGAGAGAAGTGGATGGATTCCACCGGTAGGAACGTGCAAAGAATGCAAAAATCTCTCGTCTGATGTACCATTGAAAAAAAGTTACATCTGATGGAAACCATCGCATCCCATTGCGAGCGATATGAGTCATCGGATGTGAAACCATCGTCCATATCCCTGACAACTGAACCCTGCTCAAACAAATTCAGGACGGGTAAAGATATGCCGCATCGTTCATTCGGCATATCTCATCGGTTGTGAATGAATGATTCCAGCAATTGAGATATCGGATTCGAGAGAATTGGATGAATTCTACTGTCGGGAACGTGCAAAGAATGCAAAAATCTGTCGTCTGATGCACTATTGAAAAGAAGTTACATCCGATGGAAACCATCGCATACTATTGCGAGTGATATGAGCCATCCTCGGTTACCGACGTAGTCTATCGGATGTGAAATCATCGTTCATATCCCTGACAACTGAACTCTGCTCAAATGAATCCAGTACGGGTAGAGATATGCCGATTACAAATAAGTTAAACAGATGAGACAGGAATACGATGACACACTGACTCTCATTGACTGAGTGATCAAACAGCGATCGATATAATTGCCGCAATGCTCACGAGAGTGTGCACTCCTCCGTACACTTTTATTTTTTGTGTAAAGGAAATGATATTGTAATTCATAAATAAAAGAATATTTCACGTTTGGTTTCCAGAGCCTGAGAAAGCTGACATTGTTCAGCGAAACGTCGCGATTTGACAATAATTTGATGTTGTTAATTATTCTTCCACTCTTCCTATGAGAAACCAGTGAATCTAATAATATATTTGAATATTTCAAAGGATGGCACAAATGTAAAAAATATCAAATTGTAAGGGAATCGCATCGAAATTTGTCCGAAAATGATAGTTTTTATGCGATTATGTCAAATTCTGACATAAGTCCTCCCTAAAATTCAGTTAAAATATGTCATATAATAATTTTGTCAGAATTTGATATTTTTTGAATGAAAATAACATATTCGGGAAACGTCTTTAGGAATATTATGTAATTGCATGTTAAAAAGTTTCTCATATCAAGATACAATTTGTTATTTTCTGTTATTTTTTGTAATTTTTGGACATTTTCGTCAAAATATGTCAAATTCCCCAAAATTGTGTGTCACAGAATGAAACAAAAAAATGACATATTCTGTCATAATTTGACAAATTATGACAGAAATTTTTCTGGGAAAATTTGACGAAATATGACATACTGTTTTAATTGATAGTCAAAAATGCTCATATTTTGACAAAAAAAAGTCAAATTATGACATTTTATGATAGATTCTGTGAGAATACGTCAAATTACGACCGATTTTTTTCGAAAATTTGTCAAATTTGTTCGGAGTTTGACATTTTCTGCCAGAATTTGACATTCATATTTCCACCTGGGTAGCTGACAAAAAAAAAAACTTTGACCGAATTTTTGAGGTAGTTCGTCGTGGCCCACCCTCCCCTATATATTTTACGTCCAGTAGATCATATTCCAAGACCAAGTCTTCTTGTGTATGTGCTCACTACGCATATAGTGTTTTGACCTTGACAAAATGAATAATGTGCTACAGACTGACGTAATTTTTCTCAATGTATACTAATGGGTCTATCTCCATTGAATTTGGAGATATTTCAAAATATTTCAGTTCAAATGTAATTGAACCATATTATTTTCCCTCTTCAATACTAATATATCCATATTTGTCAGATTCTTGTCAAATTCTCCAGAAAATTTGTACCTTCCGTTTTGTTATTGAATTTCAATCATGTAAGATGTATTGAGAGAAAGACGAAGCAGATAAGATCAACGAAGACGAAGGAGGAAAATAAATGAAGACGAAGGGAATGCGAACCGTAATTACATTTATTCCAGTTGATTGACAGCAGTTGACCTATTCATTTGACCAGTCTTGATAATTTTCATATAAAACCACACTTAGTCCGTCAATTTTACGTGGGAATAGTAGATTAATGTGGGCTGAAGACAATAAATTGACACACATATGTGACGTGATTGATCATATGTAATGTGAGTTAAGATCAATCACGCATAGGGAAGGATGGGGCAAGACGGACCACCTGAGCCAGTTATTGCTGCTTGTGGCTTCGAACCATCAAATTAATCTACTTCCGTTCTATTTTTAACAAATCCACCGACATTTTGCCAAAACTCCAAATTTTTTCATTTTTTTTCGAGGAGCATAACAAAACACCTCAAAAAAATGATAACATTTTTTTTTGGTCTTGAAAAATTATTTCCATCATTGAAAATGTTCCTCTCCATCTCAATTACACTATTCACTTCAATTTTACTCGAAATTTTTTTTAAAAGCTGATATCAACGGTATTTCTCCCCCAGCAACAAAAAGATTTTTTCTATAATTTCCTCTGAAATATCTCAGTAACTCCAACAGATACGTTCTTTATATGCTCAAACTTTTTTGTAGCTCTTGAAATTTTCTCTAAAAAAGGATTCGGGCAAGATTGCTTTATTTCTCTTAGTTTTTGTGATATTCTCAAAAAACAGATTGGTGAGAAAATCCTAATTAATTAATTTATTGATACTTTGTTTTCGAATACAAACTCGTGTACAAAGGGGTATCGATCTGACATGATTATACAGTTATTTTCAATATTTTGTTTCATTTATTTATTTAATTGTTCACTTTTTTTTATTTCCATTTCTCTATCATTTTAATTTTTTTAATTTTATACTTTTCTAGACATAATCCTTAAATCTTAAGTTTGATATTTTGAAACATTCAAATTACATATTGAGTATTTTATGTGCTTGGAGCCAAAATCTGTAGATTGCCTTGAGGGCAGACTTGTTATCCACGTTGAGTACATTCAATATGCAGTGCTTAGATGAGTTTTTGATGTTGGGTGAGGATAACAATTTTTCTCTTTCTGAATCTAAAACAGGACAACTTGTTAGTAAATGGATTATAAGAATTTCTGAATCAGTGAGACAATATGGACATGAGTTGCTCAGAGGTTGACGTATGTGGATTCTCGATGAAATTAACCTTGGTGAGAAGGGGCTCATCAGCCTACATTGTGCTATAATTTTAAGTTGTTCCAGATGGACTGGGAGTTTCAAGTAGAGTTGAGTTTCGGGGGAAAGTGTGAGGATCGGGAGAAGGGGAAGCGGAGAATCGGTAATTCTCGAGGTGTCCAGTGATTTGATGTTTGAGTTATATTTAGCAATAATATCCTCCACAATTTGGTCTTTTTGTGGTGAGCGAACGAAGGCAGCCACTCCTGGATGATAAAAGTTACTTATTAAATTATTCAGCTGAGAGCACCAGTTGTATTTGGATGGCGTGGATGGGTTATTAGAGAGAGATAATAGGCGATGCAAACAGATTTTCGGTATACGAGAATTTTGCATGTTTGTGATTTTTATGATCCACTTGAGGGATCTTCGTATAATGTCTGAAGAGAGGGGGGTTGCTCCAACTTCCAAACGGATAGCGTAGTTTGGGGTTTGAGGAGAGAGGCTCAGGAGTTTTTTGTAAAAGGAAGATTGTAGTGAGTCAGCCTGTGAGGTCAGCCTTAGGCCCCAGCATTCAATTCCGTAGAAGAGAATACTTTTTACCAGTGCGTTAAATAGATGATTGACTGAGTCCCAGGAATAGGACTTGGAGAGATGAAGAATCCTCAGCACTGAACTGATTGCGGAGTGTGTGGAGATTTTCGCTCGCTTAAATTGAGCTCCAAAGATTCCACTGGAGGAGAAGATGCATCCAAGATAGGAGAATTCGGGTACAATTTCAATTTCTTCACCCTCATATGTGAAATTGAGGTCCTTCGGGAGGCGGCCCTTATGGAAGATTAATATTTTCGACTTATTTCTATTTACCATCAATTTGTTCGAACGGAAATAGTTTGAGGCCGTTTTTATCATGTTTTTCATTGCTTGAGGAGTATCGGCAAACAGAGCCAAGTCATCAGCATATGCAATGCAGGGTATTTCATTCCGATGATCAATTGAAACGCCAAAGCATCCATTAGCTTGCAGATAGTTGCTGAAATCTCCTATAAACAAGGCAAAAAGTAGAGGGCTCAATATTTCTCCCTGGAGAACTCCCATTGTGACATCGATTGGCTCTGAGAGACCCTGAGGAGTGCGAACCGAGATTTTAGCACGATTGTAGAGGCTTTGGCATATGTTAATAAACTTGGAGCTCACTCCCAATTGTCCCAGTTTGCACCATAATAGGTTGTGGTCAACCGAATCGAAAGCCTTCACAAAATCGATGAAAAACGTATAGACTCTTCTATTTGGCTTACATAAATGAATTTGTGCTAATGATGCGAGAATAAAGATATTATCTATACAGCCCCTCCCCGTTCTGAAACCAGACTGGAATTCTGGAAGTTTAGCCTCTTCTTCTGCCCACTTATTCAGACGACGGTGAAGTATCTGAGTGAAAATTTTCGCGATACAATTGATTAGAGAAATGCAGCGATAGTTGTTAGGATCATGGGAGTCACCTTTCTTGTATATCATAGAAGAGTACAGCATAGTCCAGTCTTCAGGGACTTCTCTCTGCTCGAGTATTTTGTTGAAAAAAATTTCAAGATACAGGAGCCAGTTGTCAGGTAAATTTTTATAAAACTCGTTAGCGATACCGTCTGGACCTGGGGCTTTTGCATTTTTACATTTCTGCAAGCTGTGGCGAATCTCATCCTGGGTGATTGGGTGGTCCAATAACGTGTTGTGCACAGAGGGGATAGGACTATCGATTTTTTGTCGCCCTGGATATATCGTTAATAAAAAATTTTGCCATTGTTCTGGTGTAATGTTATTGTGTTTACTTACAGGTTTCCTCCTGAATTTATTCACCGCGTTCCAGAAGTCCACTGTATTTCTGCACTTACTTATAGTATCAGTAATTTTGATGAAATATTGTTTTTCTTTATCGTTCAACAGCTCCGTGTATTTTTTTTGCAGGCAATAGAGTGTATCGATTTCCTCCTCATTCGTGAATAAGTTCTTTTTACATTTTCTAAGATGTCTTCTGATGAGTCGCTTCAGCTTGTCACACTCATTATCGAACCATGGCTTTTTGAATTTTTTCTCCCCGATTAGAGTGCCAACGTTTGTCAGTCCGATGTGTGCTGCAGTGTTTTGTATTGAGTCAATTAAATTACGATTCATGACGTCAACATTGTCGTTCAGATTGGAAATATTTGGAGGATAACTTAGGGCAATGGCGTATTGAGATTTTATTTCATTTTTCCATTTAATTTTTTTTTTTAATTCGTTAGTTGGGTTGGCTTCGATTGTTGTGTGTGTTTGGGTTAGCGAGATTAAAATAGGCCAATGGTCCGACCTAGAGGGGAACTGATGCACTTGAAAATCACAAACTTCAGCGAGATCATTCCAGGTACAGATTGCATAGTCTATTGTCGTTAAACTTTTTCCTCGATGATAAGTAAACTGAGCCGGAGAGTCATTGGGAAATCTCCCATTGAGAATAATTAATTCGTTCTCAATACAAAAATTTGCCAGTCTATCCCCTCTACTGTCGGGTTTGTTAAGAGAGCGACGATGAGAACTCAGTGAATCAGCTGGTGTTATTAAGCAGTCCTCATAGATATTCGAGTTGCCTACGTGTGAGTTCAAGTCACCACCTATAAATGTGGGTGTGTCCGGGTACTGAGCACGTGTATTTTCCAGTATAGTCAGTAGAGATGACAGGTCATTGTTGATATTATTTTGTGTGTGGAAATAACAGGATATTACAATGAGAGCTTGATGTTTATTATACAGCCGTACAGCGAGTAGATTTTCATAGGAGTGTAGGATAGTAGAGTTATATTTGTCTTTGTGGTATACAATTGCTAACCCCCCGACATTGTGTCCCTTGAGTTTATCTTTATCTTTAGTGGCGTTAACGCATATGATTTCATGTTCATCGAACCAGGGTGGAGGAGAGACTGGCGGCGAGAGAAGCCAGGTTTCTGAGAGGCATATAATATCTATGCTTGCAGTGTATTCCGTTATCTCCAATGAATTTTGAAATCCATGGACGTTCCAGAATATTATTCTTGGGCATTGTTCCGCAGTTTGTTGTCTCTGTTCATAGCGGGAGTCTTGAATAATCGCGTCGGTTTTATGTACTTGTGGAGATGTGTAGGCATTTGTTGATGTTGATTGCTATTTTCTGGGCCTAGGTGACTGCTGTAGGCGAGATGAAGTACGGGGTTGACGATTGATAAATGCGGTGATTGCACCCTGTCCTGGCGGTGCATCCGAAAGCGAGCTGCTTGAATCTTTTCTGGATCGATTCAGATTTTTATCCTTTAATAATTTCGCCGATGAAGGATGCTTCTTGTCAGTGTTTATGATTTTCGATTCTTGGGAATTATTTTTGGATATATTCACCGGCTTGGTTGCATGGGACTGTTCTTGTGATGAGAGGGACTGCTTACGGGTGTTAATTTCAGGGGATTCATTGGTAGTAATGTTGTGTTTTTTGGCAAGGTCTTCAATTTCATCAGGTGACAGTACTCGTCCATCTAGCAGTAGATTAAATTTCTTAATACTCGTTATTATGCCCACTTGTTTGAATTCATGACGTAGTTTCAATAGATTTTTTTTTATCATTCTCTCTTCGGGTGTTAGGTCATTATCAATCGAGATGTCCTTTGCCTGAAGGGATTTAGCATTTAAAAAGAATTGAGATTTCCATCTCGCAGCAATAAATTTGACAAGTATTGGCCTTGTTTTGTTTGGGTTCAATTTACCCAACCGAAAGGCTGACTCAATACAGGTATCTGGGAGCTGGAGATTAGCTGAAGCAATAACATTGCTGATGACTTCATAAACATTTTCTTTTGTTGACTCTGTTTCTGGGACTTTATAGATAATTAAATTTTTGGAGCGTTCACGCGCTTCACGGCTTTCCTCGTTGCTTTTCAGATTCCCAAGAATCTTCTCGAATGTCTTATTTTTGTTAATTATTTCATTTTGAGTTGAAATCACTGTCCTCAAATCACTTGACACTTTCTCATATGAGTTTTTTAGTTCATTCACCGTTCCGTTTACTTGTTGCAATAGACTAAAAATCTCGTCATTTGAATGCGACATGTCGACAGTTAATGGTTTTTGCGGGGAAAGAGTCACAAGTCACAGGGCTAAAACACTCGAGATCAGTCTCACACACACACAATTGTTTTTACTTTTTATTAATTTATATCTAGCTTGATATTTGAGAATTTGATTACTGATATAAATTATCTGTATTTACGTTTGGTTAATTTTGAAATTAAGTGGGACTGCGTGGCGTCTAAACAGTGAGAGAGCACCACAAACACGTCCGACCTGGTCGGCTGTCAGATTGATACTCTTGAGAAAATCCTATTTTGTCCACCATTTTTTCAGAATATCTTGAAATATTCAACATTTGCAGCCTAAGATCTATCCAATTATATACGAAATCAGGCAAAAATGATCTTATTTTTCATTTGCAATGAGCTCCACTAAATCCACAAAAATGGAGGCTGAGTCGCATCTCTACGTACTCCTCAGTGTTTGGGGCCGGTAATCATCATTCGATTGAACTTATGATTTAATCGTGATCATCCCCAGCAATTGGATGTTCCACGCTAGTAATTTGGGATGGACAGAATGCAATGCAAGGCGTATTGGAATTTCCGCACTATTGGCAATAACAACTGCCACGCTGGCTAGCATGTGCGTACAAAGCAGCAGAATGGGTATCATTATCTAGTGGAGCACATAGTCTATAAGGAGTAGGGGAGGGTTGGACTCGACACCCCCCCTCAGAAATCTGATAAAAAGAGATCGTTTCTCGTCAAACCATGATACTTTTGACGTTCTCCCTGATTTTCGAACGATTGCCATTGCCTTCATCAGAATGGTTTTCATTCAGAATCTAAGGAATATTATTTTTTACCCAAAATAAAACTTTTTGTTTATTCTTCAAATAATACACTCAGCGAAAAAATTAAGGGAACAGTAAATTTTGTCAGTGATTTGCTTGATTTCCAAATGGCTGTAACTTCGCCAAAGATGATCGTATCAGGATTTTGAAAAAATGGTTGGAAAGCTTGAAGTTTTTACTCTTGAAATTTTGAGGAGGAAATTTTTTATGGCCATCCGTTATAACGAGATAAGAAGGTTGAAAGCGGGAAAATTTTTTTCATTTTTTTTCATTTTTTCAAATTGTTCCACGGACTCCAAAAAAATTTTCTCGACTTAACCCTTATCAGGATCGTGTAGCCTGGTCTTTCAGCTTCAATTTTTTTTTTTTTTTCCTACGACCCTTTGTTGCTGAGATATCGTCGATTGAATCAAAAAACACCTTTTTGTCTTTAATCGTCGATATCTCAAGAACTACTGATCGCACAGCGAGCGGATGATGAGATTCGTAAACTTGAATGAATTTCCTTTAAGATTCTTGCACTGCTTAATTGAAAAAAAATTTTCTTCCACTTTTAAAATTGGTTCGAAAAGGACCGAAAAATGAAGTTTCTTTTCTTTTTTGAAAATTGCCCTGCATTTCGTGGTTTTTGTGAAAATTGCAAATGTTTCAACGTTTTTCTTCAGTTCAATGTGTGCTGAAACACCCCCAAATTTTCAAGCCAATCGGCTCTACCGTTTTTTTTTCCCGAATGAACAAAGTTTTAGCAAAAATTAAAGGAACACTTTTTCGTTCTTTAAACACCAATTAATGATGATTAAGGCCAAAAATGTTTTTTCTCCGTTCTTTCTTTGTGATTTTCTGTGCAAAATTTGTTGAATTCAATCGAAAAAAAAAATAACAAAATAAAAAAAAATCGAAAAAAAATTGGAAAAAAACTTTTTTTCTGATTTTTTTCAATTGAAAATTTTTTATTTTTTTTTGATTTTTTTTTTCCATAGAATTCAACAGATTTTGCACAAAAAGTCACAAAGAAATAACGGAGAAAAAACATTTTTGGCCTCAATCATCATTAATTGGTGTTTAAGGAACAAAAAAGTGTTCCTTTAATTTTTGCTGAAACTTTGTTCATTCGGGAAAAAAAACAGTCCAGCCGATTAGCTTGAAAATTCAGGGGGTGTTTTAACACACATTGAACTGAAGAAAAACGTTAAAACATTTGCAATTTTCACAAAATCCGCGAAATGCAGGGCAATTTTCAAAAAAGAAAAAAAACTTCGTTTTTTGGTACTTTTTCAAACCAATTTTGAAAGTGGAAGAAAATTTTTTTTTCAATTAAGCAGTGCAAGAATCTTACAGGAAATCTATTCAAGTTTACGAATCTCATTATCCGCTCGCTGTGCGATCAGTAGTTCCTGAGATATCGACGATTAAAGACAAAAGGGTGTTTTTTGATTCAATGGACGATATCTCAGCAACAAAGGGTCGTAGAAATTTTTTTGGAGTCCGTGGTTTCCCTCTTATCTCGTTATAACGGATGGTCATAAAAAATTTCCTCCTCAAAATTTCAAGAGTAGAAACTTCAAGCTTGCCAACGATTTTTTTTTCTCCTGATACGATCATTCTTCGCGGAGTTACAGCCATTTGAAAATCGAGCAAAAAACTGACGGAAGTTACTGTTCCCTTAATTTTTTTGCTGAGTGTATATGAATTTTTAGGGATATTAAATTCATGCAACTTCTCTATTGTCGTACAAAATGGATAATAGAACTAGAGGTGCCTAGTTGCTCGCTCGCTGCGCTCGCTCGCGAATGGAGGAGTGCGTAGTTGCTCGCTCGCTCGCGAATAGAGGAGTGCGTAGTTGCTCGCTCGTTCGTGAATGGAGGGGTGCGGTACTGCTGATTAGAAGGAATTAGTGAGAATGGAGTATGATGAGTGTGACTCTTCGAACCGCACTAAAAACTTCCCGATAATTTCTCTCATTTACTATTAGAAAAAATGATGAATGAAAAGAACGATAACTAAAAACAGACATACTTGTGGAAACGATCGAAAATTTTTGGGTAGATCTTAAAATATCGAAATCAATAAAAAAATCGATTTTTCCTTTTCGGGGTCAGTACATAGACTTCACTTATTGAGAAGTTCAGAAAAATTTCATCATGTTTTCCTTAAAAAACTAAGAAAGTACTGCATCGATTTCAACCAAAAACTAATCAGATCAAATCTATATCGAGATGCTTCGATTGCAACATTGATCATCTCGATCGCGTTATTGATTAATGAGAAAACGTGAACGAAAGAATTGATCACATACATACACACACACAGACATGATCGTGAAATCTATCAAAAAATTTTGGGAGGGTCTTAAAACATGGAGATCGATCGAACAATCGATTTTCCATTTTCGGGGCCATTACATAAACTTCCCTTATCGGGAAGTTAATAAAAAAAACATCATTTTGGCATCCGGCATACAGTTATCCAGCGAAAAATGAATTTCTCCATATTAATAATAGCATATATGCATCTAGGGGCTATTCTCGACGCATGAGAACGGAATCCATGAACGAAAATTGTATTTCCGTACAAGAACATTCCGTTCACGGGAAACATTCTCACACGGAAGAGTTTCGTTGACGAATCGGCTTTCTGTTTCGTTTACCACTGTCATTTCCTCGTGAGCATTTGTCAAAACTGTATAGAAATATTTTATACATATAATTATAAAATTAATTATTTTTCATAATCAATTCATCATTGACTCAAAAAAGTGTTGATGACACTCCGATGCAATTACCATTGTCACTTTCAGAGATTGAAAAATAGGTTATGTGAGCTCTTCCGTATGAAAACTGACATTTCGTTTGAGGAAGGTGATCTCAATTTGCCAACGAATAGTCTCATCCGTTCACGGATTTCATTTCAGCAACGCAAACAGTTTCTCATGGCTGAGAAATAGCCCTCTAGGCGAAGCTACTGTAACAACTTTGTGCTAATGTTATCTTTTATTCGCCCGTAATACATACAGTATTTTATGTTACAAGAATGTAAAAAAAAGGGATTCTAACCAAGCAAAGCTAGTTTAGCAATGCCGTTTTTCTTCCTTCTGTGACATGAAATATATATTTAAGAGTATTCAATTACGATCCCATTTCTATAATGATGATCAAGAAGCTCTCTTTAATTTTTTTGCTCAACTCATAGGTTCCAGTATTATTTGTAATTCAATCTGATATTTTTCAAACGATCCCTCCTCATCATTTTGCGATTCTTTCGCAGATTCAAACGTGGTGAATCATATCCCTGGTGGATCATGCGACAGGGCAGTCGATTTTTTTACACAATCGACCGAGATTCGATCACGATGCGATCGCATCGCAGCTGCATTGCAGTCGCATCCTCGTCGCACACACTCGCACGCAGTCGCATCGTGGTCACATGACAGTCGATTTTGTGAACAAATCGACTGTGTGATCGATTTATAGTTGATATGCAATCGCCCGATCCATCAGGGATGCGAAATATTGATTCAAATTATTTGAGTTTCAAACAATCAGTTAAGTCGCTGATTTTCTTCTAAGCTCGGTTAATATTCAGTTTCCATCTGAAACGTTTGTCAATAAAAGAAAGGAAAAAAACTATTAAATTACCTCTTGTAGATTTTTCATCTCATAAATCATGAGTGCATAATCAGCCAGCAAACGATCACCGCGTATAACTTCCAAATTTGGAAATAAATTTCTCATTGATTTCAGGCTCGTAACACGATAAAGCAACAGGTAACCAGTTATCTCTCGTAATTCTGGGAAACTCAGGTTCTTGAAATGTTCCTCGCTTTGATTCTCAAGTAGTACAATTTGTAGAAATCCCTCGATGACACGACAAGGCTTCAAAACTTCAAAGTTATCAACATTATTACGTATATCAACGTCCTGGCAAATTCCATCAGCAATTGTAAAGTTAAATTTACGTCGTTCTTTCGGATGAATTCCACTTATGTTTTTGCTTGTGTTTGAAAGATTTGTAGAAATTGAGTGAACATCAATTTTCCCTGAAGTTCCATTGTTCAAACTGGAAATGAGAATGATTGAAAGAAATTATTTTCAATTGTTGAATCATCAAGAACGCTTTGATATAATTTTTGGAAAACCCTAACTGCGAGAGACATGTTTTGTACGGAAAAAAGATTTTTTCCAAAGGAAGTTTGAGGATTCCCAAAAAATTTCGTTGGTAATTCTTATCATTTATATTATATCATGAACCATCAAGACAAAATGAAGTTAACTACAGTATTTTGTTGTGTGAATTTTTCTCAATCTATCTAACATGGCAGAATTTGCCATGGAGAAATTTGCTATAACCATGAATTTAATACTGGATATTTGTGTGAAGTTTGAATTCCACGATCATACCATTTTTATGATTATCAAATAATTTCTACATTATAATGAGTATTAGTGCAGATTTTTCTACAGAGAGACTTCTGTAAGATAATAAGCGAGATTATTGAGAAAATGCAATGGAAAAAAATGCAATGGAAAGGAACGCCATGGAAAAGAAACCATGGAAAAAATAAATGCAAAGAATCACCATGGGAAAAAATACCATGGAAAGGAACGTCATGAAAAGAATTGCCATGAAAAAAAAAGCCATGGAGAATTGCCAAAAAAAAATTGCCATGGGAAAGAACTCCATGGAAAGCGGCAAATTTGTGATAGCGGCGCCATGATGGCGGCCGCCATCAGAATTTTTCTACCTGAACAGCTCGAGATAGAGATTTCCAATGATTCCGTCGAAAAACTGAGAAAAGTTCAGGTTGAAAACATTTGTTAGCATTAGTTTTGTAGATTTTGAAGTGAAACTTCTATTGGCAGGGTAGGGGAGAATGGGGTATTTCCGGCCACTTATACGGCATCGCAAATATCTGGAATTCTGTTGCGCCTAAAATTTCGAAAAAAATAGCATTTGCTCTTCATTCATTTCCGATCAGTTCGCCAGTGGTCCCAGAGATATATACACAATATAATAATAGTTATTAAATTTGTTTTTAAACTGACTTTGGCCGGAAATACCCTCAGTGTTGGGTATTTTCGGCCATGGTTAGGGTAATTCCGGCCATACGATCTGAATGGGTGAATAAGGTCTTGCTCAGTGTTCATCTTAAATTTCTCTTTCAATTTTTTTGGAAAGTTATCAACGAACGATTTAAACATTAAAAAGAACATGAGGAAATATATTGTATCATTAAATTGTCTTGATAATTATTAGTAGCATAAACCCATATTTTCTATCACTTTTATCACATTTCGTTCACATTAGCAAAACTTTTCTTATCTTTAACTTTTTTTTCTTAATTTTCTGAGAATTTTCACTCGTCTGTAACCAAAAGAGAAATTCATTCAATACGAAAAAGCATTCAATGCCTTATCTAACCTCAAACGTCAATCCTCTAATTATTTAAGTTGTCAGTGGAAGATAACCAATGAATGAGTAGGATTTATTCTGAAAAATGTTTTTTTTATATGAAGATCACTTTTGTTTAAATAAATAGTAGTAATTTAGCGATACTCAGTGTGTAAAAGACAAATTCTGATAGTAAACAATTGTTATGATATGTCGGCTTCAATATACACTAACTGGCCGGAATTACCCATCAAAAGTGGCCGAAAATATCCGAACATTTTTTAATCGTTTTTTTAGTTGATAAAATATATTAATTCCGTCGTAACTTGAAAATTTCTTCGAAAATATGAAACTACGATAATTAATGAAGAATATCGAGTCAATTTCAAATTGATATATGGCCAGGAAATAATTAAAGAATCTTATTTCAGAAGAGTCAATTCTTAGATGGATGAAGGTTCAAATTTCAGATATTTTTTAAATAATGTTATTGTAAAAATAATAGTTTGGAAACTCAGAAATTATGTTATTATAATTGTTTTCAGCTCCTCTAATTTTTTCGACTCCAAATTTTCGCTGGTATCAGAAATATCCAGGTGGCCGGAATTACCTCCTGGCCGGAATACCCCATTTTCTCCTACCAAATTTTTTCGAGCGATACCCGAAAGCGTCAACTTTTGAGGGGAACGCGATGATTGAGTAGTGGGGGAAAGGAGAAATCGTGCGTTGCTGACGTTCGGCCCCTCTCTGAGTGGTGGGGGGAACCTATCTTCCGTAGTCAGCGTGAGATAGCTAGCGAGGGAGGGGGGGGGGGGGTAGATTCGTAGCATATAGTCGTACTAAGGAAAAAATCGACACCCGAGGCGTGCCGAAGCCAAAATTTATATGTTGGAGCATGGGAGCTAAAGAAAGCCGATGTCGATTCATTCACTAGT
This sequence comes from Aleiodes leptofemur, assembly GCA_963942555.1. Classification (NCBI taxonomy): domain Eukaryota; kingdom Metazoa; phylum Arthropoda; class Insecta; order Hymenoptera; family Braconidae; genus Aleiodes; species Aleiodes leptofemur. The sequence continues at coordinate 12,383,355 of OZ012609.1, forward strand.
CCTTCTATAACATGCTACACGCTAGTGTAATGGTCAGAAAGACTAACAGTTCTTCAGAAATATCTCGGAATCCAAGGGAGATAGAGCGATTCCGTCTCCATCCATTCACGTAGCTTTTAGAGTTCTCTGCAAAAAAGAATTTAGGCGAATTCCCTGTATCTCACTTAGTTTCTGAGATATTCATTGAGACACAATTTAATAGCGAAGAGATAAAACAGGATGTTAATTTTCTATCATCAGTGATTCGAGAATATCTCGGAAAGTAAGCAAGATGGAGTGATTTTGCTCTCTTTCTTTTCCTGTAGCTTTTTGAATTCTGTATAAAAAAATCTTTTGCGTAAAATTGCCCTATCTCGTTTAGTTCCCAATATTCTCAAAAACTCATTGAAATAAAAAGTCATTTTTTTCTGAAGTAAGAGATTTTTTTGTTATTTCCGTTTGATAAATGTCTCGAAAACTAAGCCAGCCAACGTAATTTGGCCACACTCCTTTTTTTGTAGAATTTCAAGAGCCACACAAAAGGATTAAGATAAATTCACTCTATTTGGCTTAGATTTCAAGAGGATCTCCAAATAGATTTATGAAAAATTACTGGGAAAAAACCTCCAGCTATAAGTCTATTTTTTTTTTGGAAACTTTTTATTGATATTTTAGAAACTAAGAGAGATAGTATTGATTCACTCGAATCTCTTTTTGTAGAAAATTTCGGGAGTTGAAAAAGAAAGTGAGGTGAATGAGAATATCTCTTTCAAATTCTGATGGATACTCCCAAAAAACCATTGCAACGGAGACCCTATCTATAAGCCTATGCTTTGTCATATGGTTCTGATCAATATCTCAGAAACTGAGTGAAATAAGGCCATCGTTGTAGAAACCCTTTTCGTAGTTTTTCAAATTGTTCACAAAAAAGTCTGCAGAAAAATTTCGTCACCTCGCTCAATTTCAGAAATATTCTTAAAAAAACGGAAGCCAAAAAAATATATGAGGTATTCCACGTGAAATAAGTGGACTTTTTCCCTGACCTGTCCCAATTTGGTTCATTTTTTTTTTGTATGATTATATTAACCCTCTGAAGACAAACTCCGTCTCCCCACCACTGAATCGGGCCGAGCGGCAAGCCACTCGGCCGTATGGTGGGGCGCAACATCCAGTGCCGGCGTATCGCGTGGGGGCCCGGGCGAATCACTGCTAGAAAGAAATACAATTAAGACAGGAGACTTTTTTGAAACGTGTACTTTCGTTGATTTTAACGAAGAAGGATTTTTGATGGGATTTTTTTTTATTCTGCACTTTTATAACTCGAGGAATTTTTGTAGATGAATTTTTTTCTCTTTTGGTTTTTGTTTATGTGTTTCCATTATTTGTTTTCCAGTAAACAGTATTTTTAAATCAAACATTTTCCTCAATCTAAACAGTTTCATTGTAAATTTCTATCTTAATTATGAACTTGGAAACAAGAAGAAATACAAGAAAATCGTAATCAGCAAACCCACACGTTTACGAGCTCTGTACGTTCATGGGCTAGTAGGAGAGGGGGCAGCCATCTCATGAGGTCACGCACTAACACAGTGAACGCGCGCCTACGATTGGCTATTCCCTCTCTCTAGCTCACACGACAGGGATTGCTAGGAGTTTGTCTTCAGAGGGTTAACGTCAAGAGACACTCCGAATTTTTTCGGATTTTTCTACATAACCCTTGTTGAAAAAAAAATATTTTTCCCTGAAAAAAAACGCCCCGTTTCAAAAATCTGAAAAAATTCCCAAAAATACGTAATTATATGTAAAATTTTTCGAGCTATCGTCCGCAGTGGAAGTAGGATTATTTCTGTATTTCACGAACCATTAATGTTGGAATAATTTCGAAAAATTCGAGAGCCGCTCAGTTTGGGCAGATAATTGAATCCTTTGATACCCGGAATGAATTTTCGTGATAATTTCCCAATCATCGAATCACAATTATAAACCTTGAACAGCTAGCAGGTGGAATACCAAAAAATGCATGATTATATGCGAAATATTCCAACCTATCGCCACTAGAGGAAGTTTTTTTTTCGAATTTAGAAATGAGTAGATTGACATCATTCACTTTAGAATTTTCCTGTAATGCATGGCATAGCAATTTCCAATACTCTGCCACATTTATCATTTTGAAGTATTTTCTATAAAAACTTGAGTTTGCCCAACACTATCGCCGTTAGTGCTACGTCGGATTATCGTTTGGCGGCCATGTTTTTGTTGTGCAAGAAGCAGGTCCAGGGTTCCATTGGAACAATGACAAAACCAAAATTTATCCAGTTGTCGTCTACTTCAAGAGCAAAGATGTTATTGATCACAGAAGTTTGGTCATCATATCCGATTGCTTAAATCACGACTCAATTGCCGTTCACATATTTTCCAAAATTACAACCGACTTCAGAAAATCGATTGATGTGATTTTTTCCAAAATCTATTATTGCTCCGATGTTGCGCCACCGCAGTTTGAGAATTATAAAAACATTCTCAACGTGTATTATCATAAGTCTGATTTCGGCATTTACGCAGAGTGGCATTATTCCCCTACTGCACATGGCAAAGGAGGCTGCGATGGCGTTGGTGGTACTGTCAAAAGGATGGCTGTTCGTGCGAACTTACAACTACCACCTGATCGTCAAATCACGACTCCACGAGAATTATTCAGCTGGGCCCGCAACTAACCAATTTGCCGAATATCGAAGTCAAATTTTCTCCGAAGGGGGATTATGATGTGGCAAAAGACATACTCGAGAATCGGTTCAAAATCAGTAGACCAATACCGGGAACTTGGAAAATCCACTGTGTACTCCCTCAAGCAGATAGAATTATTTTTGTAAAGCCATTTTCCGTTTGTGGAGACCACAGATCTCATAAGATTTTGGAAGACAATTTACTTTTTTTTCATGAACAAAAATGAAATTGAATTGCTTTCTTCCAATGTTAAACAAAAGAAATGAATAAATACTCCTACTATGTATTATACCTCAGAATCTTCGTTCTGTGATCCTGACACTCCGTGAATTCTTGGAAAATAATTTCTTCCTTGAGTACGAGCGTTTTTTTTTTATAAAAACGTGACCATGAATTTTCTTCGAGAGACTGGCTGGTCTGCAAAATGTGGAACAAAATGAGAGTAGGTTTTTCTGCAGATTGGATATTTTGATAAATAATGCAACAAATCGTAGAGCGTCAGAGTCGAATGCCATCGAGTTAGTGGGGTAAGATCATTTTGAATTAAAACTAATAGCAGGTTTTTCAGCTGCTAGCTGATCAAAATTCATATTTGTAGTTTGATTATTCAGGGAATAGCGAGAAAATTCGTTTTTGGTACCAAAATATCAAAGTATCTGCCCGAAGTGAGCAGTTCTCTAATTTTTGAGATTTTTTTCCAAATTAATGGCTCGTAAAACACTGAAAGGATCATACTTCCACTGCGGACGATGGCTCGAAAAGTTCTACATATAAGCACGTATTTTTGAGAATTCTCTCAGATTTTCAAAACGGGGCTTTTTTCTAAGGAAAATTTTTTTTTTCAACAAGGCTTCTGTAGGAGAATCTAAAAAAATTTTGGGGTGTCTCTTGAACTTGATATAATCATACAAAAAATACTGAACCAAATTGGCAGAGGTCAGGGAAAAAGTCCACCGATTTCACGTGGAATACCCCATATATATTAAAGTTTTCAGAGGAATCAATTTCATTTTATCTCAATAGAAAAATACTAATAATTTATCTTCATCTATACTTCATAGGCATGAAGTTTCACTTCTGCCGCGCGGGGATTTCATACACTCTCTTTTTTCTGACCAAGAGCTGGAAATTTTCTTAATTTAAAATAAAAAAATCTTTTTTCAAGGTATATTTGCGGTTTTATCGGTCGTAGCGATCTGGGGTTGATTTTCAATGAAAACTGAGTTTATTTCCTATTGATTTAGGTTATTCTAGGCAAATTTTTCATCAATTTTTCCATTACTTATAGTTTATTTTCTATAAATCAGTTCCCGCTCGATGTCTATCGGGAAAATCAATAATTATTTTTTTACAACTCTATAAATCAATGGGAGTATGCTCACCTTTCATTCGAGACGAACCTCAGGTCACTACAACCAGTAAAGCTGCAAATATCTCAGGAAAAATAGAATTTTTGAAAAACGAAAAGAATTATACCTTGAAATGTTGACTAAAAGTTCTGAAAAATTCATTCTAGCACATGATTTCTATCGAAAATTTTGAGCTCTGTAATAGATTTATGAAAAAAACTTATGGTATATACCATATGAAAACATATATTTTCAAATATTTCGAGCTATTTCCCTGATTGAAAAATTTAAGGTAGGATGTGGTCGTTCCACCCCTTACATTTCTTTCCCCTACCCGAAGATGTTACAAAGCAATGAATTAAAACACAAAAAAAAATGAAGCCATTGCTAGGATCATTCATTCACTTGTTAATTTTCTTCTGCTTATGAAGTACTCGGTATGAATATCTAGACACGCGATAGCGTATCGGCCAAGTACATGTTGAAGGGCCGAGCGCTGAGTGTATATATTCCGGACAGAGCTTCCCCCTCCACTCCTTTTTTTTCTTAATTATTTAATTACTCAAAAATGAGGCAAGCTACGGAAAAAGTAGCCCTAGTTACATCACCTAATTCGACATCGAGCATTCGAATGGTGATTTTTGTTTTTTTTTATAAGCAATATTTAATTAAAAACGTCCCATAGCAACGGTCGTGAATCCACTTTTTCGGCTTTTTCATTATCTCAATGCTTTTGCCAGATTTTCGTTAGAGGGTTGGCATCACTGTCGTTCACGTTGACAGTCAGTCTATCGATAAAATCGGAGTGAAAACTGAAAGTCGATAAAGAAAATTACCATTCGTTGGTAAGTAATTATCGGCTTTTAGCAATTTATTGAAGATACACTAGCGGAAAAAATTAAAAGATCAAAGAAAAATCCAATCTTTTCGCGGTTCTTCAAATGGCCGTATTTGTCTCAAAAATGATCGTATCGGAGTAAAAAAAAAAGAATTTGAAGCTTGAAGTCTCTAGTTTCGAGATCTTGAGACGAAAATTTTTTTCAAGTAATGTGCATCGCGCTATCCTAACGAGTACAGTGAAAATTTTTTTTTCAAAATTTTTTGATTTTTTTTTTGTCTACGGACTTGGGAAAAATTTTTCCAGCTCAATCATCATATGGCCCGAATAGGTTGTTCATTCAGCTTCCATTTGTTTTTTTTTACCTCGATTCGACCATTTTTTACTGAGATATCGGACTTTGAATGAAAAAAGATCGTTTGGTCTTGATCATCGATATCTCAGCAAGCAATAATCGCCCAGAAAATTAACGGTGAGTTTTGAAAAGCTGAATAAATTCTCTACAAGAACAAACCATTTTTTTTCGGGAAAAAAATTTTTTACATCCTTTACATGAATTTGAAAAAACAAGACAAAAAAGGCTTTTGGTGAATTTTTGAAACATCAAACTTTTAATCAGAAATATTGAGAGAAAGACTCATGTTAAGTGTGCCTTTCAAAGTTCAATATACCCACAAAAACCCTACAAAGTTTCCATTCAATCCACCCAGCCGTTTTTTGGTTTTATTCGATTGAATCTTTGAAAAAATTAAAGGATCACGTTTCTTGCACTTAACAGTTCAGAATCTTTCACAAAATGAAAGAAAAGGAATTTCCTCCGCTCTTTACACATTTTCATTGCGAACAGCGTTTAAATTTATGAAAGAGAAAAACCGATTTTTTTTTGTTTTTTTTCATAAATTTAAACGCTGTTCAGAGTGAAAATGTGGAAAAAGCTGAGGAAATTCTCTTCTTTCATTTCATTAAAGATGCTGAACTGTTAAGTGCAAGAAACGTGATCCTTTAATTTTTTCAAAAATTCAATCGAATAAAACCAAAAAACGGCTGGGTGGATTGAATTGAAACTTAGTAGGGTTTTTGTGGGTATATTGAACTGTAAAAGGCACACTTAACATGAGTCTTTCTCTCAATATTCCTGATTAAAAGTTTGATGTTTTAAAAATTCACCAAAAGCCTTTTTTGTCTTGTTTTTTCAAATTCATGTAAAGGATGTAAAAAAAATGTTTCAAAAAAAAAAATGACTTGTTCTTTCAGAAAATTTATTCAGCTTTTTGAAACCCACCGTTAATTGTCTGTGCGATCATTGGTTGCTGAGATATCGATGATCAAAGACAAAACGATCTTTTTTCATTCAAAGTCCAATATCTCAGTGAAAAATGTTCGAATCAAGGTAAAAAAAAAAACAAATTGAAGCTGAATGAACAACCTATTCGGTCCATATGGTGGTTGAGCTGGGAAAATTTTTCCCGAGTCCGTAGACGAAAAAGAAGAAATCAAAAACTTTCGAAAAAAAATTTTTCACTGTACTCGTTAGGATAGCGTGATGCACATTAGTTGGAAGAAATTTTCGTCTCAAGATCTCAAAACTAGAGACTTCAAGCTTCAAATTGTTTTTTTTTACTCCGATACGATCATTTTCGAGAAAGATACGGCCATTTGGAAAACCACTAAGAATTTGGATTTTTTTTTTGATCCTTTAATTTATTCCGCTAGTGTAGATTCCAAATAATTTAAAAAAAACATGAAATCTGGGAGAAAAAACAGAAACTGATGTTTCTGTAAAAAAACGTGGCCAAGTACATGTTTCTGAGAATCCCTCTCTTTGAAAAAAAAATGAGATAATTCGGAAGAGCCAAGAATTTGGATTATTCCGCGAAGGTTGATGAGAAGGAAAAGAAATGAATACGATTAGATAGAAGATTATTCGGTAGGAAAAATCAGAAACTTGGCCTTTTCGATTTCCGTCAATGATTTTAACTCGAATTCGGATGCGAAAAGGCCAAGTTTCTGATTTTTCCTACCGAATAATCTTCTATCTAATCGTATTCATTTCTTTTCCTTCTCATCAACCTTCGCGGAATAATCCAAATTCTTGGCTCTTCCGAATTATCTCATTTTTTTTTTCAAAGAGAGGGATTCTCAGAAACATGTACTTGGCCACGTTTTTTTACAGAAACATCAGTTTCTGTTTTTTCTCCCATTCGTTATACTTCGATCGAGTGTAGAAAATACTCATGAGTATTTCTTATATTTTTACCAAGTATAGAAAATACTTGGTGAGTATTTTTTGTATACTTGTATACTTGCTATGAGTATTTGTTACACTCGGATCAACTATTTTCTTTAATACTTCCAGTAACTGTTCTAAAGGCTCATTTAGACTTGTGGGGAGTATTAAAATGATACTGAAGTAAAGATTAGATACTTCTGACAAGTATCTTTTATACTAGGAGCATATTTGAGACTCATCCCAAGTATTTTGCGGATGAAGTTGATATACTTCTGAGGGCACTATTTACTACTACTGACAAGCATGAAAAATGAATTCTAGCGAGTTCTTTAAGAATACTCTCCAATAGTATAATTCATACTACAGAGTAGTATACTTCCTTTTGAGTGACAGAATTGTCATTGAAGAATCAATAACACTGCTAAAAGAAGTGTCTTATCAAGTGTCTTAGATTCAGACACAAGTCACCAAAATAGTGTCTTGTGTCTGAAATTAAGACGTTTGCATAAGTGTCTTATGAAAAATTTAGACACTTTAAGTGTCTTCACAAAAATAAAGACGTTTAATCCGTCTGAAAATTGAAGACATTTAAGTCAGACGCATAAAGTGTCTGATTTTAAGACGGTGAGACCACAATCAGACACTTGGAGTCTAAGACACTTCGACTCAAAGACGGGTTTAAAGTAAAAAGACACGAAAAATCAAGACGCCTCACGTGTCTTTATTTTTCCATGGGCGTACTGATGGATAACCTCAAAGCATCTTGGACAGATACGAGAGTGAAGGGAATTTGAAGATGGAATTATCTGTTCAAAATCAATCAAACAATAGTACCTTCAACAAAGTCTTCAAATTGGACAATAAATAATTAGATCATCGTATTCTTTAAGAATAAGTATCACAAAAACTCGTTTAATCTATATAGTCAAACGAAAGTGAATTCTGTCAAAAATTAAAAATTAAAAATTCTTGATTCATCAGAGTTTTTTTCAATTGATTAAAAATTTCCAAAAAATTTCAAGATCTCTTAAAAATTCTTAAAAATAAAAATAAAATAAATTCATAAAGTGTCAAAATATTTAAAATTGATTGAAAATGATAAAAGTTTGACTAGAAAAAATTAATGACTAGAAAAATTGAAATTTGTAGAATAAATAAAATAACCTGTAAAAACTTCAAAAATTGATTGCACACCTCAGGGAATGTAAATGTATAGAAAAAAAAATTAAAATACAATTTCAATAGTAAAATAATAAGTTTAAACAATTAATTAATTAATTATTTTTGAGTGAGTCTGCGAAAAAAAAATTAGGTTTTCAGAAATTATTCGCCGTATTTTGCAGATATGTTAAAAAAAAAGTTAAAAAATATGTATTTTCCATATTTATACAATTTTTTGAAGATTTCGGAATTTTTCTCGCGGCTGAGCTGTATACAAAAATTTTCAACTGTTAATATTTCGGTTCATTTTGCAAATGCGGAAAAAGTGTTTCAGAACAATCTTGTAGATAATTTTAATATCTTCAACTTTTGTTCGAAACTTTTTTTCATATCATTTGCCATTTTCGAAATATTGGCAAGAAAAGTCATTTTTGGGGTGGTTTTGATTTTTTTCTACCCCTCCGCCACTTTTTTGGGATTTTTCAATTACAGATAATCAAAACATAGATCGAAACAAATTTATTAGAAAAAAATTAAGCTGGTAGCCGAGTGATGAATTAAAACTCTTCTTAATTGGACTATGAAGTGACTGAAAAAAGACACATTAAGTGTCTTGGAAAAAGACATATAAAGCGTCTCAAAAGTTACTACCGAAACGTCTTATATGTGACTACCAAAGTGTCCCAAATTCAGACACTTCTTTTTGCAGTGAATTTATCTCCTCAAATCAAAGATGGAAATTAATATAAACGAAGTACTTATCTTGTTCCTTTACTAAATGAACAAATAGATAACGAAGTGAAGAAAGGATAAGCCAAAATCGTTCCATGTTATACAAAATCATTGCGAATCAAAGCAAGATAAAATCCATCTTTCAATTCCCTTCTTTCTTCCAAAAAATTCAAGCTGAAAAACGTTAATTTTCTCACGATAATTTGAGATATGTTATTCAAAACTCCCTCAGATCATTAGTCGTTATCACTTATAAATCATTCTCATAAATCATCTACGAGTCTAGAAGGATTTACAAAGAAATCGAGCGAACTGTTTTGTCAAGAGAGCTTGTAATGACAGTGAAGTTTATCACGAAAATTCTGTCATCTTCCTCACAAATTATTCCAAAGAAACTGACTGTCTGTCAAAAAATGCCTCAGGGTGAGTACCGATGAATAAACATGTACCATTGAATAGATAATGCTTCTTTTCAACCGCAATTATCATTCCTCGCAATTTTCGTCCACTGTGAAGTCAAATCTCTTGGCTGCTTATCCCCTTGATTTCTGATATTTCTCACGGAAAAACGTTAATTCAAGAATGGAATCGCATTTTTGTTTTACTAGATGATTGTATTTTCATTTATTCAAGCCCACGAAATCTATATTCCATTTTTTTTTTAACTGCATTGAGTTTGGAATAAATTACAATGAACCTAATCTCTTATGTGAGAATACTGAGAGGAAAAATTGATGAAATAAACAAAAATAGTGTCAACAAATTTATTTCGTTTCAAAAATGGATATTTCATCGAATTCATCGAATTTTTCGATTTTTTTTTTTTTAATAATCGATTTTTTTACTCGATGTTTTTTGTCACCCATTCATCGATGTTCAATGTTTTTTACTCAACATCGACGAAATTTTAAAATGTCAAAAACTCAGTGTCAAATGAACAATATTGATTGATCATCAATTCATACACTCGTTCTATACTTTATCATGCATGAAATTTGAACTATTTACAGAAGAAACAATGATGTCTTGTACTTCTTCATTGATCTCATTCTTTCTATTCCACTTTTTATGATCAATTATACCCCAATAATAGTAATAATAAAAAAAATGAAATGTAATTTTTTTTTCTTGCTAATAATCGATGAGTTGAAAATCCGATTATTTTGTTCTATGCATCGATGAAAAAACATCGACATCAAAAGACATTGATTATTAGAGAATCGATTTTTTTTCCAGGCATCGAACATTCCTAGAGAGAGCTGTTCAGATTCATAAATAATGAGTTAGCCACGAGAAGAAATATTTTATTGGAAGACAAATTTCCAAGAAACTATTGAAAATAATATTTTGCTATCTCACTAATTGTTTTTTTTCATTGTAATTATCGAATTCTCAATTATTAAGAATCATGAAATGATGTTTATCACTCATTCATCGGTCTATTCATCTCGTTTTTCAAATTCATAACTAAAATGTAGTATACTTTAATAAAGTTTAACAATTCTCAAAAGAATATATTGAACTATTATTGACAAAAATAAATACCTGGGTCCATCAATAGCTTGACTCTTCTTCAATCCGTGATCATCATTATTTTCCTTATCTGTCAAATGATGAGGATCATATCGTTCGTTGATAGTTTTTTTACCACTTTTTCCAAATGCTTTAGCATTTTTTTTATCACTAATTTTTGAATTTTGCCCGAAGCTTGATGTAATTAGTGACAATGAGACGATAATAATTATCGAAACTAATGCCAGCACCATCGTCGGCTTCTGTGTCCTCATCTTTTCACTTCATGAACTCTATTTTCACTGATTTATTTTCAACGTCAGCACCACCGTTGTCGATATCGGTCCCGGTGACGTTACCACTTAGTCCCTACCACTCGCACTTATTTTTCCTCTTTATTACCTTTGTTGGTATTATTTTTTCACTCACTTCATCTCTTTCCCACTCTTTAATTCTAAGCTGAAAATTCATGTAGCGTGATAATCACTTTATTCATCTTCCAACTTTTGTATTATTTATTCGTTTTTCCAAACGTCCGTGCGTTAATAGATTCACGCTCGATTCCCCACGAGAGCGTGAGATAAACTTTGCTGAGATACAATTCGATCGTCATTACCATTTAAGTGACTCAAACCATTTGCATTTTGACCATTATCAAATTTTCCTCACGTCATCAGGTTATTTTCACTCTCCTTTTTTTCCAATCATACAGAAAAAGTGATTGTAGATAAAATTGACCAAGTACAAATGTTGAAAAATCTGTTATAATAACGACTAAATCAACAGTGGCAAGAGTAATTTCTTGTTGAATATGAAAAACTTCTTGGACTTCATGCCGATGCTACTGATAGTTGTATGAAACTCGTGAGCACTCTCATCCTGTAAGACAGAAAAACAGTGAAATTCGATTATTAGTAGTTGTAGAGGCATGAAAGAGGGGCAAAGCCAGTCATTAACGGCTTTCAGTGACGGGTTTGAGTGAGGGGAGGGGAAAAAGTGTTGACAAACTTGTCCATTCTTTATTTTGTTTTCAACTAGCTAACTGCCTGGTAATTCAAAAATCATGGCTTTACCGCGCCAACCGTCTTTTTTTTTAAATTCAAATAACGTTTAACTTAGTCAATTTTCATATAGCGGAGACCGGGGCAAAATGGGTATCCCGAAAATTCTGTAAAAAAACATTTTTTTGTCTTCGAAATAATTCTAGACTGGTCGAAAAAGACTTGCAAGATTATTTTGAGTCTAGCTCGCATCGCAAAAGTCGCTTCAGGTTTTCTTTAAGATGAAGTTCAAGAATGGCGAATTAACAGGTTTTGCACCCAGTCTCCTCCAATCCATGACGGTGAAGCTAGCCCCTATTCTAACCGCCGAACGTCAAACGTTCAGGGACGAATAAGGGCCCCGTGCATAGAGAAAAATATTAATTTTTTTGAATAATTTTTTTCGCTAATTAGCTCTAAAAATCTAAAACAAACGTCTCGTGGAAAAATCTGAACTTGAGGGGTGGTCTGAGAATGACAGGAAGGGTGAAAATACGCAAATTAATGGTTTTTTGCCGAAAAAAATTAATAACTGTTTAATTAATTTCTGCTACATCAGTTTTGATGCTGGAATAGCTTTGGCGATCTCAAACGGAGGTATCTCCAAAAAATCACACTCCTAGGGGTGGTATAAGAGTTGCGAAAGGGGTGAAAATGCGGAATTTCATATATTTTTGCCGGAAAAAATTGATTACTGTTCAATTAATTGTTGCTACATCAGTTTTGATGCTGGAATAGCTTTGGAGATCCCAAACGGAGGTATCTCCAAAAAACCGAACTTCTAGGGGTGGTATGAACGTGACGAAAGGGGTGAAAATGCGGAAATTCACGGATTTTTGCAAAAAAAAATTAATTGTCGTCTTATTAATTGTTGCTACACGAGTTGTGATCCTGGAATAGCTTTGGCGATCCCGAACGAAGATATCTCCAAAAAACCGAACTTCTAGGGGTGGTATGAGAGTAGCAAAAGGGGTGAAAATGCGGGACTTCATGGATTTTTGCCGAAAAAAATTGATTACTATTCAATTAATTGTTGCTACATCAGTTTCGATGCTGGAATAGCTTTGGAGATCCCGAACGGAGGTATCTCCAAAAAACCGAACTTCTAGGGGTGGTATGAACGTGACAAAAGGGGTGAAAATGCGGAAATTCACGGATTTTTGCAAAAAAAAATTAATTGTCGTCTTATTAATTGTTGCTACATGAGTTGTGATCCTGGAATAGCTTTGGCGATCCCGAACAAAGGTATCTCCAAAAAATCGAACTTCTAGGGGTGGTATGAGGGTAGCAAAAGGGGTGAAAATGAGGGACTTCATGGATTTTTGCAAAAAAAAATTGATTACTGTTAATTTGATTGATTACATCAGTTTCGCCACTGCTAAAAGAAGTGTCTTATCAAGTGTCTTAGATTCAGACACAAGTCACCAAAATAGTGTCTTGTGTCTGAAATTAAGACGTTTGCATAAGTGTCTTATGAAAAATTTAGACACTTTAGGTGTCTTCACAAAAATAAAGACGTTTAATCCGTCTGAAAATTGAAGACATTTAAGTCAGACGCATAAAGTGTCTGATTTTAAGACGGTGAGACCACAATCAGACACTTGGAGTCTAAGACACTTCGACTCAAAGACGGGTTTAAAGTAAAAAGACACGAAAAATCAAGACGCCTCACGTGTCTTTATTTTTCCATGGGCGTACTGATGGATAACCTCAAAGCATCTTGGACAGATACGAGAGTGAAGGGAATTTGAAGATGGAATTATCTGTTCAAAATCAATCAAACAATAGTACCTTCAACAAAGTCTTCAAATTGGACAATAAATAATTAGATCATCGTATTCTTTAAGAATAAGTATCACAAAAACTCGTTTAATCTATATAGTCAAACGAAAGTGAATTCTGTCAAAAATTAAAAATTAAAAATTCTTGATTCATCAGAGTTTTTTTCAATTGATTAAAAATTTCCAAAAAATTTCAAGATCTCTTAAAAATTCTTAAAAATAAAAATAAAATAAATTCATAAAGTGTCAAAATATTTAAAATTGATTGAAAATGATAAAAGTTTGACTAGAAAAAATTCATGACTAGAAAAATTGAAATTTGTAGAATAAATAAAATAACCTGTAAAAATCTTCAAAAATTGATTGCACACCTCAGGGAATGTAAATATATAGAAAAAAAAATTAAAATACAATTTCAATAGTAAAATAATAAGTTTAAACAATTAATTAATTAATTATTTTTGAGTGAGTCTGCGAAAAAAAAATTAGGTTTTCAGAAATTATTCGCCGTATTTTGCAGATATGTTAAAAAAAAAGTTAAAAAATATGTATTTTCCATATTTATACAATTTTTTGAAGATTTCGGAATTTTTCTCGCGGCTGAGCTGTATACAAAAATTTTCAACTGTTAATATTTCGGTTCATTTTGCAAATGCGGAAAAAGTGTTTCAGAACAATCTTGTAGATAATTTTAATATCTTCAACTTTTGTTCGAAACTTTTTTTCATATCATTTGCCATTTTCGAAATATTGGCAAGAAAAGTCATTTTTGGGGTGGTTTTGATTTTTTTCTACCCCTCCGCCACTTTTTTGGGATTTTTCAATTACAGATAATCAAAACATAGATCAAAACAAATTTATTAAAAAAAAATTAAGCTGGTAGCCGAGTGATGAATTAAAACTCTTCTTTATTGGACTATGAAGTGACTGAAAAAAGACACATTAAGTGTCTTGGAAAAAGACATATAAAGCGTCTCAAAAGTTACTACCGAAACGTCTTATATGTGACTACCAAAGTGTCTTAAATTCAGACACTTCTTTTTGCAGTGCGATGCTGGAATAGCTTTGGAGATCCCGAACGGAGGTATCTCCAAAAAACCGAACTTCTAGGGGTGGTATGAACGTGACAAAAGGGGTGAAAATGCGGAAATTCACGGATTTTTGCAAAAAAAAATTAATTGTCGTCTTATTAATTGTTGCTACATGAGTTGTGATCCCGGAATAGCTTCAGAAATCCCGAACGGAGGTATCTCAAAAAAACCGAACTTCTAGGGGTGGTATGAATGTGACAAAATGGGTGAAAATGCGGAAAATCACGGATTTTCACCGAAGGAAATTAATTGTCGTTTTATTAATTGTTGCTACATGAGTTATGATCCTGGAATAGCTTTGGCGATCCTGAACGGAGGTATCTCCAAAATACCGAACTCCTAGGGGTAGTATGAGTGTAGCAAAAGGGGTAAAAATGCGGAAATTCATAGATTTTTGCCGAAAAAAATTCATTACTGTTCAATTAATTGTTGCTACATAAGTTTTGATTCTGGAATAGCTTTGGAGATCCCTAACGAAGGTATCTTTAAAAAACCGGACTCCTACGGCTGGTATGAGTGTAGCAAAAGGGGTAAAAATGCGGAATTTCCTTGATTTTTTACCGGAAACAGTAAATTACGATTTAATTATTTGTTGCTACATCGTTTTCACTCCTGGAATATCTGAGGAGATGCCGAAAGATTATTTTCTCTTCAACATCATATTTTTAGGAATGATAATTTATCAATGAGGTAGGGAGAAAGTGTAAAAAGTGCGTATTTTGCGCGATTTCTCTCATTTAAAAAACATATTTGCTGCTACATCAGTTGCAAACCCGGAATAGCCTTGAGGATCTGAGACAAAAGTCTCGTGGAAGAAGGATATCCCTAAGAGTGGTATTATGGCTTCATTTGAATGCACAGAGAAGGAATTGCGAGAGTAATTGAGTATCATGTAGTTGCGTTACAGTTTTTTTCCGCAGAAATCCATGAATTTCCATATTTTCAATCCTTTCAGTACTCTAATGTCATCCCTAGAGGACTGGTTTTCGTAAAATACCTTCGTTTCGGATGCTCGAAGCTATTTCAGGAATGAAACTGATGTAGAAACCGATGTTTTTTCGAAAAATCCAAAAAATACAAGAAATTACGCGTTTTTCAGATTTTCTTCCCACCTCTTTTGCAGAATACCATTCCCAAAAATATGGTTTAGGGGAGGAAATCAGTCTTCGGCACGCCCCTAGGCATTCCAGAAGAAAAGTAGATATAGCAACAAATAATTATGCAATAATGTTTATTCCAGCACAAATTTATGAATGTCCACATTTTTAACTTTCTTACTACTATAATACCATTTCTAGAGGTCGGGTTTTCTCAAGATACCTTTGTTTGGAATCTCTAGCGTTATTCCAGGAATCAAATTCATGTAGCATCAGATATTTTTCGAAAAAATGAAAAAAGTTCCGAAAAATACACGTTTTTCACACTTTTTCCTTGTCTCTCCTGTAGGATACCGTTCCCAAGAATGTGGATTGGGGAGGAAATCATCCGTTGGCATCCCCTTGGGTATTCCAAAAGAGAAATAGATGTAGCAACAAATAGTTATGCACTAATTCATTTTTTTCGGTACAAATCCATGAATGTCTACATTGTTAACCCTGTTACTATTATAATACCACCCGTAGAGCTCTGATCTTTCCACAAAATCTTCGTTTTGGATAGTCAAAGCTATTCCAGGAATAAAATTCATGTAGCATCAAATATTTTTCGAAGAATAAAAGAAATCCCGAAAAATACGCTCTTTTACACTTTCTCCTCACCTGTTCTCTAAAATACCATTTCCAAAAATATCGTTCAGGCGAGGAAATCATCGTTTGGCATCTACCTAAGTATCCCAAAGAAGAAAAAGATGTAGCAATAAATGATTACACAATAATTCATTTTTTACGGCAGAAATCTATCAATTTCCACATTTTTACCTCTCTTACCACTCTAATACCACCCCTAGAGGTCTGGTTTTTTCACAATACCTTTGTTTTGGATCCCCAATGCTATTCCGGGAATGAAGCTGATGTAGCAAGAAACATTTTTTGAAAAAAGTGAAAAAAATTTAGAAAACGATACGTTTTTACACTTCCTCCTCCTTTCGTTCATGCCATACCACACCCAGAATTCTAATTTTTTGAGAAAATGTTCTTCTTCAATTCTTCAAGTCATTAAAAAAAACAAAATCATATAGCAAACAATATCTCTCCATATTATATATACAGGGTACTAGAACACCCTATTCGTCCCTGGGCGCTCAGCGTTCGGCGGCTAGAATAGCGGCTAGCTTCACCGTCATCTCCAATCCTACCAGTTTCAGAAGGATGCAACTACTGCATTATCTAATGAGTTTCTTTATTTTTGTTCTCACCAACTCGCAATAGCTCAATTGGTAGAGTATCAGACTGATCATTTGGAGGCTGTGAGTTCAAATCTCGCTCGCGCATTCCCTATTTTTCCAGAAATTCGATTCCTTGACACTTTTTCAGTTGTAGATTGGCTGTATTTCCAGAAGGCTGGAGGCCAGCTGTGCGTTCGCAGCACAAAAAAGAAGAAGGACCTGTAGAAGGCGCTCCTGACCGCACGCGAAGCGTTCAGAAAGTGGCTATTTTGCGCATGGCGTACCAAAAATGTAGTTTGAGACACTCTAAAACGTTGAGTTGCTGCTTTATATCCCATTTCTCCATGATAAACAGCTGTAATTGTTACTTTTTCGTTTATAATAACTCATCATAGTTCATTGATTTCATTGCAACATCAATCAATTTTATTAATAATTAGCTCTGCAAAGTAAACAACTTTATTTATCAACGGAAACTTGTCAGTTAGGTCAAAAAGGTTAGAAATTTGAATTTACGATTCAGCCTACCACTGTGTACGAGAGGCGTGAACATAGCGCCGTCACTGCTAAATAAAAATAATGAACATGAGTATTGGCGCGAAATTCAAATCTTGATAAATTAATAATAATGAAGAAAAAAATTCTTTAAATTTTTTAAAGGGGTATCCCGAGTCAAAATTTTTAGGTGGTTTCAATTCCTGTTTCAGCTTACAATTCTTGTAGGTTGAAGGAGAGCGAAAGGAAGTTGAACGGCGTACGGCCACCATGTATTTTAAACTTACTTTGAACCTACAAAACGGCCGAAATGTGCGTTTCTTCCACTTTGTAAGTTCAAAGTAAGTTGAGTTTCTTCCACTTTGTAAGTTCAAAGGAAGTCGAAATTTTCCGAAAATTCTCCTCCATCCCCTCCCTTCATGCTTTTTTTCCTCTAAATTCGCGTTTTTGATTGATTTCGCGGTCAATTGTATAATTAAAAATAGCCCCCCAGAACCGTTATTCTAATTTTTTTTCAATGAAACGAATAAAAAAAAAAAAGGAATTCGGTCTAGTAGTTCTTGAGATAGTCCAGGCGGTCACCCATCCAAGTACTGACCAGATCCAATGCTGCTTAACTTCGGTGACCGCCTGGAGATCTTTCGTTGACTGCTGCTAATCTGAAACATATAACTGTTTCGATCCTCATTGCGCCTTTTAGGCTCTGTTGAAAAAAAAGAGAAATAATGATAAATCGAATTTATAATAATAATCAATAATGAATCTAAAATGATAATGAATTAGTTAACTCATAGAAAATGCATTTTAGCTGTAAAACAAGCGCCAGAACAATTTTTTTTTTTACTTCTGAGAATTTTGTTTTGTTTCAAAAATTCGCGTTTTTAAAATATTCTCGGCTCTATTAATACCGTGAAATTTTTCTGAAGAGGTATACCTATCATTTGCGATCAAGTTACAGAATTTTCAATTAAAAAATATCGATTTTTTTCAATTTATGGGCACTTGCCTAAAAATCAAGGTGAAATCATTCTCTCTCACTTCGAGTATTCATTTTTCGAGATATTAGCCAAAAATGGAAAATGAACAAAAACAGGAAATTCAAAGAGGCCAATTTTTTCCATTAGTTTCTTCAATATTTCTCAGAAATTGAGCGAGATAGTGCAATTTCATCTGAATCCTTTTTTGTAGCTCTTGAAATTCTCTCCAAAAACGCAATCGGAACAAAATTTCTCTATCTCACTCATTTTTCGAAATATTGGTCAAAAATGAGAAATAAAAGAATTGAACGAATTAATCGAGGAGAGGCACAATTAACCCTTTATCATGCGATTACAGATGCGTCTCCGGTCATGGTGCACCACAAAAATGCATCAGATCGCGAAAGAAATATCAATCGGATGAAAAAAGAATTATTCAAAAAAAATTCCCGGAATTCCCGGAAATAAAATCGATATTTTTTTAAATTTATTATTCATTTTTATTTTTTTTCTGGCGATAAGTTCAAGAAGTTTAGAGTAAGGTGAACCAGGTAAGTTGAACTCATTCACTTTACCTTTCGCCCTACACTGGATTTCTGATAAGTTGTAGACGTCGAAAGTAAGATGAATCAGGTAAGTTGAACTCATTCACCTTACATTTCGCCTTACATTGGAGACGTAAAGTCGAAATACGGCGAAAGGACGGTGAGATTCTGGCGGGACTTCTTGGACATCAAAAAAATGTACATTGAAAGTAAGTTGAAAGTCGAAATATAGGGTGAACGAGCCCAAAAATTTTGACTCGGGGAGTTCCTCTACTTTCTTTCAAATTTTTGACCAAGATATATTACATTATTCTCTCCAGCTCCCTTCCTGAGGCAAATTTGAATTAAATTATTCATTCATTTATAGTACCCTATTCTGCATATTTACCCTATTCTTTATATTTCATCCAAAAATATGAGGTCATACTGTCTCTTCTCCTTTGTAAATAAATATCATGAGACAATTGGCATGATGACGCAGAATAAGGGCTCAAGCATAATGATAAAACCGTTCGGTTAGAACCTACATATGACGTCATATGTAGGAAATGGAAATGAAATCGATGCTCGCACCCTCTACTTTCAGCCGTTAAAATTTGAATTAGTAAACAATTCCTTACGCATCCAAAAAATTGTTCATAATTTTCCATTTTTCATCATTTTCAATCACTTTACAGTATTTAGTTTTCTTTTTCACACAATGTTTCACGCGTATTTCACGGTAAGTAGTCGCCATTAACGCAGTTCAAGTCCACAGTCCCCGTTCAGTCCGGTCTCATGTTTCTACCGATGACGTCATGTGTAGGTTCTAACCGAACGGTTTTATCATTGTGCTTGAGCCCCAACCCGTACACTGAGAGAAATTTTAGAACTTTAGAACTATAAAATTTGAGTTGGAATAGACCTCGACTGTAAATATGTACGCTATTAGGTGGTTACTAAAAATTATTGTTCTGCCAATCCAATACTGGAATTCACTTGAACGCTAACAAATAGCTCTACTCCCTAAATTCTTATCGCTTAGTTTCTTTTTCGCGATCAACTTATCGTTCACTGATTGCTGTGAACAATTTTGTTGAAGAAAAATGAAAAAAAATTAATTTATTCATCTTTTCGGGAAATTTCTTCAGCTATTTCCCACTACTCATCCAACCTACCTACCCTTTTTCTCATCAACTAATCCACCAAGTACATTTAATTAATTCTTAAATGCTAGAAAAAATGCGATGTTTAACGCATCGAGGGGGATTTGAACCTAAGCTTGTCGGAACGTGAAACCAGACATGCTACCGATTGAGCCACGCATAACTCTAGAAATGGTGATTTTTCATCTCGCTCATATAGAGAGCAGAGGAAATTTTCTGTATGTTCTCTAATGACTTAAAGTTTCCACGTTGCTTACTCAATTTTTCACCCAAATTCTAAGAGAACTACAATTTTTGTAAAAATCTAGCATAGTTTGAGGTCGGGAATTAATCAAAATTTTAATGCAATGGGTCCGAATTTTCTCAAATTTATCCTTAATTCACATGAATAATTTGAAACTTCTGTTGAAATTAGATGAGAAATTTGATATATATATACACTCCTGATTTTCCCTCAAATGCAATTCAGTTCCACGATATCAAAAATTACTTTGATTTATTGCGTATTATATCACATATTTATAATAGCTCATTCAAGTTCAAGCTGCCCATCTGAAAATAGTTAACATTACAAAACGAATTGTGGTTTAATGAAAATTGAAAAAATTATACTACTAGCTGTAATGAATTTACATGTACCGTATCATGTAAGTGGACGAATTTATCGTGATGGAAAAATAACGAATGTTGAAAAGTAACGATGGCAAAATATTTAGTAAAACAGAATTCGTAAAGGTGGATTTAGGTAACTGGACTCTTACATTCATGATGCACGTTCCAACTAAGCATAGTTGTTCATCACTGTGTACACTGAGAGAACGATTCGTTAACAGTTAACTCACGGATTGAGTTGAACTGGAAAACTTCACCCGTTTGTACCAAAATCGTATTTTATTATATTCAGCGAACATTATGTGTCCTCAAATACATGGGCCGGCTGACCCAACAGCGCATTAGTTAACTATTAACTAATACGTAGTTGAGACGTCATGCGCCACCTAACCTATTTTTTTTTCTTCAGATTTGATCTGGATGAATTTCGTTGAACAATATCAATTTTGAACGATAATATAATTAATATAAATAATATTAAAACATAAATATATTAATATAAATAATATTGTCGCCTTAGAGTTAGAGGAGCGTAAGTCCTGTGTATAAGCATAGCACTTACGCCCTTTTGTTCCTAAGGCGACGATATATTCTCTACTAATATTTATTTCTCTCAGTCGATAGCTCTGTTAATTATAAATGAATCTAAATTTCAGTCAACTGACCGTTCATTTGAGACAACACATCATTCGTTAACTATTAACGAATATTAGTTTGGTTACCACCCCAACTAATATTAGTTAATAGTTAACGAGGCTCGTTGCAGCCAAACGAATCGTTCTCTCAGTGTATATGACAATTAAATCTCTGAAAAATAGCAAAAAGAATAGCTCGATTTGACCTCAACTACATAATCTCGTTAAGTTTACCATCAAGAATTCCCTCAGTGTAGTTTTCTGTTGGAAAATTCTCTTTTGAACGATTGGCTCAACGGCATCAGAGCGTCTTCTGAAATTCTACCCTCGGCTGATGCAGAGCTGGGGCGAAACACAACAACAAAAATACATATATACATACGGGGCATTCTATACCAAATCACCGAGTTTTCGACCCGACTCTCTTCGATTCTGCTGAAAATTTTTTATCATTTGCTACCTTTCCAAAGACATTTCTCAGAATTGTTTCAGATTTTTTTGCCTAACCGAAAAAAAGTTATGAATTTTTGAAAAAAAAAGTTTTTTTTTTAAAAATAGTCATAACTAAGGCCCGGACGTTCCTTTAAAACCCTGAGCAACATGAATATAACGCTGAGCCAAAATTTTTTAATTTATCCATTTACGTCAAACTACCGAACTGACAGCTCATAAATGAATAGAATTTGAGAGAAAATTAAATAATGATAATTATGCAGTGAAAAATTTGTGAGAAATCTTAAGGTGAGAAAAATACTATATTTCGCAGGGGGGATTTGGAGGGATTTCGAGAAAATATCATATTTAATAGGGGGAATTTGGGGGGGAATTCGGGAAAACATCATATTTCGCGCGGGGGATTCAAGAAAATACCATATTTTGCCAGGGGAATTTCGGGGGGAATTTGTCCAGAAGTGATCTGGACGAATTCCCCCCCCCCCTCCAGCGAAATATAGTATTTTCTCGAATTCCCCCCAAATTCCCCCAGCGAAATATAGTATTTTCTCGAATTCCCCGCGCGAAATATAATGTTTTCCCGAATTCCCCCCAGCTTCCCCCTGTCAAATATAACATTTTTTCAAATTCCCCCCAAATTCCCCCTGCGAAATATAGTATTTTTTTTACCTTAAGCTTTCACACAAATTTGTAAACGCATAATTATTATTATTAAATTTTCTCACAAATTCTATTCATTTATTATCTCTCAGTTTGATAGTTTGACGTAAATGAATAAATTGAGAACTTTTGAATCAGCGTTATATTCACGTTGGTCAGGATTTTAAAGGAACGTCCGTTTGGGTTCGTCCAGCCTACATTTCGACTTCCAACTTACTTTCAATGTACATTTCTTTGATGTCCAAGAAGTCCCGCCAGAATCTCACCTTCCTTTCGCCGTATTTCGACTTTACGTCTCCAATGTAAGGCGAAATGTAAGGTGAATGAGTTCAACTTACCTGATTCACCTTACTTTCGACGTCTACAACTTATCAGAAATCCAGTGTAGGGCGAAAGGTAAAGTGAAAGAGTTCAACTTACCTGGTTCACCTTACTCTAAACTTCTTGAACTTATCGCCAGAAAAAAATAAAAATGAATAATAAATTTAAAAAAATTTCGATTTTATTTCCGGGAATTTCCATTATTTTTGTTTTAATAACTCTTTTCCCATGCGAGTGATACTTCTTTCGCGATCCGATACATTTTTGTGGTGCATCATGATCGGGGATGCATCTGTAATCGCACGATAACGAGATATTTGTGCCCCTCTTCGATTTATTCATTGAATTCTTTTATTTCTCATTTTTGGCCAAAATTTCCAAAAATGAGCGAGATAGAGAAATTTAGTGCCGATTGCATCTTGGGAAGAATTTCGAGAGCTATAAAGCAGGATTCAGGTGAAATTGCACTATCTTGTTCACTTCCTGAAGAATATTGAAAAAACTAATGGAAGAAATTGGCCTCCTTGAATTGCCAGTTTTTTTTTTTCATTTTTGGTTAATATCTCGAAAAATGAATATCTCGAAGTGAGACAGAATGATTTCACCTTGATTTTCAAGCAAGTACCCATAAATCCTGAAAGAATCGATATTTTCCAATTGAAAATCCTGCAAATTGATCGTAAATGATCTTGTCTTTTACCTCTCTTGAAAAATTTCACGGTATCACCTCTAGAGCTGAAGATATCCTGAAACCGTGAATTTCTCAAGACAAAGAAAATTCTCAAAAGTAAAAAAAAAATAGTTCTGGTGCTTCTTCTCCAGCTAAAATGCATTTTTTATGAATTAATTGATTTATCATTATTTTAGATTTATTATTAATTATCATTATAAATTCGATTCATTATTATTTTTCTTTTTTTTCAAAGAGCCTAAAAGGCGCAATGAGGCTCGAGATAGTTATATATTTCAGATTAGCAGCAGTCAAAGAGAGAACTCCAGGCGGTCACCGAAGTTAAGCAGCATTGGATCTGGTTAGTACTTGGATGGGTGACCGCCTGGACGATCTCGAGAACTACTAGACCGAATTCCTTTTTTTTTTTTATTCATTTCATTGAAAGAAAACTATAATAATCGTGCTGGGGGGCTATTTTTAATCATACAATTGACCGCGAAATCAATCAAAAACGCGAATTTAGGGGAAAAAGGGCATAAAGGGAGGAGATGGAGGAGAGATTTTAGAAAATTTCAACTTCCTTTGAACTTACAAAGTGGAAGAAACGCACATTTCGGCCGTTTTGTAGGTTCAAAGTAAGTTTAAAATACACGGTGACCCTACGCCGTTCAGCTTCCTTTCGCTCTCCTTCAACCTACAATTTTTGTAAGTTGAAACAGGAATTGAAGCCACCTAAAAATTTCGACTCGGGAGTGCTCTGTAAGTGTCTTTTACTTTTTCGACGAAAATAAAAATTTTCATTCTTAAAATTGGTCTCAAAAAGGACCGACAAATAACGTTCTTACATTTTTCGAAGATCGAGCTGCATTTTGCAAATATTGCGAAAAGTACAGAGGTTTTAGCGTTTTTTCCTAGCTTAATATGTGCCTAAACGCCCTCTAAATTTTGGAGCCAATTGGTTGGCTAGTTTTTTCCCGAATGGTGAAAGTAGTAGCACAAATGAAAGGAAAGCTCCTTTGTTCCTTAAATATCAATTGATGATGATTAAGAACGGAGATTTTCTTCTCAATTTCTTATAAAATTCCAATTTTTTTCCATGTACCTCACTTTGCCCAAAATGCGATAAAAACGAACTATGTCGGCAAAAATGCTCCAAATACTCAGCAGAATGATTTCAACTAATGAAAAAAAAAATCACAACTTTTGATAAAATGTCAATGTTTTTTTGGGTACCCCACTCTGCCCCAAACTGCGATAAGAATAAGCCATCTCTCCCAAAAATGCTTAAAATACTCAACAGAATGATCAATTACTGAAAAAAATAAAATCTCAACTTTTCATAAAATTTTAATTATTTTTGGGTACCCCACTTTGCCCCAATGTGTTCAACATCATCGACGTGACTTCATTGATTGAAAAATCAAGAAGATAGGTAAAAATAGAGATGACATCAAATTTTGGGCCCTGAAAGCCCCCTCCTTCCCTTAGGTTCCTTTCCTACTTTGCCCCGGTCTCCCCTATTTAAATAAAATATCTTGAAGTGACAAAAATAATTGGATCTCTACTAATAAAATCAATTTCAATTTTGGTCTAACTTTATTCAATCTCTGGAGTTCTACGTACAGCCCAAAAAAATTTTTAAGTAAATTTATGTAAAATAAGCAAAATTCAATAGAAAAAAATTTTCCGATCGAAAAAAAAAATAGAAGGGAGAGTCGGCACAACTTGAAATTGGCGGGGCTGAATGAAGAATTAGTTGAAGTTTCTATAGAGACGAAAAAATTAAAAATCGAAAGTTTTGGGCTTTGAGAAAATAACGGTTTTGTTTAAAAAACTAAAATATTTCATATATCCTGGCTTCTGAAATTCTCTTCGTATTTTTTTCTAGAAACTACATTCAGAAACAAAAATTTCAAAAAAAAAAAGTTTCGATAGGTCAATTTTTGAAAAAGTTATGACTATTTAAGAAAAAAAAACACTTTTTCTCAAAAATTCATAACTTTTTTTCGGTTAGGCAAAAAATCTGAAGAAATTCTGAGAAATGTCTTTGGAAGAGTAGCAAATGATAAAAAATTTTCAGCAAAATCGAAGAGGGTCGGGTCAAAAACTCGGTGATTTGGTATGGAATGCCCCATAAATAATCTCAGTCATATAGAACTTGTGCACTCATTTCAACTTTCAATCCCCCTCAAACGTTCATTTCTTTGATATCCAAAAAATGCCGTTCTTTTTCTGACTTGCTTTCAGCGTACCCCGGATTTTGTGGTCTTAGAGTAGAGTGAAGAAACATTCAACTTCCCTTCCCACTTCACTCCCAGCATCTTGAAGTTATCGCCAGAAAAAAAATAAAAACGAATAAGAAATTTAGAGAAATATCGATTTTAATTCCCGGAATTTTCATTATTTTTTTTCAATAACTCTTTTTTCATTCGATTGATACGTTTTTCGGGATTCCATGCATTTTTGATGGTGCATCATGATCGGAGA
Organism: Aleiodes leptofemur; assembly: GCA_963942555.1. Classification (NCBI taxonomy): domain Eukaryota; kingdom Metazoa; phylum Arthropoda; class Insecta; order Hymenoptera; family Braconidae; genus Aleiodes; species Aleiodes leptofemur. The sequence continues at coordinate 12,409,118 of OZ012609.1, forward strand.
TGCATCGGTAATTGCATGATAAAGAGATCTTTGTTCCTCCTCGATTTATTTGTTGAATTCTGTTATTTCTCATTTTTAGCCAATATTTCAAAAAAAGAGCGAAATGACGGGATTTAGTCCTGATTGCATTTTTGAAAGAATTTCAATTCCTACAAAAAAGAATTCAGTTGAAATTGCACTATCTCGCTCAGTTTCTGAGGAATATCAAAAAAACAAATGAAAAAATTGGCCTCCTTGAATTTGACTGTTTTTTTCATTTTTTTTTCATTTTTGGCTAATATCTCGAAGTGAGATAGAATGATTTCACCCTGATGTTCAGGTAAGTGCCCATAAATACGAAAAAAATAGATGTTTTTTAATTGCAAATCTTGCAGCAAATTGATCGCCAATGATCTCGTCTTTCACCTTTTTGAAAAATTTCACGGTATCACCACTAGAGCCGAAGATGTTTTGAAAACGTGAATTAAAAAAAAAAAAAAATCTCAAAAGTCAAAAAAAAAAAGTTTTGGCCCTTGTTCTCCAGCTAAAATGCATTTTCTATGAATTATTCAATTTATTATTATTTCAGATTGATTATTATTTGTTATTATTAATTAGATTCATTATTATTATTATTTTTTCGAAGAGCCTGGAAGCTGCAATTAGGATTGACACAGTTATATGCTTCAGATTAGCAGCAGTCAACGAGAGATCTCCAGGCGGTCACCGAAGCTGAGCAGCATTGGATCTGGTCAGTACTCGGATGGGTGACCGCATGGACTATTAGCCTAGGCGTCAGGGGTTTCTTTGCTCAAAAAAATTCCTAGAGAAGGTTTTATTGTTTCTATTGTTAGTTTTATGTGTAATGAACCAAATTTCGAAAATGTACAAAAAAATTCGGTCGGGAACAATTGTTTAAATAAATAAAACGGAAAATTTTCGTGTTTTTTCACATTTTTTTCCAAATATCTCTGAAAATATGGACTTAATCGGGAAAAATATGAAATTCGAAAAGTTTTCTCATGAAATCCTCCATAAAAAAGGTCCGATCATTTATTTCGAATGGCATGATAGTTTTGAAGATGCGGCCGTGCGAAGCTGGACCAGGGTGTTAGAGCTCGTGCGTGACACTAAGAACGTAGAATAACGTTTCAACCAGTTGGAGTAGAAAGGTTGAAAATGATTCCTCAACGATATTTATCGAAAAAATCATTCATTCAACTGACAAACAGATCGAAATTCGAAAATAGAAAAATGAACAGTTTCTTTCTTCTTTAAATATTAATTGCTATGATATTATCGAGTAATTTTGAGGAGGAATTCCCGATCGCAGAATTAGAGGGAGTAATTGGACAATCTTTTGGCTGATCAAAAGTCTGCAATGTGAGCTTTCTTTCTCATTCACTCATTATCCGTCGCTTCCATTGGGGTTCGTCCCCAATTTCAAGGTGCATCGATATTCCTGGATCTTCACTTTCCTGACTGTTTTCGATTCCTTCGAGGTCTTCAGCTTCTCCCGATTTTTCGCTCTCCTCATCAGACATTAGAATGCTCAGGAACTTTCCTGAATTAATGTCAATGCTTCCATCTCTATCTTCTTCGATCTCCATTTCGACCACCTTGGCATTGGAACAAGTTTGGCCCTCACAATTGGTTCACATAATTGAACAACTCAGTCCTTGTCTACGACAACCGCAGTTTTCCTTGCATCCACCTCTGCAACTGCAGTTGATCATCCTGAGCGATGCTGCTGATGGCGCTTCCTTCTCAGTAGTTACTGGGGAAGTGAAGAACCAGGAATATCAATGCAGCTTGAATTTGGGGACCAGCCCCAATGGAAAAGACGGAGAATGAGCAAGTAAGAAAAAAAGCTCACGTAGCAGAATCTTGATCACCCAAAAGATCATCCAATTACTCCCTCTAATTCTGCAATCGGAAATTCCTCTTCAGAATTGATCAATAATACTATAGCAATTAATATTCAAAACAGAAAACAGAAAAAAATTGTTCATTTTTCTATTTTCGAACTTCGATCTGTTACCAAATGGAAACTATGTGATCATCAGAATTTTTGATTGTAATTTTTTCAAGAGACGATACCTAAAGTAGTCTAAAAAGAATAAAATGATATTTCAGCGCATGTTTGAGTGTATGTTTGTCTGTATGTGCATAACAGTCTCAATTACAGCAAAACAGTGTTATAGAAAAATTTCACATTTTATGAAAATCTGCCTCTCGACAAACTCTATTTCTAAGCTTCATTTGAAGATAATCCGATCGGGACTCTTTGAGATATGTCCATTTTTCGAAATCAGTTTTCAATTAAATTTCTGGAAATTATTCAACTGATGTAATTTCTACTCATATATTATCTCGAAAGCTGTATCATTCAAATGCCTGTCAATTTTGAGCTTATTTGCATGATAAGTTCTTAAGTTATTGCCGTTTTAGGGAATTTCTCGAAATTTGATATTTTGATGATGGTTTCAAAAAAGTTGTATCAATGCTTTTGGAGGTATTGAGACTCTGAATGTATGGAGAACGAAATGTTGCATTTATTAGAATCATTAATGGTTCTGCTAGATGACTGAATTAAAAGAAAATGCATGTGATACATCCACCTGAGAAACTCCTGTTTTCAGCCATTATTGAATGCTATGCTTTGAATAGATGACGAATTCGCAAGCCAAGCTTATCTATCGCTATATAAATGATTTTTTAAATATTCAGGTCAGTATTTTGAATTCAGGACAGAATTCATAAGTACTGGAGTTAGGTGCGGCGATTAGTGAAAAATCGGATGGAAATATCCATTAATAATCACACGATAATTGTTGACAAATTGAATGAATCACTTCCATTCAGAAGCATATTGCTAAAGTATTAGCAGGAGAAGCTATATCAGTTGGAAAGCAATATCTACTTATTCAGTACTATTATTTAGTACTATTATTCAGTACTATTATCCGCTTATTCAGTTAAATAGATAGTTTTTTCAATAAATATCGCTGAGGAATCAAGTCAAACCTTTTTACTCCAACTGGTCGGAACGTTATTCTACGTTCTTGACGTCACGCACGAGCTCTAACACCGTGGGCCAGCTTCGCGTGGCCGCATCTTCAAAACCATCATGTGATTCCAAATAAATGATTCGACCTTTTTCATAGAAAATTTGGTAATTCCGCAGTATAGCTCTGCCAACTGAAAAATAGTGAAATTAGAGTTTTTGTTCCGGTTTTTTTGACTAGACTGGTTCCTTGGGTAGTTTCTGGGTTCGCATCAAAGTTCGTTCGGTGAAATTCTGTGAATTATAGATATTTGATAGTTGACACCTTATTCCACCTAAATACCACATTCTAACACTCAAAATGAGGTATGACGAGGTTTGTCACCACACCCGTAGTAAAGCTGATGCTATCATGTTCCTAAGAGAACATGATATAATCAAGACCCAAGCTTTGTGTGAAAAGTGAGGGAGTTTGATGACCATTAACAAGCAGCTTACGGGATTTGTGTGTAATGGCTCACATTATGGGAGGGACAACCGTCGTCGTAGGGTTCGAGTTAGATGTTCAACGTACTTAAGTATTTATGACGAATCGTGGTTTGCGGGACGAAAGGCGAAGATTCAGAGCATCTTGAGGCTGATCAGTCTATACATGAATAATAATACTATCACCCTGAGCCTTCTGTGTTTTGAGACTCAACTGTCTGAGAACACGGTACGGTTCTGGGTTAAGAAAATTAACGAAAGACTCGTACAATGGACTAGTGAAACCAATAATGAACAAATGGGAGGTGCGGGACGAGTAATAAAGGTTGATGAAACAAGATTAGGCGGGAAACAGCTAGCCAGAGGTAGACCGGTCAAGGGTGCGGTGTGGGTGCTAGGCATTCTCGAGAAGGACTCTGGACGACTAGTCATCGTTCCGATTCCCAATCAGAAGGCTGAAACACTTATACCAATCATCCGCAAATACGTAAGACCGGGTTCAGTTATCCGTACCGATTGTGGGAGGTCGTACAAAAGATTGTACTGTTATGGCTACTACCATATCAGAGTCAATCATAAAGTACACCATGTTAATCCCTATAACAAAGCTAACACGCAAAGCATCGATCGGACCTGGAGAGAGCTGAAGGCTGCTATTCCTAAATACGGGAGGAAACCGGCTAAGTGCCTTGGAAGGGTGGCTAAATTCCTCTTTTTCAGGACTCATCCTGTTTCTGAACGTATGAACGCTTTTCTTGACTTGATCAGTTTCCATGAAGATCTTGATTTACTACCTGGTGATAACTAGTTTATGTACTTGTTCTGGATTCTTGAAATTCTACTATTAGTTGTGTTGAATTTGACCGGCATACTGCTTCTCACAATCTACTCATCAACGCATGTGTACGTTATGAGTGTGAAAAGGTTGTATGTAGAAATATATAAAAATAATTTAAAATTTTTGATGCTCAATGAAGGTGAGCGGTGTTAGGTTGAATTCTTGCTAACTTCATCAGCAATTACCCAGTTGGTTAGGTGAATGGTTGCGGAGGTCTTCTTTTGGGACCGTCGCACTACCACGTCCTCGCCGTGGTCCTGGGTACAGCTAAGAGTAGTGCATTTCCTGGTTTCATTTCGCTTGTTATTCAAAAAAGTTGTTAGAGGTTGTCTATTAAGGTTGTCGTACACTTACAGTTGTCATTTGAAGTGAAACTAGGCGAAAAAATCCTTGAAAATTCATAATATTTGGCAGAGTGAAACTGATGAATTACCGAAAATTTTATGAGGAAACTTTTCGGATTCTACATTTTTTTCGATTTAGTCCATATTTTCAGAGATATTTGGAAAAAAATCTAACAAGACACGAAAATTGTCCGTTTTATTTATTTAAAAAAATGTTCCCGACCGAATTTCGTTGTACATTCTGAAAATTTGGTTCATTACACATAAAACTAACGATAGAAACAATAGAACCTTCACTAGGAATTTTTTTATCCATTCATCAATTCTGAGTCTTTGACGCTTGGGCTATATCTCGAGAACTACTAGACCGAATTCCTTTCTTTTATGTGTTTCATTGGAAAAAAAATTAGAATAACAGTTCTGAGGGGCTATTTTTAATTATACGATTGACCGCGAAATCAGTCAAAAACGTGAATTCAGGGGAAAAAGGCGTGAAAGGAGGGGATGGAGGACAATTCGAAGAAAATTTCAACTTTCTTCCAGCTTACAAAGCAGAAGAAACGCACATTTCGACCGTGCGTAGGTTCGAAATCAGTTGAAAATATACGGTGGTTCCATGCCGTTCAACTTCCTTTGGCTCTGATCCAATCTATAATTTTTGTAGATTGAAACAGACGTTGAAACCACCTAAAAATTTTGACTCTGGTATGTACACACATAATGCATAGTTTGAGGACATTTCTGCTGTCCCATAAGAGCTCATTTGCTTCCACCAGTCGGGTTACTGGTAATATCGATGATGCATATGGAGTTTATGGTGGGAAAAGATGGAGAGGATATGGAAGGGGGTTCACATAACCTTAAGTCTATAATACCCTAAACTCCTCAATATATACATTAGCTAGAAAAAATTACGCGGACAGTTCCCAATGTATATAAATGTCCTGAATACAGATAAGTTTTAGGATATACTGTCCTCAAACCATACTTTCATTATATTTACATACAATAAATGATACTATGTTTTTATTCATTATTTCTTCGACCTTATTATTATTTTTTCTTTCCTCCCTTCATCTTCCAAGCTATCTGTTCTCAACCATGGATAAGAGAAGTGAGCTACTACGCAGCAAAATGAAGAAGTGCAGCGAGGCTCAGGAGGGAGAAGGGGAGGGAAATATAGAACATAAGGGTCGAGGTGAGTATGGAGGTAGAAAAATGAAAGAGACTTTTTTGTAGAATAGAACTTGTAGCTTTCTACGCGGAATTCTTCGAATAACGCAATTTAGGATATTGAACTATCAGTCGCTTTTGGAACGATGAGCTGCGAATTTCCCACGATTTTCTATGTTTTACACTCCAAGTGTTCTTCTTACATTTATGTTTATTAACATCTTACCACGCGACTGATGTTCGCCAAGGGCAATGAATGAGTCATAGTAATACGTAAGCATTAATTATCGATGGAAACTTGGATAATTTTGATTCTGTAACTTTAATGAGCCTCTTCTTACTCATTTTCGTACCAAATGAAAGATGAAAAAATAAAATGAACAGAATGCCCATTATGAATGAGTAAAAACTACGGTGAAATCAACTCTCTCGCACTATTACAATCTCGCCTCTTGTATTGCGTTGTATAAGCCGCAATAAATTGCGTCACATGGTAGTTCCATGACGCATTGTTGTTTATCACACATTTCCCCTTGGGAATCCACTGGTGAGATTTGCTCCGTTAAGATAAAATGATTTCATCTTTCAATCAATCTTCCTCCTTTGGAAAACAATCTCAGATCACTGTTAAACTATGTAAAAAACCAGAGGGATCGGTGAAACGAAAGAAGGAATGAACTCAAAGTAAAACAAATGGAAAAAATGTGATCGATGATGTTTATTACCTAATAGAGAAGATCTTCACTCCATTTTATGCAATCCACAATCGGAAAATTTATATGTTGTACTTTGCACAGTATGATGAATTTTTGTGTAACATCACACTCTTAACTCCACTCAATGATGGAACGTTTTATTTTCAAAACAAAATATTGAAAATGCTATACCTCACGTGTTTCCCACAATCGACTTGTGACTGTACTATAGGGAGTGCGTCCTATCCTGTAGTTCCCTCGAATGAACGCCCTCACGTTTTCCATACAGTCACACAAACGTCTATATCAATGTTCACAAATAAATGGGACACATGCGCTTTTTTTCGCCCTCCCCTAGTGTTTCCTTTTTCTTTTACACACACGGAAATTTCCCTCTCTCCCTGTCCTATTACCAAATGAAATACACATATTCTTACCAGCTACTACACTGTCTAACCTTTTCGTTTCTGCACTTTGATTATCAAAGTTTTTTATTCATTTGATCATACTCCAGTGTGAGAATTGATGTGAGTGGCAACTGAGAATCGAGCACTTGGTTTCTTTCATACAACCATAATTGTTTGCGTTATTGTTTTCATCATTTTTTGCTAACTTTTAGAACAAGTTGAAAACTTCCTTCTTATGAAAATTACGACACTTCATGTATTATTAATGAAATGAGTGGAGAATGTGATTTGATACTCGAATTTCATAGAAAAAATTGATTGGTTTTATGTGATAAATAATTAACATATGAGAGGCGAAACATACCACGCACCATGCAAACGTAAACTAACTGACTATATCGTTGCGATATACTCGAGCTATTCAGATGCAAGAACATAATTTTGAGTACTGCGCACTCTGGTAGTGTAGGGTGGAAAGATAGAAAAGTTCCCCAAGATGATGACATACTGTTGTCGGTTCTTATACTTAAAGGGACGAAAATGGCGGAGACTTGGTACTGCGCAGAAGTGTACGCTGATGCGTCTATTGGATCGCAGCAATTGGATATTTTTTCTCTTGTTTGAAAAAAAATACATGAATGTACAGTCAGCTGGTTTCAGTGTTGAGTCAAGCACTGGCGTAGAATCCATAGGGCCATTGAAGCGCCAGGAATTTAATCGTAAACCCAACACATGAACTGTGGTTTCACATTTTTCCGGGGTTTTTCAGAGAATTTCAAAGCAATTGGATTCTATTTCACCATTTGTAGTCTCCCGTACACTGAGGGAAAAAAATATTTACTAGGAACATTATATGGTTCATGTCAATCGAGAATTTGATTGCTAGTGGTTTTTTCCTGTTTAAACAATTTATGTCTTAGGGAAATCTTGTATTTATTTGGGATGAATTTGAATACATTCACATCAAAAATACGATAAGTTTTTTAGGGAATAATTTCCGAACAATACCTTGCGGTTTTGAGTCAAACTGGACTATGTTTGGACTAAAATTTCATATTTCGTTCAAATACGTTATTATTTGACAAAAACATCACGAGAAAATATTAATGGCAATTATAATCAAGATTGAATCAATTCAGGAGGAGATTTGGACAAATAATTGTTTATTTATCATCATCAGGTGGTAAAATATAGTAACGAAAAGTGAGTAATGATCTGATGTAATTTCGAAATGAAAAAAATTAAGATTGAGAGAAATAAATATTTATTCCTCTCAATTAAATTCGAATTTAATAAAGAAGGAGTTTTGGCTCAAAATTATTTTTTTCCCTCAGTGTACATTATTTTTCTTTTCTTTTGGTGGAGGGGGGGGGGGGGGGGAGGGGGAAATAATATTGAACGGTATGAACAATTATAGTAATAGTTTCCCGCATGGAAAGAATATATATTGTTGAAAATATAATTTCGAATAACTGATAAATTATATGATATTATAAAATTTGGTATAAGAAGGCATAGGCATATTTTTGCCGCAATATTATATGATTTGATACAGAAAAAAATATATATTGATTAATTATGATTTTTTTATATTAGAACATATAATCATAACAACTATAAATTTTGAATATATCTCAGCATATATTATTCTAGTTATAAAATTAATATATGTTTAGAATACAATTAAAAATATAATATTAGAATATAATGAAGGAAATACTTCCAAAATATATTAAAAAATCAGTTAAAAATATACTATATGAAGGAGTTGAAACCGAAATGGTATTAGTGACGAAAAAACATAGTTAAGACATGAAATTTATTATTGTTCTTCCATTCTATCTCACGTTGATGAAGGGAATGACTGTCGGAGTTTTATTGACAAAAAAACGATAAAGTGGACGTATTTTTATTATATTTTCAACAGAAATTGTAATGTCGAGAATAATTGCAAAGATAATAATAACAAAATCGAAATTCATCATTTCTTCGTTAATTACGACCCTATAATAAAATAATTAATAATTAAAAACGGGGAATTAACAAGTAATAATGGAAACGTCGGCTGTGTGAGCGTACAGGTCAGCTTAAATGCAAGATAACCAGGAATAGAAAAATAGTGATAATCATCTTGTTCAATTTTTTCCGATTAATGAATTGCCTGAATTCTTTTTTCATTTTTCGTCCTCATTTCACATAGAAAGTTATTGATTGAAGAACCGAATAACGTTTTATTGTATCCTGGAAATTTTCCTTCTACTGTTTCTGTAAAATATCAAACAAATAAATGAATAATTAATTTATCAGATGGAAAATAATCTATTAATCTAGTCGATGGAAGAAAAAATGAATCATTCACCTTCTATCGCTCGCACAATGTTTGGGTCCAGTCCTGGTCGTTTTTCTGAATTTTTATTAATTTTACTTCGGTTCCCACGGAAATTACTGACTAATAAAATATCTGGAGCAAATAAGGCCCTCACTTGTGCACGTCCCATAGTTTGGAAGGTATCCCTATGCTGGACGCACCCCCACTTCCGGGCAGGGATGAAAATGCCACTGCCAACATGTCCCAATTCATGCTAAATTATTTAGGAATTACTCAATGAATAATTTATGCAAATAAATAAATCGATCATAGTAGTATCAATAAGAAGAACATTACTTGATCATTTTCATCATTGTTATCATTCTGTGCCGGTGGGTTATTGACTCTTCTGATCAAGTCCTCATAGCTTTTCTTCATGGTTTTGAATTCTGTCGCCATTTGTCGAATTAAATCATTTGTAGATACATTACCTGAAAAAATAAGTCATTGTAAAGATGTATGAATATCAGAAATGAAAAAAATATTTACAATGCATATCCATATAAATCTGTAATATCAATAGGGGAAAAAAATTAATTACCAGTCTCATCGTCAGTATCATCAACTGCTTGATTATCGTCATCACTATCACCATGAGCACCACTTGTTTCACTTTCAGCATCACTGCTCAGCTCCTTATTATCATTATTATCATTATTATGATCATTCCCACTGTCCTCTAGGTGTCCATTATCATCAATTTCAGTAGGAGAATCATTTCCATCACTGTATGAAACATCAATTCGGGACTTCTTGCTGTTGACTTGTTCTTCAAATGATTTCTTCCTTTTAGGAGTAGATGTCATCTATCGGATTCAATTTTCGTTATAAAATCGAGCTTTTCAATATGAAAACGTATGATTCATTATTAACTTTAGAGTATTTCAATTTAAGAAAATTATGATAAAATTTATCCACCTTTGGAGTATTCTTCGATGATGATCCAATGTTATGGCCAATTTTTCTGTTGGTCACCTTTTGTGACTTTGATTTAACTGCCTTTGAACTCTTTTTCCTCAGTGCTCGAGGCTTCATTAGTGATACTTGGCCTTCCAGATCATGTAAACGCTTATTTAGAATTTTTATATTCTCTGGAGAATAAGCATAGTTCCATTATTATCTAGTGAGTTATTTTCCAAAATAAAATGGAAATAAATAATAAAAAACTCTATATTCGAAATAAGGAACACAAACTTGATATCATGATGACACGTGCATCATAACATGGCCAATTCCCAATCTGTTTCTTTTTTTTCGTGATTAATCGCCGTTCTACAACGTACGAAAGATCTGGATCCTCATTTGGATTGAAGCTTTCGAGATTAAAATCCTTGATCCAATCTACGGGTACACCAGCTGTGTATGTGCCGTCATATTTCCCTCTTATCCATCGCACTAGCGCAAAAACTTTCTTGCCACTCATTTTTCGAAAATGAACTGAAAATAGAATTTCAGAAACTATCGCACTTGAAAAATCTCAAGTTTCCAATAAAATATTATCGATTAAGCAAATATTACTACATTAATCAAACTATTATCATCGCAAATTAATCCCAATTAAATGACAGCGATCTGTCAGCCCGAGCCGATATTGAAAATTTTTCACGATGTGTATTTGTTTAATTCAAGAATATAAAATTTTCGAATAAATTAATTCTCTTTTCTCACCAGTCTTTTTGAAATATCTCGGAATCTAAGCGAGATAGAGCAATCTTATCCTCATCTTTTTTTGTAGAGAATCTTAAGAGCTATAAAAAAGGATTGATGCAGAATCGCTCTATCTCGTTTAGTTCCAGAGATATCCTGAAAACCTGAAAATTAAATAAAATCGATTAGTCTGGAAACTTCAGTTGTTTTATTTTTGTTATTGATGGAGGAAAATTAGTGAAATAAAGTTGACGGCTGGGAGTTAGTCATGCCGAAAAATCCAATTGATTAAAAAAAAAATAAACATAAATCAAAACGTGGTCCATACATGCAATATTATGATTATGAAAGTAATGGAGAAGTTCCCACAAGAACTCAGCGATACTGGCGTTCAAAATTAATTGATCATAGGAGAAATATATTTGAGAAGTATAGTTTATGTACAGATCTTTTTTCAAAAATGATGACACTTTGGGTGCATTCCTCTTGGACGCTTTGAGCGCTCTGAGCGCCACATCCGACAGCATTTTGCATATGATGTATATCTATATATACGCGCTTGAAGCGCGTAAGCGTCCAAGACGAACCCACCCTTTGAAACCGGTCTGATTGGCGGATCTACCTGATAAAGAGTGTCTTGTGGATATATTGAAAATGTGAAAAGTCTTTAAAGTTTTTACTTTTGGAAAATAGATAACTAAAATGCTCACTGTTGAAATTCCAAGATCGATTACTGACGTCGTTTTTCATTCATTTCTTTTTGAAATTGCTCTTTATATACACGAGGCTTTGGAGAGCCGATAAGGTCAGTATGAAATCTATCGTATCACACAGGTGCTGCAAAAGATTTCATACCAACCCTATCGGCTCTTCATATTGAGAAATAAATTCATTGACAACAATCTCGATAATTGACTTTGAAATTCAGGCATTGAGCATTTCAATTATCTAGCTTTCAATAATGAAAAAACCTCAGAAAATTCGCAGATTTTCAAAAAATCTCCAAAACTTCATTAAGCTGTCGACAAATTGGTTTTTGAAAAATTGGCGGATGAAAATGGCTTGGAATATTCAGGATTTTTTTTTATTTTTTTAAATTTATGTTTGGGAAACAGAAATTATTAAATTATGTAAACGATGAAAAATATTTCATGTGTATATTCAACGAACCAGGAATAGAACAAATTAATAGATACATTAATTCATTTGGAGTAGTTGGGGGAATTCATAGTTTTACTTTCATTTATTTGGGGAAGGGTAATTAATTCATCAATAATTGAAACCTGCTTGAGCGTAGAATTAGCAAACTACTTGTACAAAATAAGAGTCAAAATGACATATATTCATTCAAAGCATTTGGGGAAGAGAATTCTTTTCATTATCAGTGGAGCAGTGCTAGGAAAAGAAGTCATTAAAATCAAGCATGGAATTCATATTACTGTTTTTCATTCACTCGGAAAAATTGACTCGAATTAATTCTGCTTTCCTAATTAACGAAAAACATGAATGTGAATCCCTGGTTCCATTTCAATTGTGTTTTTTTGTTCTATCATCGATTCGCTAATAATAGAAAATATCTCTTTCCCAGACAATAAAGAGTAGAAATACGGATTTTTCAAATGATTTGCTATTAAATCCATGTACTTTCTATTTTTTTTTCTACAAGTGGTTCGCAAGTGGTTTTTTACAAGTTTATCGTAACGTGGGATGTTAGTGAATACTACTGAATCTATATAAATATAAAAAGAATAAGGCAATGAATGCACACATATATTATTACAGGAAAAATGTTTTGGATGATGATCCTGAATGTATATTACAAAAGCTAGAGTCATTCAAAAAAAAACTCAATCGAATGCAAAGACTATCAGAGGCCAAAAGTTATGAGTGTAGTGAAAATCAAGTTGACACTGATCAGCTCAATCTGGAAGTAAGTTCATCATTGTAATTATATAATTATGTAGTTATTATATTATCAATTAATAGCATTTTTTTTTAATCAAGGAAAATGACTTATTAGGAAATGAGAGTTCTAACAAGATTATTGGGGAAAACTTGGCCATAAATTTGGATGAAAAGTCTTCTATTGACGTGAATCAACGCACCGTCAAAATAAATGTTACTGATGAAATTCCCAGAAAATGTTTAACAAAAAATCTGCTACTGATGGCACTCAAATGGCGTTGCGGTATCACATATACAGTATCCTCAAGGATAACGAAATTGCTAAATATATCAACTGATACATATAATGATAAATGCTCAAAGTATTATTGGAAAAAAATTATGAATTATTATTCAAGAGATGTTTCGACTCATTATCTGTGCATCCAGTGCGGATATTATCTCGGATCTGCAATAAAAACACTGGAATGTCAGTCATGTTCTTTCAAAAATAATTCAAAATCCAATGGAAGTTCTTTTTTATATTTGTCAATAGAAGACCGATTACGTCGAATTTTTCAAGAGACTGATGCCCACAATTTATATTCTCACAATCGTGCAAAAAAAATGTACATATGCCATTGAAGATATTTTTGATGGGAAGCTCTATAAAACAAGCAGAGGCGTTATATCCTGTGCGTTATTTACAAACCCCACTCCTTATGCGACATTTAATATTTTGCCAATTCAATTGGCAAAATGCTTCCGAATGAAATTTAATACGGTATTCATGAAATTACTATTTATATCTCTCATTATTCCAAATGCCGTAACAAAATATGATCTTCTCAACAAATATGTACTTATGGGGACAAATTCAATGATGGTTTGATCTTTGGTGAACTTTATTTATTCATTGTTTCCACAAAAAAAAACCATCAATTTTTCAATCATAAATGGATGATCGTACGACAAATCTGAAAAATTGAAGTTCAGGTTCCAAATAGGATTTCTATTCTTTCCGATTGTCATCATTTTGTAGAAACAATTGTCTACTTTCGAATGGTGAAATAAAAAATAGTAGTGTTCCTAGGGAGGAAGCTAAGAAAAACCGTGATTTTTGAAAAAACTAAGTTATCGAAAACTCTTACAAGAGACTGCCTCTGAAAAATCTGAAATTCTCACCATTTGTGGGGCTCATTGAGATGAATCTTTTAAGCTGAACTTGGGCGAAATCGCTCCAGTAGTTTTCGAGATATAACCTCTTTTCATGAAATGGTTTTTGTGCAATATCTCAGAAACTACTGGACCGATTTCGCCCAATTTCAATACCAAACTTTTCGTTCATTAGATGCCCAAACCCACGAAATTTCGAGTCTCTAACTCAAATAGTTTTTGAGCTATCGTGTATACAAAATTCAGGATAAAAAACACTGTAATTGAAATTATCCGCAAACGAAAAATCGCAGCAAAATTTACCCCGAGTGAAAATTGTGTGTTCAAATGAGATGAATTTCATCACTGAGAATGGGGGCTGTGAATCAATTTTTCGCGGAGAAAAATCGAAAAAACGATTTTACGAAAATTTGATTTTTCTCAAAAAGTACTCAACCGATTTCGCTCAAATTTCACGGAGAGCAATTTGCATGGGGAGAGAAAGTACTGTTAAATTTTCAGGTCACTAAGTATTACCGTTCCGGAGCAATGAGCTGATATCTGTCACACAAACACACATACACACACACACACATACATACAGACATTTTTAAAAAATGTCATTTCTCGACATTTTGGAACATTCTGAGTCATATTCCGATGAAATCTCGAGATCGAAAAAAATCGCGTTTACAATGCTTCCATTCGGAAGCAAAAAATATAAAATCAAATGACAATGAATGGATTTCACTCAATTTTGGAGTAGATGGAACTCCAATATTTGAGAATTCCAATAAATCAGCATATCCAATATTATGTACACTAAATGAAATAGATCCAATTGAACGACAGAGTAATGTATTACTCGTTAGTATATGGTATGGACCCAGTAAACCTAAGAGCTTAAATGAATATCTCAAACCATTTGTCACGGAAGCTCAGAAGCTTTTCACTGACGGTTTTGAATATGAGTATTGTGGAAAAGTATATAAAAAAAAGTAATTATTTTAATGGGAATATGTGATGCTGTTGCTCGTCCTTTAGTCAGATGTTCCACCCAATTCAATGGTGCCTATGGATGTGGTTTGTGTCTCAATCGTGGAGAAGAAATAGAAAAAGGTCGGGGGCATTCAAGAATATATCCTATTGTTGATGGAAATCCTTTTGGTGTCGGTCTCAGAACCCATGTAGGAACTATGGAGCATGCGAAAAAAAATAAAAAAGAAGACAGAAAAGGAATCAAATGAAAATCAGAATTGAGTAAAATTCCAGGTTTTGATATTATAAAAAATCTAGATACAGATTGGATGCAGTGTGTTGCATTGGGAGTTTGCCGTCAGTTCATCAATCTGTGGTTTGATTCTAAAAATAATAAGGAAGATTTTTATTTTTGACGTATTATTCATGATGCAGATGAATTTTTACTTTCTATACGTCCAACTTCAGATTTTTCAAGCACCCCTAGAATGATATCAGATCGAGCTCACCTAAAAGCCCACGAGTGTGTGGCTTTTATTTTAATCTATAGTTTACCTCTTTTGAAACGTTTCTTTCCGAAAAAGTACATTGATCATTGGGCCCTATTAGTAGACGCTATATCACTTCTAGTTAAATCCTCAATAATGAAATCAGAAATAGTGTATGCGAATCAATGTTTATTGGATTTCATTACTGGTGTTGAAAAGCTTTATGACAAAAAACACCTAACTTTTAATGTCCATCAATTAGCACATCTAGCAGAAAGCGTAGAAAATTGGGGACCCCTCTGGTCCCACAGTGCATTCATTTACGAGAATTACAATCAAATTTTAAAATCTCATGTGAACAGTCCAAATGGTGTTGCAACACAAATTAGTGATTCCTTTCGCCTAAAATGTGCTGTTGATTGTTTATTAATGGGATGCAAAAATGATCTTGATATTAATCGAAAAGAATTTCTAGAAGATTTACTAAATAAGAAACAAAAACCGGAAGTACATTTTAAAATAGGGCATATTGGAATTCTTGAGAATCCAATAATAACAACTCAGTTACCAAGAAATCAATACTTAGCTTTGAAAAGTTTGAATATTCAACTCGATTCAGGCAGCAATTACTATGTTCACAAACGATGCGTAGTCGAACATGAAATAATTACTGGTAAATTATATGCAGGGCCAAGAACTTCGTGCTTCTTAGATTCATTCGTCACCCGGTATATGCGTGAAGGTAGGCACAATAATTTGTCGGTTGGAATGCACATAGCAATTTGACAGTTATTAGACTCGTGTCATGTAAGTGTGATAGCGACATATGAACATAAATAAATAAAGAAATTAACAAATTAATTCGGAAATGAACTAATTAATAAATTGAGTGGAAGTGGAGGGTTCCGATAATTTTGTTGCACCTGTTTTAGTTTGAAGGAATATTTAAAATTTGTAATCAATTTAAAAAGATGACGTGGACTTAATTTTGAAATTTTTCTGAGAGTATCCCCTCCTCCAGCATTATCAGGAGAAATCTCAACAGGATTTCCACTAGCACTATCAACAGGAATCTTAGCAGGATCCTCTCGAGGACTATTAGAAGGAATCTTAGCAGGATTTTCACCAGCATTATCAGTAGGAATCTTAACGGGATTCTCTCCAGGACTATCGGAAGGAATCTCAACAGGACTCTCACCAGGACTGTCAGAAGGATTCTAAGAAGTATTCCATCCAGCACTATCAACAGGACTCTTAACAGGATTCCAATCAGCGCTGTTAAAAAAATTCTCATGAGTAGTCTAAAACTATGTGTTTCTAAGATATTTCTGGAAATTGAGTCCACGTGTTTCTTTTCAATCACGAAATAGAATATTCCCTCAAACTAAAACAGATGCAATGAAACTATCGAAACTCTTCACTTTCACTTAATTTATTTATTAACTTAATTTACGAATCCATTTACTAATTAATTTATTCATTATTTATCTTTTTATTCATGTTAAAGTGAAACACTTACGTGACACGAGTCTAACTGTCAAATTACTATGTACAATTTAACCCATAAACTATTGTGCCCACCTTCACTCATATACCGGGTGGCAAATTAATCGTAGGAGCACAAAGTTCTCGGCCCTGATTATATGATCGAGAAAGAAAAAAATCCAATGTCAATGTACTTTTGAGGAATGGTAGAATTTTTGAGATAAAAAATTTTGTGGGTGTTAAAAATGGCACAAGCATGTGTAATTATATAATTGGAAAATATTATCAACCAAAACATCAGCTCTTTGTGCCTAAAAGACGATTGGAACATTTAATTTTTTTACAAGAAAAAAATGACTTTCTGAGTGCTGTAAGAATTGAACAAATTGAGAAAAAAGTCGTAATCATTGACATATCAACATTAAATAATCATGGGAAATGTTACCTCGCTTGTAAATATGTATGTAGCCTTGAACTATTGACATGAATTCTGTATCCCGAAACATTGCAATAAAATAAAATGTTTCCCAATAATTATTAAAGTCTTGGCAATAAAAAAAAATTGTTGAAGTTTTTTCTCCGACATTATTCACCTCACAATCTTTCCCAATAATTTGTATGGGGATTCGGTCAATGGGAACATTGTCCATTCTTTCATAATATACTGCTCTATTTTCTAATGTTCGTTTATTGAAGATCTCGAAAATTAGCAAATAGTGGTCCAAAATACGTTCCATTTTTTTTTTTATTAAATAGAACTGCATTTTCAACCTTCGAGAACTCGCGCTTTTTCTAGCATCTTACTTACACTCGAGCAAACGCCGCAAGTTGAGTAGCGTCAGTGTGGCGCTATGTGCAAAGGGCAAGTTCTCATGGATTAATAATGATCCATTTAACTGATTTCACAGAGTGGTTGAAGAGAAAAAATCACTTTTGTTGACAAATAAAGGATTGTGAATTACTCTAGAATGTGCACTTTTGAAGCGTTGATGCAGCAGTAGAATGTTTTTTATATCAGTAGTCAAATCCAGAAAAACGTAGACTACTTGAATTGGGGTATATTTCCTTCCTGGGCGCCTACGATCGCTAATTTATAAGAACAATAGAATTCTAGGAAAGGATGTAATTCTCAGATCTGAAGAAGAGGAATAGTATATTACATGCCTAGGGCAGTAATGTAAGAAATGTCTCAGAGCACATGTAATTGTTGGCCGAGGCGAAGCCGAGGTCAACAAACATGCGCTCTAAGGCTTTCTTACTTACTGCCCAAGGTGTGTATACGATTTTTTTGCACACTGGGACGGAAGTGAGCTTACCGAAAGTCTCACTCTCGTCCCAGTGTACAGAAAATATTTGATTCAATCTATAGAGAAAGCTTCCAACGTGCATCTGAAGTACCTCAATATTTCACTGGATCATAAAACTATTAGAAATCATTGAAGATGTGTATCGTTCTAAATTCGTATTGTGATAACGATGGAAATTTGCTAGCTGCTATGAAGAGCAGCTATATATGATGGAATATTCTATGTTTTTTTTGTAATAAAATATCAGATTACATATAAGATGACAATGGTAATTATTCCCATATAAAACAGGAAAATACTATACAGTATACTGCCATTATTATATGATGAATTGTAAATGAAAAAATATATTTTTCATTGCCAAACGATTCATATATAGCAATTTATATGATAAAATATCAAAATTTAAATAATAGATAGAATAGTATAATTATGAATATAATGACATAATATATTGACCATCACACATATTTTTGCCGCATTATATTACCCGTTATTAATCAGATATTTTTCAATTCATTTATAACAATGTATTGCTTTTCCATGCGGGTTGTAGTGGTTACTAAAAATTATTGTTCTGCCGATCAAATACCGGAATTCCCTTGAACGCGAACAAATAACTCTACTCCCTAAATTCTTATCGCTTAGTTTTTCATGATAATCGATAGATGTACGCTCAGCCTCACTCTCCCTTGCGATCAACTTATCTTTCACTGATTGCTGTGAACAATTTTGCGGAAGAAAAATCAAAAAATATTAATTTATTCATCTTTTCGGGGAATTTCTCCAGCTATTTCCCACTCGTCCAACCTACCTACCCTATCTCTCATTCAACTAATCCACCCACGATTTTTAATTAATCCGTAAACGCTAGAAAAAGCGCAATATTCAACGAATCGAGGGGGATTCGAACCTAAGCTTGTCGGAACGTGAAACCAGACATGCTACCGATTGAGCCACGCATAACTCTAGAAGTAGTAATTTTTCATCTCGCTCATACATTGAGTAGAGAAAATTTTCTCTATGTTCTCTAATGACTTCACGTTCTCACGTTGCTTACTGAACCCGCATGGAAAGAATATATATTGTTGAAAATATAATTTCGAATAACTGATAAATTATATGATATTATAAAATTTGGTATAAAAAGGCATAGGCATATTTTTGCCGCAATATTATATGATTTGATACAGAAAAATATATATTGATTAATTATAATTTTTTTATATTAGAACATATAATCATAACAACTATAAATTTTGAATATATTTCAGCATATATTATTCTAGTTATAAAATTAATATATGTTTAGAATACAATTAAATATATAATATTAGAATATAATGAAGTAAATACTTCCAAAATATATTAAAAAATCAGTTAAAAATATACTATATGAAGGAGTTGAAACCGAAATGGTATTAGTGACGAAAAAACATAGTTAAGACATGAAATTTATTATTGTTCTTCCATTCTATCTCACATTGATGAAGGGAATGAATTTCGGAGTTTTATTGACAAAAAACGATATAGTGAACGTATTTTTATTATATTTTTAACAGAAATTGTAATGTCGAGAATAATTACAAAGATAATAATAACAAAATCGAAATTCATCATTTCTTTGTTAATGACGACCCTATAATAAAATAATTAATAATTAAAAACGGGGAATTAACAAGTAATAATGGAAACGTCGGCTGTGTGAGCGTACAGGTCAGCTTAAATGCAAGATAACCAGAAATAGAAAAATAGTAATAATCATCCTGTTCAATTTTTTCCGATTAATGAATTGCCTGAATTCTTTTTTCATTTTTCGTCCTCATTTCACATAGAAAGTTATTGATTGAAGAACCGAATAACGTTTTATTGTATCCTGGAAATTTTCCTTCTACTGTTTCTGTAAAATATCGAACAAATGAATGAATAATTAATTTATCAGATGGAAAATAATCTATTAATCTAGTCGATTGAAGAAAAAATGAATCATTCACCTTCTATCGCTCGCACAATGTTTGATTCCAGTCCTGGTCGTTTTTCTGAATTTTTATTAATTTTACTTCGGTTCCCACGGAAATTACTGGCTAATAAAATATCTGGAGCAAATAAGGCCCTCACTAGTGCACGTCCCATAGATTGGAAGGTATCCCTATGCTGGATGCGCCCCCACTTCCGGACAGGAATGAAAATGCCACTGCCAACATGTCCCAATTCATGCTAAATTATTTAGGAATTACTCAATGAATAATTTATGCAAATAAATAAATCGATCATAGTAGTATCAATAAGAAGAACATTACTTGATCATTTTCATCATTGTTATCATTCTGTGCCGGTGGGTTATTGACTCTTCTGATCAAATCCTCATAGCTTTTCTTCATGGTTTTGAATTCTGTCGCCATTTGTCGAATTAAATCATTTGTAGATTCATTACCTGAAAAAATAAGTCATTGTAAAGATGTATGAATATCAGAAATGAAAAAAATATTTACAATGCATATCCATATAAATCTGTAATATCAATAGGGGAAAAAAATTAATTACCAGTCTCATCGTCAGTATCATCAACTGCTTGATTATCGTCATCACTATCACCATGAACACCACTTGTTTCACTTCCAGCATCACTGCTCAGATCCTTATTATCATTATTATCATTATTATTATCATTCCCATTGTCCTCTGGGTGTCCATTATCATCAATTTCAGTAGGAGAATCATTTCCATCACTGTATGAAACATCAATTCGGGACTTCTTGCTGTTGACTTGTTCTTTAAATGATTTCTTCCTTTTAGGAGTAGATGTCATCTATCGGATTCAATTTTCGTTATAAAATCGAGCTTTTCAATATGAAAACGTATGATTCATTATTAACTTTAGAGTATTTCAATTTAAGAAAATTATGATAAAATTTATCCACCTTTGGAGTATTCTTCGATGATGATCCAATGTTATGGCCAATTTTTCTGTTGGTCACCTTTTGTGACTTTGATTTAACTGCCTTTGAACTCTTTTTCCTCAGTGCTCTAGGCTTCAATGGTGATACTTGGCCTTCCAGATCATGTAAACGCTTATTTAGAATTTTTATATTCTCTGGAGAATAAGCATAGTTCCATTATTATCTAGTGAGTTATTTTCCAAAATAAAATGGAAATAAATAATAAAAAACTCTATATTCGAAATAAGGAACACAAACTTGATATCATGATGACACGTGCATCATAACATGGCCAATTGCCAATCTGTTTCTTTTTTTTCGTGATTAATCGCCATTCTACAACGTACGAAAGATCTGGATCCTCATTTGGATTGAAGCTCTCGAGATTAAAATCCTTGATCCAATCTACGGGTACACCAGCTGTGTATGTGCTGTCATATTTCCCTCCTATCCATCGCACTAGCGCAAAAACTTTTTTGCCACTCATTTTTCGAAAATGAACTGAAAATAGAATTTCAGAAACTATCGCACTTGAAAAATCTCAAGTTTCCAATAAAATATTATCGTTTAAATCAAATATTACTACATTAATCAAACTATTATTATCGCAAATTAATCCCAATTAAATGACAGCGATCTGTCAGCCCGAGCCGATATTGAAAATTTTTCACGATGTGTATTTGTTTACTTCAAGAATATAAAATTTTCGAATAAATTAATTCTCTTTTCTCACCAGTCTTTTTGAAATATCTCGGAATTTAAGCGAGATAGAGCAATCTTATCCTCATCCCTTTTTGTAGAGAATCTTAAGAGCTATAAAAAAGGATTGATGCAGAATCGCTCTATCTCGTTTAGTTCCAGAGATATCCTGAAAAACCTGAAAATTAAATAAAATCGATTAGTCTGGAAACTTCAGTTGTTTTATTTTTGTTATTGATGGAGGAAAATTGGTGAAATAAAGTTGACGGCTGGGAGTTAGTCATGCCGAAAAATCCAATTGATTCAAAAAAAAATAAACATAAATCAAAACGTGGTCCATACATGCAATATTATGATTATGAAAGTAATGGAGAAGTTCCCACAAGAACTCAGCGATACTGGCGTTCAAAATTAATTGATCATAGGAGAAATATATTCGAGAAGTATAGTTTATGTACAGATCTTTTTTCAAAAATAATGACACTTTGGGTGCATACCTCTTGGACGCTTTGAGCGCTTTAAGTGCCACATCCGACAGCATTTTGCATATGATGTATATCTATATATACGCGCTTGAAGCGCGTAAGCGTCCAAGACGAACCCACCCTTTGAAGACCGATAGTCTGATTGGCGGATCTACCTGATAAAGAGTGTCTTGTGGATATATTGAAAATTTGCAAATTCTTTAAAGTTTTTACTTTTGGAAAATAGATAACTAGAATGCTCACTGTTGAAATTCCAAGATCGATTACTGACGTCGTTTTTCATTCATTTCTTTTTGAAATTGCTCTTTATATACACGAGGCTTTGAAGAGCCGATAAGGTCAGTATGAAATCTATCGTATCGCACAAGTGCTGCGAAAGATTTCATACCAACCCTATCGGCTCTTCATATTGAGAAATAAATTCATTGACAACAATGTCGATAATTGACTTTGAAATTCAGGCATTGAGCATTTCAATTATCTAGCTTTCAATAATGAAAAAACCTCAGAAAATTCGCAGATTTTCAAAAAATCTCCAAAACTTCATTAAGCTGTCAAAAAATTGGTTTTTCAAAAATTGGCGGATGAAAATGGCTTGGAATATTCAGGATTTTTTTTTATTTTTTTAAATTTATGTTTGGGAAACAGAAATTATTAAATTATGTAAACGATGAAAAATATTTCATGTGTATATTCAACGAACCAGGAATAGAACAAATTACTAGATACATTAATTCATTTGGAGTAGTTGGGGGAATTCATAGTTTTACTTTCATTTATTTGGGGGAGAGTAATTAATTCATCAATAATTGAAGCCAGTTTGAGCGTAGAATTAGCAAACTACTTGTACGAAATAAGAGTCAAAATGACATATATTCATTCAAAGCATTTGGGGAAGAGAATTCTTTTCATTATCAGTGGAGCAGTGCTAGGAAAAGAAGTCATTAAAATCAAGCATGGAATTCATATTACTGTTTTTCATTCATTCGGAAAAATTGAATTGAATTAATTCTGATTTCCTAATTAACGAAAAACACGAATGTGAATCCCTCGTTCCATTTCAATTGTGTTTTTTTTGTTCTATCATCGATTCGCTAATAATAGAAAATATCTCTTTCCCAGACAATAAAGAGTAGGAATACGGATTTTTCAAATGATTTGCTATAAAATCCATGTACTTTCTATTTTTTTTCTACAAGTGGTTCGCAAGTGGTTTTTTACAAGTTTATCGTAACGTGGGATGTTAGTGAATACTACTGAATCTATATAGATATAAAAAGAATAAGGCAATGAATGCACACATATATTATTACAGGAAAAATGTTTTGGATGATGATCCTGAATGTATATTACAAAAACTAGAGTCATTCGAAAAAAAACTCAATCGAATGCAAAGACTATCAGAGGCCAACAGTTATGAGTGTAGTGAAAATCAAGTTGACACTGATCAGCTCAATCTGGAAGTAAGTTCATGATTGTAATTATATAATTATGTAGTTATTAAATTATTAATTAATAGCATTTTTTTTTAATCAAGGAAAATGACTTATCAGGAAATGAGAGTTCTAACAAGAATATTGGGGAAAACTTGGCCATAAATTTGGATGAAAAGTCTTCTATTGACGTGAATCAACGCACCGCCAAAATAAATGTTACTGATGAAATTCCCAGAAAATGTTTAATAAAAAATCTGCTACTGATGGCACTCAAATGGCGTTGCGGTATCACATATACAGTATCCTCAAGGATAACGAAATTGCTAAATATATCAACTGATACATATAATGATAAATGCTCAAAGTATTATTGGAAAAAAATTATGAATTATTATTCAAGAGATGTTTCGACTCATTATCTGTGCATCAAGTGCGGATATTATCTCGGATCTGCAATAAAAACACTGGAATGTCAGTCATGTTCTTTCAAAAATAATTCAAAATCCAATGGAGGTTCTTTTTTATATTTGTCAATAGAAGACCAATTACGTCGAATTTTTCAAGAGACTGATGCCCACAATTTATATTCTCACAATCGTGAAAAAAAATGTACATATGCCATTGAGGATATTTTTGATGGGAAGCTCTATAAAAAAAATATAAAATCAAATGACAATGAATGGATTTCACTCAATTTTGGAGTAGATGGAACTCCAATATTTGAGAATTCCAATAAATCAGCATATCCAATATTATGTACACTAAATGAACTAGATCCAATTGAACGACAGAGTAATGTATTACTCGTTAGTATATGGTATGGACCCAGTAAACCTAAGAGCTTAAATGAATATCTCAAACCATTTGTCACGGAAGCTCAGAAGCTTTTCACTGACGGTTTTGAATATGAGTATTGTGGAAAAGTATATAGAAAAAAAGTAATTATTTTAATGGGAATATGTGATGCTGTTGCTCGTCCTTTAGTCAGATGTTCCACCCAATTCAATGGTGCCTATGGATGTGGTTTGTGTCTCAATCGTGGAGAAGAAATAGAAAAAGGTCGGGGGCACTCAAGAATATATCCTATTGTTGATGGAAATCCTTTTGGTGTCGGTCTCAGAACCCATGTAGGAACTATGGAGCATGCGAAAAAAAACAAAAAAGAAGACAGAAAAGGAATCAAACAAAAATCAGAATTGAGTAAAATTCCAGGTTTTGATATTATAAAAAATCTAGATACAGATTGGATGCATTGTGTTGCATTGGGAGTTTGCCGTCAGTTCATCAATCTGTGGTTTGATTCTAAAAATAATAAGGAAGATTTTTATTTTGGACGTATTATTCATGATGCAGATGAATTTTTACTTTCTATACGTCCAACTTCAGATTTTTCAAGCACCCCTAGAATGATATCAGATCGAGCTCACCTAAAAGCCCACGAGTGTGTGGCTTTTATTTTAATCTATAGTTTACCTCTTTTGAAACGCTTCTTTCCGAAAAAGTACATTGATCATTGGGCCCTATTAGTAGACGCTATATCACTTCTAGTTAAATCCTCAATAATGAAATCAGAAATAGTGTATGCGAATCAATGTTTATTGGATTTCATTACTGGTGTTGAAAAGCTTTATGACAAAAAACACCTAACTTTTAATGTCCATCAATTAGCACATCTAGCAGAAAGCGTAGAAAATTGGGGACCCCTCTGGTCCCACAGTGCATTCATTTACGAGAATTACAATCAAATTTTAAAATCTCATGTGAACAGTCCAAATGGTGTTGCAACACAAATTAGTGATTCCTTTCGCCTAAAATGTGCTGTTGATTGTTTATTAATGGAATGCAAAAATGATCTTGATATTAATCGAAAAGAATTTCTAGAAGATTTACTAAATAAGAAACAAAAACCGGAAGTACATTTTAAAATAGGGCATATTGGAATTCTTGAGAATCCAATAATAACAACTCAGTTACCAAGAAATCAATACTTAGCTTTGAAAAGTTTGAATATTCAACTCGATTCAGGCAGCAATTACTATGTTTACAAACGATGCGTAGTCGAACATGAAATAATTACTGGTAAATTATATGATCGAGAAAAAAAAAAATCCAATTTCAATGTACTTTTGAGGGATGGTAGAATTTTTGAGATAAAAAATTTTGTGGGTGTTAAAAATGGCACAAGCATGTGTAATTATATAATTGGAAAATATTATCAACCAAAACATCAGCTCTTTGTGCCTAAAAGACGATTGGAACATTTAATTTTTTTACAAGAAAAAAATGACTTTTTGAGTGCTGTAAGAATTGAACAAATTGAGAAAAAAGTCGTAATCATTGACATATCAACATTAAATAATCATGGGAAATGTTACCTCGCTTGTAAATATGTATGTAACCTTGAACTATTGACATGAATTCTGTATCCCGAAACATTGCAATAAAATAAAATGTTTCCCAATAATTATTGAAGTTTTGGCAATAAAAAAAAAATTATTGAAGTTTTTTCTCCGACATTATTCACCTAACAATCTTTCCCAATAATTTGTATGGGGATTCGGTCAATGGGAACATTGTCCATTCTTTCATAATATACTGCTCTATTTTCTAATGTTCGTTTATTGAAGATCTCGAAAATTAGCAAATAGTGGTCCAAAATACGCCCCATTTTTTTTTTATCAAATAGAACTGCATTTTCAACCTTCGAGAACTCGCGCTTTTTCTAGCGCCTCACTTACACTCGAGCAAACGCCGTAAGTTCAGTAGCGTCAGTGTGGCGCTATGTGCAAAGGACGAGTTCTCATGGATTAATAATGATCCATTTAACTGATTTCACCGAGTGGCTGAAGAGAAAAAATCACTTTTGTTGACAAATAAAGGATTGTGAATTACTCTAGAATGTGCACTTTTGAAGCGTTGATGCAGCAGTAGAATGTTTTTTCTATCAGCAGTCAAATCCAGAAAAACGTAGACTACTTGAATTGGGGCATATTTCCTTCCTGGGCGCCTACGATCGCTAACTTATAAGAACAATAGAATTCTAGGAAAGGATGTAATTCTCAGATCTGAAGAAGAGGAATAGTATATTACATGCCTAGGGCAGTAATGTAAGAAAGGTCTCAGAGCACATGTAATTCGGCCGAGGCGAAGCCGAGGTCAACAAACATGCGCTCTGAGGCTTTCTTACTTACTGCCCAAGGTGTGTATACGATTTTTCTGCACACTGGGACAGAAGTGAGCTTACCGAAAGTCTCACTTTCGTCCCAGTGTACAGAAAATATTTGATTCAATCTATAGAGAAAGCTTCCAACGTGTATCTGAAGTACCTCAATATTTCACTGAATCATAAAACTATTAGAAATCATTGAAGATGTGTATCGTTCTAAATTCGTATTGTGATAACGATGGAAATTCGCTAGCTACCATGAAGAGCAGCTATATATGATGGAATATCCTATGTTTTATTTGTAATAAAATATAAGATTAAATATAAGATGACAATGGTAATTATTTCCATATAAAACAGGAAAATACTATACAGTATACTGCCATTATTATATGATGAATTGTAAATGAAAAAATGTATTTTTCATTGCCAAACGATTCATATATAGCAATTTATATGATAAAATATCAAAATTTAAATAATTAGAATAGTATAATTATGAATATAATGACATAATATATTGAACATCACACATATTTTTGCCGCATTATATTACCCGTTATTAATCAGATATTTTTCAATATATTTATAACAATGTATTGCTTTTCCATGCGGGGAATTTTCCACCCAAACTCTAAAAGAACTAAAATGTTTGTAAAAATGTGGCATAGTTCAAGGTCAGGAATTAATCATAATGATAGGCAATAGGTCCGAATTCTCTCAAATTTACCGTTAACTCACTTGAATAATTCGAGACTTCAGTTAAGAATAGATAAGAAACTTGATATACTAAACTCTTGATTTTCCTTCAAATGTAATTCAGTTCTGTAATATTGAAAATTACCTCAATTTATTGCGTATTATATTAAATATTTATAATAGCTCCTTCAAGTTCAGGCTGCCCATCTGAAAATAGTTAACATTACAACGCGAATTGTGGTTTACAGAAAATTGATAAAATTATACTGCCAGCTGCGATAAATTCACATGTACCATACCACGTGAGTGGACGAATTTCTCGTGATGGGAAAATAACGAATGTTGAAAAATAACGATAGCAAAATATCTAGTGAAACAGAATTTGTAAAGGTGGATTTGAGCAACTGGACTCTTACATTCATTTTTATTTTTCGTGACATCACTTTTTACGACAATTTTGGTAATATATATAGACGTTCATTCATGAGAAACGTCTTACATTCATGTTGCACGTCCCAACTAAGTATAGTTGTTCACCATCGTGTATATGACAATAAAATATGTGAAAAATAGCAAAAAGAATAGCTCGATTTGATCTCGACTATATAATTCCTTTAAATTTACCATCGAGAATACCCTCAGTGTAATGGAGAGAAGTCTCAAGTTCCTTGAGTCTTATCCTAAATTGATGGAACATCAGAGAATTGGATTAATTGATTTTTTTTCAGAGGGATAAACTAATTCAATTAATTATAATGCACAAGTTTAAGAAATTTGGTGATGCTCGGGATCGATCTCTAGTGAGTATTGAAGCTCACATCCATCCATTTCCCGGGTGGCTGCTCTAAAACCCCTATGCTATGAGAAGTGATCTCACGAAATAAAAATAATGGAAAATAAGATATCCTCGACTCTCTTTGAGGAGGAGCAATCCTTGTCTATGTTAAATAAAAAAGATTAGATCATATCGAAAATGATTCTTTTTATGATAGTTCAAGGAATTATTTATACTATCGCAAAATTGCGATTGATTTTACCATGTAAAATGTTAAGAAATGGATTTTCCAAAATGTAAGATTTTATACAGAGTCTTATGAGAAATAAGGATCTTGACAGTTCCTCTTGTATCAGAAAACGCGGGAGCGTTTTGCGCCATGTGTACGTTTAGAACGTGCACTGGCTAACTATACTTTTACTATTGGACAGTTTTTTTAAAATGATTTTTTTAATTACGCCTCTCCCATCGTCACAAAAAATAGTAGACGTTGATTGCAATATTTCAGTGGAGAAATAAACCTTCTTTGCTTGAAAAAATAATTTGTTTATTTATAAAAAAATATTTTTCTGCCCTCAGGGAGGAAAGTACTATGTTTCTAACCTCGCTTCGCTCGGTTAGAAGCCTAGTTCTTTCCTCCCTCGAACAGAAAAATAGCATACACACCCCGGATGGGAAAAAGTCAACCTCGACAAAAATTTGGCACCCTCGCTTCGCTCGGGAGGCAAATTTTTGTGGAGGTTAACTTCTTCCCTCCCTAGGTGTGTAATATACTATCGATGTAAGCCACGCCCCATCCCGACGTTTTCGGTTAAAAAGTTTCTCGGTGAGACATTTCGTTGTAACGTTGGCTGCATTCGGCTGGCTGAAATGAATTGGTGAGACATTTTTTCTTAACGTTGGCGGCACTGACTATAAATGTATAGCCGTCAAAACAACAACAGTGCACCCTAACCTCAAAAAGTTCGAAGTAATATAAACCGTGTTAGGCAGTTTCTCAAACGGAAAAAAAATATTAATTTATAAAAAAATATAAATTAATGCGAGAAGTTGATGGAAAAAAATCACAGCTTATATTGTATTAGAATAATTGAGTGATTCAAAAAAAAAAGAATACAATTGGCTACAGATAAAATCATGGAAAAAAAGATTCTGAGGTTTTTGAAGGACCAATAATACTAATAATTAAAAATGAGAAATTCTATAAAAATTTTCAGTCAATCACTCAAATATCGTGCCAAAATTCGAAGTAATTCTATGGTTTAGTTTTTGAGAAAAAAATGTTTGATTCTAGAAATTTTACACGGGGAGATAAAAAAAAGGACGGGATTTTCCATACCCCTCGCGCGGCAAAGCAGATTTCATGCTAATCCTATCGGCTTCCCATATCTCTCTGTACAAAATTTGGAAGTTCAAATATTTTTTTCTCGAAAACTTCACTCCAAAATCAATTCAAATTTGAGCAGGACACTCCTTATGATATTAATTCATTTAGAATTTATTAAGAATTCAATTAAAATGAGGTGATACTGGTGTTCGAAATTCCTGAAAAAATTTAATTTTTACATAATTTTATGAATTTTCGATCATTTTTTCTTCATTCCATGCTTTTTTCACTGCATGATAATAATTATATTATACATAATAACAGCGTTCTAATCTGTCACATGAAATTGATCATGAAAAAATTGCGTAGATTTCCGCCAAAGCATCACACGTAATTTTCTCTCTTTTTTTATCACTTCCACCCATTTCTTCGAATTTTCATTATTCTCAGAATAAATTGGAAACTTAGCGAGATGGAAGAATTGTGCCTTAAGTCTTTTTTGCCGAGAATTCTAAGAGCATAAAAAAGATGAGGGAAAAAAACATAAATCTGTTAGTTTCCGAGATGATTTTAAAGAAATATTGAAAAAGAAATTTTTCCCCGCTTTACCTTTCCAAAGAGTACAGACACTCTTTGACCCCTCGATTATTAAATTTGTAGTTTGCTGACAATATCTCAAAATCTAAGTGAGATAGAGTGATCTTACCTGAATTCTTTTTCGTCGACAATTCCTAGGATTACAAAAAAAGATTAGGACAAAATTGCTCTATTCCACTTAGTTTTTGAGTTATTCTAAAACAAGTGGGAACTTGCTCCAATTAGAGTTTTATCTGCTAAGTCATTAGCGAATCAGTTCCGAATGGTTCCCCTTCCCATTAGTGAACACTGAATTTTGAATATTCCCCTAATAATATATATTCAATGATCTGGATGAAATCGACTGAGAATTTGTTTTGAACTTTAAGATAATTCTGAAAATTGAAATTTCAAAAAATTACCTATACTTTGAAATCGAGCTGCAGATGAAGCTTCTTCATGCAATATTTATTAATAGAATTAAAATATCTCAAGAACTAATGACGAGAAAAATCTGAAAGTATTCACGCAGTTAGATGATATAGTGTCTCATATTATTCCTCAATCTGGATGAAATCAATTGGAAACTTATTCTAAGTTTGAAAATGAATGAAAAAATTGAAATTTCAAAAGAACGCTCATATTTGAGAAAATGTTTCTCTAATTTTGTCCAGTAACAATCCCAGGCAGTAGATTGAGAAAACCAATATATGAGCTGAATTTGAAGTTTCTATCTTAGTTGTTCTGATTGTTATAGAAGCAACAACATTATCATGAGAAACTATGGAAATCGACATAACTTAAAAACTAAGCTTGAGAAAAATCGGGAAAAATTCACGCAGTTACAGAATATGATATCAAATGTTATAAATTCATCTGGACGAAATCGGTCGAGAAATTTTTAAGAAATTGATTTTTTTGAAAAAATCCAAAGTTCATCATTTCTCAAAAAATACTGAATGAGTTCCAAGAGACAAGGTCTCAAAAGAAAGCATTTACCAAGACAAATATACTGTAAGAACATCAGATTTTTAGGTTGAAGTTTTACCTTTTCTAAGTAAAAAAAAAATCCACACAGACATATATACCTGCGCACAGACATTTTGTCCAAATATCATTTTCAGACTCTCTACATCATTTCAAGTAATTTGCAACAAAAAAATCCAAATCGAAAATTCTCACGAGATTCCAGCAGTCCTGCGACCGAATATCTAGGTTTTTTACGATATTGTAAGAATTACGATATCCAAAATGACGCAAAAGGAAAGAAATATGGACCGACAAATTATTAAAAATGAAAAAAACGCGCCATGTGCACGATTAAAACGTGTTGTTTGGCAGGCCAAAAACTGAATCAGGGTTGGCTGTGCAAATAATAGATGAATGGGCAGAAAAATGAGGTGGCAAATCAAAGATTCAAAAAATATTACGCAAGAGGATGGGAATAAAATCCAATGACAGGGAAAAATATAAAGGAGGCAAGGAGAAATTTTCAATTCAACTTATCTATCTATAATTGCAGCAGTAAAGACGGAAAGTAGGTCTTTCTACGTAAGAAAATAGCTTTGTCTTTCCACTATTGGTAAAAATGCACATGGCGCGCCCGGTTTTTTTCAAATAGATCAAATCATTCTGTAACGTAATGAAGATGATGATGATTACACATCATTTTCAATAAACATGTATGAGAAAAAGCATTTGCTCCATAGTATCACACACTCATTAATATGAAATAGAAAAATTAGTTGAAAAGTGAGAAAGGAATTAATATAACCTCAACCAGTTGTTCTTTAAATTGGTATTTGATTCATGGAAAGTTCATAGATTCATGAGAATCTTGAAATAATAAACATTTCCTCATCTGGAAATCAAGATGATGATTTGGTGACTGACCTAGCCTTCATTAAGATAAGTCGTTCTATGATTATACAGAATTCTATTTGAGAAAAACCGGGCGCGCCATGTGCATTTTTACCAATAGTGGAAAGACAAAGCTATTTTCTTACGTAGAAAGACCTACTTTCCGTCTTTACTGCTGCAATTATAGATAGATAAGTTGAATTGAAAATTTCTCCTTGCCTTCTTTATATTTTTCCCTGTCATTGGATTTTATTCCCATCCTTTTGCGTGATATTTTTGAATCTTTGATTTGCCACCTCATTTTTCTGCCCATTCATCTATTATTTGCACAGCCAACCCTGATTCAGTTTTTGGCCTGCCAAACATTGTAAATGAGAGAAATTATCGGGAAGTTTTTAGTGCGGTTCGAAGAGTCACACTTATCATACTACATTCTTACTAATTCCTTCTGATCAGCAGTAACGCACCCCTCCATTCGCGAGCGAGCGTAGCGAGCGAGCAGCTACGCACTCCTTTATTCGCGAGCGAGCGTAGCGCGTGAGCAACCACGTACTCCTCAATTCGCGAGCGAGCGCAGTGAGCGAGCAACTACGCACCTCCAGTTCGGTACCTTTCAAAACCAACTTTAAAAATAAACAAGCAGAAGTGCTACTCTTTGTGCGTTACTGGCAAGCCCCACTCCTTGTGCGACATTTAATATGTTGCCAATTCGATTGGCAAAATGCTTCCGAATGGAATTTCATCAATTTTGCATCAAATCGCTATTCATGTATTCCATTGCTCAAACAAATAACATCATTTTTACGACAAATTCGCACTTAAACATTCCTACGAATATTGTTCCAGACCGTATCGATCCGTTCAGGATTCAATCTTAGGACCTGCAGTCCTAGCTTACAATAATCGATTAAATTGCAATAATGTCATATGATACATAAATTTTCAATATTAGATGAAAACTGAGATCCTACGATAAAACTTAAAAATTGAAGTTCAGGTTTCAAATAGGATTCCTATTCTTTCCGATTGTCGTCACAAGAAAACGTACTCATTTGGTAGAAAAAATTGTCTACTTTCGAATGGTGAAAAGAAAAATAGTAGTGTTCCTAGGGAGAAAGCTAAGAAAAACCGTGATTTTTGAAAAAACTAAGTTATCGAAAACTCTTACAAGAGACTGCCTCTGAAAAATCTGAAAGTCTCACCATTTGTGGGGCTCATTGAGATAAATCTTTTAAGCTGAACTTGGGTGAAATCGCTCCAGTAGTTTTTGAGATATAACCTCTTTTCATAAAATGGTTTTCGTGCAATATCTCAGAAACTACTTGACCGATTTCGCCCAATTTCAATACTAAACTTTTCGTTCATTAGATGCACAAACCCACGAAATTTGGAGTCTCTAACTCAAATAGTTCTTGAGCTATCGTGTATACAAAATTCAGGATAAAAAACACTGTAATTGAAATTATCCGCAAACGAAAAATCGCAGCAAAATTTACCCCGAGTGAAAATTGTGTGTTCAAATGAGATGAATTTCATCGCTGAGAGTGGGGGCTGTGAATCAATTTTTCGCGGAGAAAAATCGAAGAAACGATTTTTCGAAAATTTGATTTTTCTCGAAAAGTACTCAACCGATTTCGCTCAAATTTCACGGAGAGCAATTTGCATGGGAAGAGAAAGTACTGTTAAATTTTCAGGTCACCAAGTATTACCCTTCCGGAGCAATGAGCTGATATCTGTCACACAAACACACACACACATACATACAGACATTTTTTAAAAATGTCATTTCTCGACGTTTTGGAACATTCTGAGTCATATTCCGATGAAATCTCGAGATCGAAAAAAATCACGTTTACAATGCTTCCATTCGGAAGCAAAATAAAAAGAACCTTTTTTTCGACAGAACAGTCCAAGACACTTACAGAACACTGATTCAAGTTTACGAAACCCACCATCCGTTTGCTGTGCGATCAGTAGTTTACAAGATATCGTTCATCAAAGACAAAAGTGTATTTTTTCATTCAACTGTCGATATCTCGATACCAAATGATCGTAGAAAGATGAAAAAAACGAAATCGAAGCTGAAGGACTAGACTAGACGACCCTGATGAAGATTGAGTCGAAAAATTTTCTTTGACCTCCGTGGACGATTTGGAAAAATTCAAAAATTTTAATTTTTTTTTCATCTCCATCTTTTTTTTTTACACAAACAATAATGCCCCAAAAAAATTCCACCTCAAGATTTCAAAATTAGAGACTTGAAGCTTTTGAAATCTTTGTTTTTTTGCTTCCGAATGGAAGCATTGTGAACGCGATTTTTTTCGATTTCGATATTTCATCGGACTATGACTCGGAACGTTTCAAGACGCCGAGAAATGACATTTTTAAAAAAATGTCTGTATGTATGTGTGTGTGTGACAGATATCAGCCTATTGCTCCGGAACGGTAATACTTGGCGACCTGAAAATTTAACAGTATTTTCTCTCCCTATGCAAATTGCTGTCTGTGAAATTTGAGCGAAATCGGGAACACTTTTCGAGAAAAATCAAATTTTAGACAAATCGTTTTTTCGATTTTTCTACGCGAAAAATTGATTTACAGCCCCACTTTGGGTGATGAAATTCATCTCATTTGAACTCACAATGTTCACTCGGGGTAAATTCGGCTGCGATTTTTCGTTTACCGATGATTCCAATTACAGTGTTTCTCATTCAGAATTTTGTCGCCACGATGCCTCAAAAAACATTTGAGGTAGAGACTTCAAATTTCGCCAGTTTGTGTATCTAATGAACGAAAACTTTCGTTTCGAAATTCGGCAAAATCGCTCCAGTAGTTTCTGAGATATTGGCGAAAAACCATTTTATGAAACGAGGTAATATCTCCGGAACTATCCGAGCAATGACATTCAAGTTGAACTTGAAGGATTCATCTCAGTGAGCACCACAAATGGTGAGAATTTCAGAAGAAGTCTCTTATAAAAGTGTTCGATAAATTAGTTTTTTCAAAAATCACGATTTTTCTCCGCTTCTTCCCTAGAAACACTACTATTTTTTATTTTACTATTCGAAAGTAGTCAATTTCCTCTACAAAATGCACGCTCATGAGCACATTTCCATTCTGATGACAATCAGAAGGAATACAAATCCTATTTGAAACCTGATTTCCAATTTTTGAGTTCCATCGTAGGATCTGGGTTTTCATCTAATATTGAATTTTTTATGTATCATATGACATTAATGCAATTTCATCGATTATTTTGAGCTGAGATTCCGAGTTCCAAGTTGACTTGAAGTACCGCGGATGGAATCCTGAACAGATCGATACGATTTGTAAGAATGTATAAGTGCGTATTTGTTGTGAAAATAATGGTTTTTTTTGAGCAATGGAAACGATAAATAGAGATTCGATTCATTATAGGTGGAATTCCATTCGGAAGCATCTTGCTAATCGAATTGGCAAAATATAAAATGTCGCACAAAGAGTGGGGCTGGTAAATAACTCACAGAGAGTTGGGCTTCTGCTTGTTTTATCTCGATCCGATCATTTTCGCAAAGTTACAGCCGTTAGAAAATCACTCAAAAAAATGGAAAAATTTTCCGTTCCCTTAATTTCCGTGCTGAGTGTAGAAAAACAAGCAGGCGTTAACTCCTTATGAGTTATTTGAATTCTTAGATTCAATATTCTGCCAATACAATTGGCAGTACGCTTACGAATGGAATTTCTAATCTCTTATCCAATAATGACCATTCAATTGATATGAATCACGTTAACTTACGTCAACATTGTGCACACAGAGGAAAAGTACTGTCAAATTTTGAGAGCGCTAAGTATAGCCGTTGCAGAGAAAATGACGATACATGGCAATACACTCCGACACACAACCACACACACACATATACAGACATGCTTTAAGAATATGATTTTTCGACGTTTTGGATCATCTGGAGTCATATTCCGATGAAAACTCTAAATCGAAAAATCCGACATTTAAAAACACGTAGAAAAATTCTGATGGCGGTGGCCATGACACTCGCCATGGTGGCCGTAATGACGCTTGCCATGGCAGCAGCCATGGCAGTCGCCATCACAAATTTGCCGCTTTCCATGGGGTTCTTTCCCATGGCAATTTTTTCATGGTGATTATTTCCACGGCGTTTTTCTGCATGGCTATTCTTTTCATGGCGTTTCTTTTCCATGGTGATTCTTTCCATGGTGATTCTTTCCATGGCGATTCTTTTCATGGAGATTTTTCCATGGCGTTTCTTTCCATTACATTTTCTCTATCGTGGAATTTGCCATGAAGAGATTTGCTACAACCATAAATTTAATGGTGGATATTTGTGTGATGTTTGAATTCCACAATCATAGAATTTCTATAATTATCAATAAATCCTCACATTGTAATGAGTATTAGTGCGGATTTTTATATAGAGATACTTCAGAGAAAAAATGTCTCTATGAAAACGAATTTTATAAAGAGGTCTTCATAAAATGATTTCGTATAAAGGTTTTTTTTTACAAGAAGGCATTTTATGAAGATCTTTTCTATTAAATATATACAAATCGTTACCCTAAAGACAGAATAACGCTCTCTATAAGGATTTTATAGCACTGGCATGACTCTGTTATTAAGGGGACGATAGAATATTTTTCATCATATCATTTCTTCACACTTTCAATTTTTTTTTGCTGATGAATTTTTGATAATTCAAATTGAATCATTCTGAAATACTTTGGAATCTAATTTCGGGGACTTAAAGTCTGCTCGACTGTCTCCGTTACTTGGTAATGCTAATCTGCAGTTTCTAGCAGTTTTTTTATCATCATCATCTCCACTTTTTTCTTCTGTTATTCTCAAGTGCAGTCTACTCGCACTCCTAGTCGATTTATCCAGCTTTAATGACATTTTTTCATATCAATCAATAATAATTTGTTCGATTCGAATGCTCAGGTAAACTTCGGGATTTTGAATCTCTTCTTCCTCTTGCTTCTTCTAGTAATTGAGAATAGCCGAACTCCAGAATGGATTTTGCATCATTATTTTTTTGAGTTTCTCCTCTTCACTCGGTAAAATTGACTCGGTCCAATGCTCTCTTTTTTCTCTATTTTATTCAGCTTCACTGTACAGCTGGCAAAAAATACCAAAAATACTGACGACCCCAACAACAAAAGGAATTTAAAATCCCTCTATCTCGCTTAGTTTTTGAGATATTCTCAACAACAATGGAAAGAAAAAATCAATTTATCCAATTTTACTTTTCAACTTCATTTATTCCTTTTAATCAATATCTCGGAAACTAAGCGAGATAGACCAATTCTGTCCCTATCCTGTCTCGTCTAGAATTTCAAAGGCTACAAAACAATATGGAAATGAAAGAGGGAGTCTCAAGCCGGCAGTCGATCAGAGCAGACGTGTTTTTGTTTTGCTCCGGTAAGTCCCTTCGCCGAATTACTGAAGCATTTCAAGTGAAAATAGCCCCAAATTCTGTGAATTCGAATAAAATTATATGTGTATAATTTCTTCTTCTAATCTCTGTATCTAATTCCTTTTACAAAACCGAACATTGCCAAATTGTTTAATTAAAATAAAGTAACTAATGTTTAATCAATTGAAAAAAGAATAGGGAAAAAAAAAAAAAAAAAAAAAAGAAGAAAAATAAAATTAATTAAAACAAAAAGTAACTAATTAAACATAATGTCAGATCTTTCCCGTATCGAGGAGCTCATTAAGAATCTCCATGAAGATGTGAAAGTGATTAAAAATAATCAATCAAAAATGGGAGCTAATTATTCAAAGTTGGAAAAAAAGCAGGAACAGATACAAAAAGAACAGGTGAAAATGTGTAAAGTTTTGAAAAATGTTTCCCAAACGATAGCTAAGACTGAACGAAAAGACCGTGACAATAACCTCGTGCTATACAGCGTTTCCGAAGAGTATGAGAATCTCCAGAGTGCTGTGAGTATTGTGATTTCAATCGTAAACAAAGCCGGAATCAACATCGATCAGGTGTGTGTGACGTCAGCCTACAGACTCGGAAAACAAATCGCAGAAAAAAAACGCCCTATCCTTGTCAAACTGATAGCCCCACGCCACAAGAGAGAATTCTTTTCAAAACTAAATGAACTCAAAGAAATTGGCATCTCAATAAGCAACGATTTATCGAGAGAAGAAAGAGAGGAGAATCAAAAATTACTGAAAATTAAATATGAACTGAGAAAACAAAAAATTGAGGCAAAAATAAAAAATGGCAAATTAATTAGTAATAACGAGATACTCAGTAACGAGTCACTGATTGCCCTGTTGAAAAAGTCTGACGATCCTGACACCAAACAACTCCTAAACTCTCTTGTGGAAGTGCCGGCTGAACGCGTAACCGCTGACGATATCTCCACACCTATGGGCAGTAGCGACGAGTCACTATTACGTAGAAACAGCCAAACCGTTCTTCATAAAATAAATACGCGTGCTCGATCTCGAAATGATTCTATGAGCTCTTTGTCTGACTCCTCACAGACACAGATGACTATGCAACAATACTACCAGGCAACACCACGATCGACTAGAGCTGGCAAACTCAAGGAAGATGAGGGCAAACTCAAAAAAAATAAAAAATAGCAGCTAAAGAAGTGTGAAGCAACGCTTACCCACGTGGTCTCTATCTGTCAAAGTCACAGTGATAATCTATCGAACAACATAACGAATGGCCTTAATCATGCTCGTATCATCTCCTGGAATATACACGGTTTCCACAAGAACAATTGGGAAATCTCATCATGCAGCAGAAATTCCGATATTCTGGGCTTTGTAGAAACTTGGCTCACAAAGCAGCTAGACACGCCACCGAGATGGCTCCACGATTATCATCTTATCTACTCCGAAGCCAAGGACCACGTGAAGAAAGGCCACGCTCCAGGCGGTCTGCTCTTAGCTTTAAATAAGAATAAATTTCAATACAAATTACTATATAAAAAGTCAGAGGTTCTTGCAGTTGAAATCGTCTATCAAAACAGAACTTTTACCCTTGTTTTGTGCTATTTCTCTCGAGATCATTCAATAGAAATCTCTCTAAACACACTGAAAGAAGTGTTTGACATAGTTCAACCCCAAAAAACTCTCGCACCTATTTTCATAATGGGAGATCTGAATGCAAGAATCGGTAACTCCAACTGCCTTGAAGACAGTGTAATCGCCGAGATTGATAGTACAATACGCCCGCGAAATCTTCTTGATAAAGAACTAGATACAAGGGGGCGACAATTGCAAGAATTTCTGACTGAACACGGTATGTTTATACTAAACGGACGTTTTCCAAAAGACAACCCTGGACAGTACACTTTCCACCAGACGAATAAAAACCCTAGTACAATAGACTTCGCCATAGCTAATGAGATCGCTCTCAATGATATTTTCGACTTCCAGGTGGCTGATATCCCAACACGCTTTGACCATTTCCCAATCATTATTCGCCTTAACTCCTACATATGTGATGAAAACCCCCATCCCCAGGCAGCAGAAGAAAGAATCATATGGAATAATGCATGCAAAAATACTTATATAAAAAATTTGAGTGACTCCAACGAACACACTAATTTTACCTCTGAAAACATCGATGGATTGAACCAGAATATTATAAACTCAATTAGAAAAACTGCTAAAGCCTTG
Organism: Aleiodes leptofemur; assembly: GCA_963942555.1. NCBI lineage: Eukaryota > Metazoa > Arthropoda > Insecta > Hymenoptera > Braconidae > Aleiodes > Aleiodes leptofemur. The sequence goes on from OZ012609.1 coordinate 12,448,984, forward strand.
AACATCATAAAAAAACCACATGCAAAAAAGCATAAGATCGGAAAACCATGGTACGATGCTGAGTGTTATCGACTTCGGAAAAAATGCGAATAAATCTGAGAAAGTGCAAAAAATCGGAATTTTCTAAACCCATTGAAACAAAAGAATACGAAGTCTCAAAAAAAAAAATACTATGACCTAATTGCATGGAAAAAGAAGAAGTTTTTGGAAGAGTTGACTGAAAGTATCAGTACTTGTAGAAACGCCAAACACTTCTGGGACACGATTAAAAAATTCAAACCTAAAGCTCTAAATCCAAACATTATTAGACCAGAAGTCTGGCACAACTACTTCCACGAACTCCTACCCCCACGCGTTCCCAGCCTTGCATTCCCAAAAACGTAAAAATTTGGTAACAATGCGGTAATGATAGAGTTATTTCTACCAGTTTTTTAACCATAGTACTGCCGTAAAACACTTCCGGTTTTGAAACCTGAGCGCTAGCATCGTACTCGTGAATTACGAAAATAAAATCCACAAAATCCAAAAGTATCAATTAAATATCAATAGTTAATAATGTTCGCATTAGTTAACTACATAAATATCTACGGTAGTAAATAATTAATTCTGAAAAATAACATTATTCACAAGTATTGATCTTCAAATCGATATTCTTAACCTACAAACAGGAACCAACAACGTGGTTTTGGCCGACAGTGGTCTCACTGTAGACCCAGGCCCTAACACCCAATCCGAAGAAATGGAAGAAAATAATTTTCCAAATGAAACAAAGAATAAAGAAAAAGATTCAAACAAAGAGACAAAACAAAGTGCCCTGACAATAGCCTCACAAGCAGTGGGAAGCCCAATCAGCACAACACCCAATGCTACTCAAGTAAAAATGGATGGACAAAATCAGTCTCCAACAAACACAAAATTCTGGAGAAAGGTTTCCTCCCAGGAAAACTTGACGAACATCACACTCAACCCAGACAACAAAAGACCATCAATAAAAAGTGATGAATTCTTGATAAGCAGAATTACACTGAAATCCACTCAAAGTAGGAAAAGGCAAAAAAAGAACCACAAAGGATCACAAAATAATAGTGAAAGTGAATCAGAAACATCTTCACACGACACAACTAGCAAAGAGATGAAAAACCTGAAACGCTTGCTAGACAGATCACGTAGTGATAACGAGTATCTCAGAACAATGTTAGAGAACCAACAACAGGTCATTGCTGATCTCAATGCAACGATCCAAACACTGCAATCCACCATCCTGAGACTTGAAAGTGCCTTTAACAACAATAATGCAGCTCTCAAAAATACTACGGAGCACATCAATACTGAAAAAATAACAACAAAAGACCAAGAACCAGAAAAAACATCAGCAGAAGCGAACACATTTGCTGGTGAGCCAATGGACGCTTCAATTGCTCCATCAATACCACCATTACCGCAGGAGACATCAATGGGGACAACGAATAATACACCAACTGCAAATCCGAGCGCTGACAGCAAAGAGCAGCCCCAACCACCACATCAACAACAAAAGAACCTGCAGCAACGAAAACAACAAAACGTAATAAATATCAACTCAACAAGTAACAATTCAAAAAATTCATCAGGTAAACCTCCACCCATTAACAATCACAATAAATCTCCAAGCGATATAATTGATATTTTCAAAAAATTAAAAGAAGAAAACAAACTCAATAGTAATTTTGCAACAAAAAGTATTTCAAAAAACAAAGTCACATTAGTAGTTGATAATATGGACGACTACATGCTAGCAAAAAACACATTGAAATCAAATAACATTGAATTTTTCACATACACTCCTAAAGAGCTCAAAAATGAAACTTTATTACTAAAAAATCTCACAGGTAATTACGCTGAGACTGATATTTTATTCGAGCTAAAATCATTTGAAAAAAACCACAATGACATGGAATTTTCAAAAGTTACTAGATTCGAAACAAAAAAATCTAAAGCTGAAAAGAAAAAACTACCAATTTTCGTAGTACAGGTATCTAACAATAGTAACATTAATAGTATCAAAAAAATTAATAAAATCATGTATCAAATCGTTATATGGGAAAAAATTAGACAAGATGAGGATAGCACCCCCCAGTGGAAAAACTGCCAACGATTTGGCCACTTGGCCAAAGACTGTGAACTTGTATACAGATGCGTAAAATGCACCACTTCACACAAACCAGGTGAATGCTTAGTAAATACCCTCAGCCAAGATGCTGACACTAATAACACCCCTCAGGTTTCATGTATTATATGCGGTAATAAAGGACATCCAGCCTCCTACCAGGGCTGTCCGAAGCAAAAAGAATTGAAACGAATGGCTCAAGCCAAAAAAAAAGAAGTTCAATTAAAACGACAAATAAATCTTGATCATATCCTCAGAAAGACCACATCAGGGATCTCATACAGTGACATGACCAATGAAAATCACCAAACCAGAGCACCCCCTACATTACCGACCGTAAGTCAACAACCGACATACAAAACATACCAACAACCGAATAACTCACAGACATTATGTACCGAACCGACCGTATCAACAACAAAGGGGGAGGAGGCACAGCAATACTCATTAAGAATAATATCAAGTCAACAAAAATAACACCCCACTTTACGGCCAACAATAAAAATCTAGAAACAACAATAATTAAACTAAACCTCAATAACAACAACTCCCTATACTTAATAGCAGCATACGCAGCCGGTAGTAGCAATAAAGAATTCATGATAGAGTTAGACTCACTCTTCACAAAACTTAAACTAAATGAACCCGATACTTATTACGTAATCGCTGGTGATATTAACGCCAAACACGAACAATGGGGAAACCACAATGCAAATTACAGAGGTACAGCTCTCAACAAGTGGATCAATGACAATGAAATCTTTTTTAAATTAAAATTCAACAGCTCAGCTGAACCTTCTATGCCCAGAGGAAACTCTTACCTAGACATATGCTTTCATGACAGTAGATTGACGATGACTAACACTGAACGAGACGGAAGATCAAAAACGTTCAACTACGACAGTAACCACAGAGCTATAACATTCAACATAAAACAAAATGAAGACTTCGAATTCGACAGTAACCCTCTACCTATCACCTTCAATTTCAAAGCAACTGACTGGGAAGAATTCGCCAAGCATATACATATCAATCACAAACTAGAAATTGATGATAACAGAAATTTTACAAAAAAGGAAATTGATGAAAATCTTATCAAAATTAATAACATCATAACGGAAGCTATGCACAAAATAATACCAACAACTAAAAGAAAAAGTAGATTACCAGAATACATCAACAGTAAAATTAGAAAACTTGAAAGAAACAAAATGCGAGAAGCAATTAATGACATCAACATAAGATTAAAAATAGAATTCTCCAGATCAGTTTCTAAATATTGGGAAAACAAAGTAAAGAACATCCCAACCAATGACCCATCAAAAATGTTCCCATCACTAAATAAAATATTTAGATCTAAACCAAAAAATGAAATAGACACATTAATAATCCCTCAGAACAAAATGGAGCTAATCGATAGAGCCGAAATTCCCAACTCACTTAGAATCCAAGACCCTAACAACAACTTCATTATAACTGACCCAGTCACTAAACTTAACACGATCGGAGCACAATTTGAAGCAGCACACATACAAAACTGTCACATGGGCAACCCGACACTTATCAACATAATTAACAGTAAAATACAAGAGCTTAAAAACGAAATTAGAGAAGACTCAATAAATAACAGAACAGTGACAACTTTTTCAGACGACAATCGTGCAACATGGCCCGAGCAAGACTCAACAGAAAATTACTTTACTAATATCTTACAATTAGGAGGAATTATGAACAGATTGCGGAATAAAACATCATCGGGAAATGATAAAATCCCGCATATCGTTCTCAAACATCTACCGCGTTCATTAATCCAACAAATAACAATAATATTCAATAATGCACTGAACAACTGCTACTTCCCTGAGTGCTGGAAAACTGCCAGAATAATAGCATTAAAGAAACAAGTGGAAACTTGCATCATTATCGATATCATTATAGCTTTATCTGCTAATTTATTAGCAAGTCGCTTCCGAATGGATCTCTTTCTCCACTCCATTGAATCGTTTCATATAAATTTCCATTTTTATTCAAATTTAGAAAAAGAAGAGTATTTAATAATTCAATTCAAATTGATATTCGATAATCGTTCGAATTGCTATTCAGTTGCGAATTTTTTTCACGTAGTTTTGACTACGACTGATAGGACCGGAGATATTTCTGAAAAACTGAAATTTTTCAAAACCTAAAAAATTTCCTCCATCAAAAACTTTTCAATCAATTATGCCCATGAGCAATCCCATGCATCAGTGTTATAAGAAGCCTATATCCAACAAATTGGGAGTCTCTAGTTCGAATATTTTTTCAGTTATCGTGCTAACAAGAACTCCATTGAAAAAATCATCAGAATCAAAATTTTTCAAAAACTATCATCAATAAAGAGATAAAAATTGGTAGCAAGCTGGCTCATATGATTGTCAGCACAACCTATAAATATGAGCGAAATCGGTTCAGAAGTTTTCAAAATTTTGGTGAAATACAAATATTCGAAATTTGCTAATATCTCAAAAACTACTGAACCGATTCCAATAAAAAAAAGCTTAAAATGAAGAGTTCAATGACCGGAATATACTGACAAAATTTCAGAATCCTACATATAAAACTCCAGAAATTATTGAGACATGTGTGTGTGCACAGACATACACACACACACACACACACACACACATACATACAGACATTTTTTCTAAATATGATTTTTGGACTTTTCGGATGATTTTAAGTAGTTCCCAACAAAAAAATCCAGATCGAAAATTTTCACGATAGTAATGCTTCCATCCGGAAGCAAAAAGGAAAAGATTCAAGTAACCCAGCCAACTATAGACCAATTTCACTTCTCCCTAACTTAAGCAAAGTATTTGAAATAATTATTGATAATTCAATAACTACACACACTTACAATCACAAGACTCTACCTGATTACCAATTTGGCTTCCGCCATGGACACTCAACGATTCACGCAGCCACGAGATTTGCATCAGATATTAACTACACGTAGAAAAATTCTGATGGCGGCCGCCATGGCGCGGGCCATGGCGGTGGTCATGGCGCGGGCCATGGCGGTGGTCATGGCGCGGGCCATGGCGGTGGTCATGGCGCGGGCCATGGCGGTGGTCATGGCGCCGGCCATGGTGGCCGCCATGGCGGCCGCCATCACAAATTTGCCGCTTTTCATGAAGTTCTTTCCCATGGCGATTTTTCATGACGATTCTTTCCATGGCAATTCTTTGCATGATGATTCTTTTCATGACTTTTCCATAAATTTTTCATGCCTTTCATGAATTTATTGCTATAGCAAATTTCTCCATAGCAAATTTTGCATCGACGAATTCTGCCATGGAGAAAATGCAATGGAGAGAAACGCCATTGAAAGGATCGCCATGGAAAGGATCACTATGGAAAAAGTCACTATGGAAAACAAACGCCATAGGAAAAAAGCCCATGGGAAAAAATGAAAAGAATAATCATGGGAAGAAATTCCGTGCAAAAATATGCCTTGGATAGAATTGCCATGGAAAAATTGCCATGGGAAAGAACTTCATAGAAAGCGGCAAATTTGTGATGGCGGCCGCCATGGCAGCAGCCATGGCGACCGCCATGGCTAGCGCCATGACCACCGCCATGGCCTGCGCCATGGCGGCCGCCATCAGAATTTTTCTACGTGATGCCCAGGGAAACCTATTGGAGCAAAAAAATATACGCCACCTTGTCATTAAGGCAATGATATTTATCTTCGTGGATAATAATCTGAGCTCATTGTTTCTAAGAATATACACATGCTTTTTTGGGCCACTTGAAATTATAAGGCATATTTATCTCTCAAAAAGCATTCCTCTGAGTAAAATTTGAATTAACGCATATGAAAGCGCGTAAAAAAAGCAAATGAACACTGTCCGTCTCATCGCACATATCACCAATGGGAGTGCATCATGAAATTACGAAATTCGCCTCATGAAAATCAGTCAAAATTGAATTTGAAGAGGTGCCATCTGTTGGTTTCCTTTGAACTACCAAGCAGTGTCCTCCATTCAATATCCACGTCTCCTTTAGTATATAGGATGGAGCCTTTTTCTTGTGAAGACTGGAGTTGATGACTGCATTTGATGCAAAAATTTGATCGATAAAGCCTCAATCGTGCCTGGAGCTCACTTGACCCTCTGATGAAATTTCACAGTCCTCCGCCCACTTCACTAATCTAATGTTCAATCCCATTCTTCACTGATTCTAAATGATTCCACAGTTCAATATCGTAACGACCTTCCTTCCGTTCATTGCGCCGATCCATAGGGTCAATCCAAGTCCCCACAAAGTAATTTAGCAATGGTTCCGAAAATTCTTCATTATCAATAAAAAGGGGAGATCTCATCAAAGTTTCAGAAGCCACCAGAACTTCATCCACAGGAATGAATGCCAACGCTGTCAATTTCGTATATCTCGAGCGAATCGGGAATCATCACGATAATCAGTAGCCATCCCACATGCCTGTATCTTTCTGAAAACAGCTTGATGGAAATGAAAATAAGCCAAAAGTACAATTACCAAATTCTTTCTGAAAGGCATTCAGAAATGTTACTTCGAAGTCCACCAACATTAACTCTGGATTCAAATTTGAATTCAATAGTTTCAATTGTCTCAATGCTGCTCGGTATTTTTTTCCGTACGATCATCTGTAAGAATGTACACAAGCGGTAAGAGTTGACCACGGTTATTGCCATGGATAGTAGAAAGTTGCGCTAATGCTTGTAGCACAACGTAAAAAGTCCCATCACCACCCCAAATTTTACTTTTTCTAGCTCTTCCAAATTTTGGTCAGTTAAAAAGATCAACATTCGACTTTTCCTTGTCTTAGAATCTTCTTCTGAAATCTCGAATTCAGTATATTTTGTAACGCCATATTTGCGTTACAATGATATTTTTTATTTAGACCGGTATCGCGGTGAAATTTAGTTTTTTTTATTCACCAGAACGGATCGTCCGAGAAACGAGAAATAATATTTTTTTTATTTTTAACTGATTTAAACGAATTCTTTTTCCGCCTTGAATATTCCCGCTCTTGCCGGAGTTTTCCTTCATGACGGAAGGAGGCGCTAGCGGATGGACGAGTATCACGGAGAGCTGCAGGAAGTTATCGACGCAGGAATTGGAAATCGATGGGAGGAGTTTTCCGTTGGACTCTGGATTTTGATTGGCGGAAAATTGATGAAATCAAGGACGTCTGGAAAATAGCATAATTGATTCGATATTAATTGATTATGATAAAATTTAAACAAGAGATCATTATAGACATCTTTAACGGAACTTTTGACATGGAATATATAAGATTTATTCTTTTATTATTTATTTTATTACCGGGATAAAAGCAGAAGAATACCGGCGATAAAAGAAAGTCTTAAATGTCATTGGATAATTAATCATGGGAAGAGCCACCTGTGGTCTAATTGTCGACGCACGCCGGCGTCTTCCCTCACTTTCCGTTTTGGTGACATAGTGTACAGACGCAATTTTTTCGTTGTAATTTTGTAAAAATTAATAAAGCAACAATTACCGTTGCATCATAATTAATTGCATAAAACTTGTCGAGGAGGATCAGGATAAATTTGGAACGTTTATTGGACGTGGAAGGAAGTTGAAGGATTAGATATTTTGAGGCTAAATCAACAACACTCCGGTAAGCGTGTGATTTATTCTCGGCATAGTTTGGACATTTTTGTTTAGCGTCATAACGACGCCGGTAACCGCCATTTTCGGATTTTCCGTGGCGTGTTAGATTTTTTTTTATTATTTTGTCGCGAATTTGTATAAACGCGAATTAATTAAAATTTCTCGTTTCTCGATAATTATTTTATGATTTTTTCGGAAATTAATATTGTCGGAAATTAAAGCAATTATTGTGATTTATTTTTTTTTATTATTTGAAAATTGGTGTTTAAAGAATTTTCAGTGATATAATTTTTTTTATTGATAAATATTATTTTTTTTTTTATTCATTAACGACGATTGTGGTCGTATAAATTTAATTGATTAATTTATTTCATTTTTTTTTATTTTTTTATTATTTTATGTTATCGCTGAAAATCCTAAAGGCGGATTTTCATGGGACGCCGGTCGCCCATATAAAAGTAGCGCATTAAAGTGTTTGCGCGGGAAATCAGAATTTATTCAAATCGTGACTTTTAAAATTCTTGACTATTTTCTATTAACGACAATTCACATGGTATTGTTTAATTTTTGTTTCGTCGTGTTGGTAAGAATTGTCTGGACTTTTGAATTAATTCTGGTTTCAATTATTTTTTTTTATTAATTATTTTTTTTATGAAAATTTTATTGTATCGAATCATGATTGATTAATTGTATAGAACATTTCGACAATAACGGCGATAATTTTGATTGTTTTAACAGATTTAAAATTCAGTAACGAATTATTTCATTTATTCTAATTATTGTAATTTCAATTTATTTTTTTAAAAAAGAGCAGAAGTTTAAAAAAAGAGTAGAGCTCTAATTATAATTCCGAAATGAAAATTGATTTCTTTATTTTTTTATTTTTCTCGAAATCTGTATTCCTAGCCCAATTTTTACAGGTGACGTTGTGAACCCAGCCGCCTCCGCGGTCATTAAGATCTAGGGATCTTTTTGTTTCTGATCTAGTTGGACATTCACCTGGGAATTGTTTTGTAGTTCATTTGTAGTCGTTTGTAGTCTTTTGTAGTTCATTTAAAAATTTTGATTTCGGACGAAAGGTCGTCCTGGCGCCCAACAATTAACGTTGTTTTATTAATTTGGATTTTTTTTTTATTTTGATTTAACGGAGTTCCACTATTTTATTTATTGCCGTGGATAGTAAAATACGTGACAATTTATATGCATTTGGTATTGTAGGGTTATAGACTTCTCTAACACCACGTACAAATTTCGAAAAAGACTCAAAACATGGCATACGAGTAACAGCAGGAGATGACAATTTGTTTACAACCTATGAAACCACAGTAGCCTTTAACTATTTGGATTTAAGAGCCTTCTTCCGGAGTTTTTCACGTGCACATTTTGCTTGAATAATATTTCGATCGACCTCATGAGAAGAATGTGGTGTGATCTTAATAGTTTCACCTGAAAAAAACACGATGACATAAAATCAACAGAAAATTAAATAGCGAAACTGATAGCACTAATGATGAAAATAAAATTCATTATTGCCGGAAAAAGACGTTCATGATGGCCATTCCAATAATATTATTGGAGTGTCCATAACGAACGTTTTTCCGAACAATAATGAATTTCCATGGTCGAAGGACAAACATGATGGAAAAAAAACTACCTTCTCTAATTTCAGTTGTCGAATGACATATTCGCATGGCATCCTTCAGAATAAACATTACAGTGCCACAATACTTTATCCTCACCACCACTTCTGTTGTGACATAAGTAATTCTGACGCTCGAGAATTGAACCTCCTTTATTGTTTCTGATTAATTTCAACGGCATAATGATAGAATATCATAAATACGAAATGAATGGTGCGAGAAACAACCAGCTACTAACTGCTTCTTTACAATTACATCCACGTTATTTCTAAGTACAAAGACCAGCCAATATATCACCGTATTTCTTTCATTAGAGAAAGACGATGATTCATCGGATTTATTTGACTTTGTTTACCCTTCAAACAGTCAGGCACGGGGACAGTGGGTGCGAGTTTACCATCACTGGTGTGAGTAGAAGCCGGGTGGAGAGACAGTAAATGTGGAAAAAATTATCGTGGGAATTTTTTTTTGGAGAATTTTCAACAGGGGAAATTTCGAATCGAGAGAAATTTTTTTTAAGGAAAATTTTCATGAGGAAGTTTTTTCCGGGAAATTTCTGAAAGGGAAATAGACGCCTGCCACCATAACACTGCTATGTTTTATTTTATAATTGGACAGTATCCAATTTTTCCTACAAAATGAGCTCATTCTCAATGAAAGTATGACAATTATTATTCTTGATATGACAATGAGGAGATGTAGGAATACAAACGGAACCTGAACTTCAATGTTTCAATTTTTGAGTTTCATAGTAGGATTTTTGTTTCTATCCAATATTGGATTTTCATGTATCAAATGAGATACTCAATTTAGTTACCTCCTGCCAGCCAAGAGAGTAAGAAGTTATCAGCCCACGGTAAAAATGGAATAGACTCCATCACCGGATGATGAGATGAAAGTTGTGTCGGCAAATGCCACTGATGGTATGGAAAACTCAGCTCAAGAATACGCTTGAATATTGCGCAAATGTCACTTAAGGGAATTTCAGTTATCGGAGTTTCCCAACGAAACGGAGAAGCTTTTAGAAATTTCTATCGGTTATCCTGCTAATGAATAGAATGAATTTTGACTCTTTCATTTGGAAAAACAGCATTTATTAATTTTGGCAGTAAACGTTCCATTTGAAAAGAAAAATTGATTACCATCAATAGCACCGGCCCACAAAAAGGGAAAAGTGGTCTGCACTTCCGACCGGAAGGTATTTCGATGGGCTGAATCCGAATCTGGAGTCAGTTTTGCCGGTATACCCTCAAAATTTGAGTAAATTGCAAAAATCATGAAAATCGCCAAAAATTAGCAGTTTCGGTCAGTAAAAAAGTTAAGTAACTATAAACCGAGTATGATTCTCATGTATTTTGGTCCGCTCAAACCAAATCTGAAGTTTATTAAACCATAAGCCTTTTGGAATTCAAGTAAATTGGAAGAAAAAACCCTGAAAATTGCGGAAAATAGCAAAAATTGCAGTCATTGTAATAACATAAAATCTATAGAGCTGGATTGATCAGTCAATTATGATTTTCATGTAGTTTGATCCGTTGAATCTAAATCTTGAGCCTATTTGGCTCCTATATGTTTGGAAATCTAAGTAAATTGCAAGAAATCTCTGAAAATTTCAAAAAATTGATGTTATTGTGATGAAAATCATTTATTGAATCGAAACAAAATATATGTCACGTTATTTGATTCGCGGAGTATAAATTTAAATTTATTTTTCAGATTTTGATAGCTTTCCAGTCTTGTATTTATTTATTGATTTTGAATTTTAACAATTTGTAATTAAATATGGATTTAAAGTTTATTTGGCCCGTTAGCCCTCAGAAAAATTAAGTTAATGCGGAAAATTGCAAATATAGTAATTAAAAAATTGATTGAACTTAATTAAATTTATTGCTATCAAAAGATCTTTTCAAAAACCATACGAAGATAGAGAACGACCTTTCTAACTTCAAGCTGTTCTTCGCTTGTGTCGAACCCTTTTGTCTTCGAATGACCTACACAAAGAGTTTCTTTTTCGATTTCTGTTTTCATCGGGTACATCTCTCTTCAGTGTCCAGCAATGCTTTGCCATCATATTGACATTCCACTTTCCTTGATATCGACTCTCCATTTCGCTCATGTCTTGGTGGAATCGTTCACCTTGCTCTTCACTGTAGTCGCCCAGATTTTCAGGAAAGTGTTGACGGTGAGAATGTAAGAAATGCAATTTAAGATTCATTAAGCAGCCCATAGCATCGCAATTGTCCAACAACTCTTCAGCAATATTTTCGTAATTTTCACTCTTCTTATTTCCCAAAAAATTTTGTGACACGTTTTGAAACTTGACCATGCTGCTTTTTCAATGTCGTTCATTTCATAAACGAAGTTATCGTCTAGAAATAAAGTCCAAATTTGAGGCCCATCGGAAATTCCTTCTTTGAATTCAGCATCACTTATAGCCGGAAACTTCTCTCCCAAATATCTAAAACAATTGCAATTTTTTTCCAGAGCTGTGACGAACTGCTCCATAAGACCAAGCTTAATATGAAGTGGTGGTAGTAAGTATTTAGAAGGATCAATTCACGGTGTTCGTATCACATTGTGAGAACCAGGATCCAAGTTCGCTCTTGTTGGCCATTCTTTCTTCGCATAGTGATTTTTCTGATCTCGAATATCCCACAAACATAAAAAACAGGGATAGTCTGTAAACCCTGATTGTTGACCTAACAGGAGTGTTGCAATTTTTGAATCACCACAAACTTTCCATCCATGCTACGAATACTTCATTGTATTTAATACCATGAGTAAATTTTCATAAGTTCCTTGAAGTTTGGTCGAGTGGACTATTGGAATCGGTGCATACGTGTTTCCGTTATGCAGAAGAATGGCCTTGAGACTTCTCTTTAACCGATCAATCAAAAACCACCATTCATCGTCTTTGTATGTGTTCGGTTTCAATTCATTAACCAAGCTTTTAACATTTGAACAGTGAACCAATGAATTTTCGCTATCATTGTTGAGAAATTTTTGGAACTCTTTCTCCTTATCGCGATAAAAATAAGCTGATGTTCCTTTAGCTAATAAATTTTTCTTCTCTAATACAGCCACTAAACACTCAGATCTTTCTTTGGATGGCCCTAATTTTAGTTGTTCGGAGGTTTCAGGGTCTTTATTTCCACCAACAACATCGGGCAAGTATCAGTACTCAGAACTGTTTTCTTTATAGACGTCGTCAGCTTGCATCCCTTATTTGTCCTCATCCATCGACTCAAGAGTAGCAGTTTCTTCGACAACCAAAATTTTTTGAGGTTTTAAAATTGATGGAACGTTAGGATATTGAATCTGATGTTTAGTAGTCGAAGTAAAACCTGCAACGTCAGTCATACAAAAGTAGCAGTTTTTTTGATTTGTTGGTGCAGACCATATCATGGGCTTCGAAAATTTTAAGCTCTCTTGATTTCTCGTCTGCTCCCAACGAATTAACATCGTGTGACACTGACCAGCAACTTTATGTGGTACCCAGGTTGCATTCCAGTTGGTGATTTGAATACCAAAGCAATCTTCATAAACCTTTTTCAATTTGTTTGAAGAAGGTTTTCGGTACTTTGCCACTTCAAACTCTCCACATATGTAACAAAACCAATCAGAACTTGTGCTACATATATGAGAGACACTTCTCGTCATATTATACCCTTCAGAAGCCAAGTCACTCACTCATGAAGAGCTACAGTCACTGGATGATGACGCCTGCAAGCCTGCTTTCTCACTCTGACCAGACGTCGATACTGGGATTCCGAGTTCCTGCATCGTAAAACACATATTGCCTGTGCCTGCCATGACGGCACTCATGCCGTGAACCCAGGGACTCTGCTAGATGATTCTGCTGCCCACCGTCACAACGTGGAGGTGCTCTGGTTATAGGCACAAGCTTCAAACCTTCAATTTCCTGCTATTTTTCTAATTTTCAGATTTTTTTTTTCAAGTTACTAAGATTTTAAATGGCTTATGGTTGAATCAACTTCAGCTTTAGATTCAGCGGACCAAAATACATAAAAATCATACTTGGTCTATAGTTCTATAGATTTTTTGGTAAAGGGGGAGTAGAGCTCAGCCAACTAAAAGTATTTATTTTGAACATTTAGAGTCCGAATTTTTTGATCATTTTTTAGCCATAGCTAGTTTCAACTGTCGCATTGATTATAATAATTTCAAAATTTAATTTTATTAAGGTGAAAATATGTTTTTCGAATATCTTGCTTCGAGTTGAATAGCTCGAAGTAATTTCATTGTTTTCAACAAATCAACGAATAAATTTCAGCATTTTCAAGTTTTTATTTCTGAAATATAAGAGGAATAATAATTTAATTTAAATAGAGTAGAGTATCATTGTTTTGATTGAGTAAGGAGAGAGGGAACTTGATGAGAGGTGAAGAGACAATGAAATAATCGATATCTTCCTGACAAAGGCAGTTGGTGTGAAAACACAATGATAAACAGAGACCAATGGTCTTAAGAAAACGGTAAATTTGGTATTTCAACCACATGAGCCTTTTCTAGGCCAGTTTGATTTTGGTTGTCTGCAGTGAAACATCAAAACTGTGTGTTTTGTATTAAAAGTTAGTTGCCACCACTGCGGGTGTTTTTCCTTGGAAAATCCAGTTTTCTGATGAGTATTTCGAGTTTTCATTTAATCCGTATTAAATTTAATGAGTTTTTTCGCTTTGGTTTTTTTTTTTTTTTCTCCTCGTTTCAGTTTTATGATATTTTTTGATTGATATTGTTCCACGCGATGTGTACAAGTTATTGACTAAAGGAATAGGTACGCATTTTAATGCTCTATGTACTTGTTTTCTTATTAAGTTAAAAAATTAAAATTTTTAATGCTCAATGAAGGTGAGCGGTGTTTGAGTCAATAAATTTCTTCATCAAAATCCCGAGTGTCGCATAGGGTAGGTCGTGTTAGGTTATTTGAGGCCTGTGCACCACTACGTCCCCGTCGTGGCCTTGGGTTACGCAAAACGTGGTGATAATTTCAATTATATTCAATGGTTGTTTTTTTTCATTCTATTGGTTACCAACTTCCAACAAAAGTTACATGTTTTTGGGAAAATTTAATTAGGATTATGTCTCTCAGCCTTGAAATCTTGTGACCGACCTTTGGTCAATCATGATACAACACATTAAAACAAAAAAACTCAAAAAAATCTGGGGAAATTTAATTTGGTTTGGCAGAGTGAAACTACCCCATTACCGATTTTTTCTCACCAGAACTGCTAATTTTTGGCGATTTTTATGTTTTTTTGCCATTTACTCGAAATTCTGAGGGTGTACGGGCAAAACTGACTTCAGATTTGGATTCAGCGCGTCAAAATACGTAAAGATAGGTAGGTCCGGTCAGAAGTACAGACCAGTTTTTTTTGCGGGCCGGTGTAATCAGAAGAAATGAAAATCCTTTCTGAAACCTGAACTTCAGTTTTTCGATTTTCAAGTTTTATCGTAGAATCTTAATTTTCATATAATATTGAATGTTCATGGATCAAATTACATTATTGCGATTATAATTATTATATTTGAGCTAAGATTTCAAGTCTCAAGTTGACTTGGGCTGACTAACCTGTGACGTGCAGTATGTGGGTACCCGGGTACCCGATTATTGAACGAATGGTGGAAATTCGGTTATTGACCGGACGGTTAATGGACCCATAACATCTAAACATCATCTCTTTTTCATGAAATTTCATCAATTCGCCACAATTGTTACCAAAATTACACGTTCTGAGTAGGCCTTGTTGTTTTAAATAATTAATTACTTTGGGTTTATCAAGACCCAAAGTAAACACATCAATAAGACGCATTATAATTTTATTCTCAATTAATCAAAGAGCGACAAATTCTGGCTATCATTTCGTATTCTCTCAACAATGCTTTTTCAGTATTTAATGTGGAAAATAAATTTAGAATATGCGCCCACAGAGTGACAATTTACCAAATAAACATTAACATTTAATAACCCGTGACAAAAAGGTTGAAATAGAAAATTTAAATAAAAATCCGAAATAATCAATAAAAGTTATATTTGGGAAAAAAGGGAAGTTGGGGGACATCCAGAGCATATTTCATGGAGCAATTTGGATGTCCTCCGAATTCCTTCTTCCCCCAAATATAACTTTGTTGCGGCAAGAGCCTGGTTTCTGACTGTAAAGAGGTCAGGGACCTGGCATCTATCGGAAATTGGGGCAATTAGTTGCCAAACTATCATCATCGGCCCAATTCGGACAATCTTCGGTTTTTGACCCCCCCCTTGTGGAAGAACAAGGGAAAGGGCTTCACTTGACTCACGGCAGTTACAGCGTACAGAACGGTTTTGTGCTAATTAATTATTTCCCGGTTTTTTCGGTATTCGGCTTCGGCAAAAATACAGTCCACTATTTTCGGTGATAATTACGAAATTAACTTCAGTGTGAATTTAATTGACAAAGTGCATATTATTTATTCTTTGAATTGTAACAATATATGACAACGCCTTGTGGCTCAAATCAGTGTTTTTCTTCTAAAACCAAACTCTTTCCAAAATCACCTTTTCCAGGCCGCCATCGGCACTAAAAAACGGTTCTTCTCGAAACATACTTCTATTAATCACTTCGGATTTCTCTATAAATTTTTTATTTCAATCTTTTCGTCGGGAGTTATTGAATGTTAATTTTTATTTTTCCTTTCTTTTTGTTGTTAATCATTTTTTTCAGAAATATCTTGTCGTTCATATTTTGGTGTGGTTGTATTATAACATGGAACCCAAGAAAGTACAAGACTTACGTGTTCAACTTGAGGAACCCTCATATTGATCTGTCAATATCATTTTTCATTCAAGATCATCAACTATTTTGAAATATCTAAGTAGTCAGCTCATTACTTACTGTAGTCTATTCGGTACTTTTTCCGAACTTCAGTTAGTCGAGAGGGATCGCCGAATAGAATAGTGAATTCCTATTTTATGTTTTGTAATTACGGGAGAACAACTGACGCCAATTTGAAACTTGGGTAAATACACACCGTCAGTGGGTCACTAGCTCTAAGACTACTTGACTATATCGAATAATGACTCTTAGTCGGAGATCATCAACCGAACATCTATTGATTATGAATTTCATAGTATGATCCATTGAATGATGATCTCACGAAATATACAGTCCCATCGACTCCACCACCTATAGCTCTTACCCCAAAATTCTCTATGATTTCGGTATCATTCCTATTGTAAACTCTCAATTCTCATCAATGTAGTTATAGATGAGATACCCGAGGAACTACAGGTGAATTGTTCTGACGATAAGCTGAAATGTAAATATTCTCTCCTGTCACATAACAATGACTCAGGAGAACATTGACTGTACATTCTCAGCCTCTATCTAATCAAGCTTGTTGAAGATGTAATTCATTAGCTTCCAGGGTAATAGCTTATATCTCATACCTGGAATATGTATATGTACGAATCTATAAGAGATATAAATGATGAAAAAAATGAAAGAAGGCCGGTCTTTCCACTGAGACTACCAAGCTCCTCATTCCGAAGGAATCATTCCCCTTAATACTTTATGGACTCCCCAAAATTCATAAAAAAGCTGTTCCCCTCGGACCCATAGTAAGCTACATCGGAGGACCCACCTATAAGTTAGCTAAATTCCTTACAGCCCCGCTCCAGCAGCTCACAGGACAGAATGCGTCACATATTCAAAACTCACTGAACTTCGAGAACAAACTGAGAAAACTCAGAACATCTCCCGAAGACATCTTAGTGAGTTTTAATGTGGAACCTCTGTTCACTAACGTTCCAATATCAGAGACTTGAGAAATTATAAAAAAGTCAAAGAAGATCCTCCCAAACCACGTTCCGTTAGTCAAACATTGTTTGACTTCAACCTATTTCCAATTCCAGGGAGATTTCTATGAACAGAGATCAGGAGCCGCCATGGGCTCTCCAATTTCTCCGATCATAGCTAACATCTTTATGGAAAATTTTGAAAATAAAGTATTGAATTCCACCCCCCTAAGTCCTCGGTATGGTTTAGATACGTGGATGATACCTTTGTCATCTGGCCCCATGGAAGAACAGCTCTTGATCAATTTCTGATATTTTTGAATGGACAACATTCCAGTATCAAATTTACAATGGAGATTGAAGAGAACAGCTGTCTTCCCTTCCTTGATGTGTTGGTTCAACAGGATGCTAATGGCACTCTTGGCCGCCAGGTGTATCGTAAACCTACTCATACTGACAGATATCTTAATTCCAGCTCCCATCACCATTCATCGCAGAAAAACTCAGTTATCAGCTCTCTCATATACAGAGCTCGGATCATTTCCCAACCAAGCAGTTTGGACAACGAAATTGAACATCTGGAGACGGCCCTAAGCAAGGATGGATACAAAATCCAACAAATCAGATGAGTCACCAGAAGACTCCAAAATAAGATCTCTTCACAGGAAGTGAGTAGTCCTGAAAAAGACCAAGAAAGATTCAAAGTGGCTCTTCTCCCCCACCTTCAAAGTACGATCGACCGCATTAGCAAAGTACTCGGAAAACACAACATACGGACGATGTTCCTACCCCCAAAGAAGATCGGACAGATGCTGCCCAGTCCAAAAGATCCAAGACCACCCTTGAGTACATCAGGAGTCTATGAGATTCCTTGCTCCTGCGGAAAAGTGTACATTGAGGAAACCGGGAGGATGATCAGTACACGGATCAAAGAACACCTACAGTGTTCCAAATATCGCCACCGAGAACAGTCTGCCTTGGCTGAACATCACATGGACACTGGACATGCTATTCAGTATGACCAAGCGAGAATGTTGGCCAAGTCCCAAGGATGTTTTGAGAGAAAGTATCGGGAAGGCCTAGTGATCCATAAAAATTCCAACAACCTGAACAGGGATTAAGGATACCAGGTGAACCCTATTTGGAAAACCGTCCGCCCGGTTTTTTTTAATTGACCAGCTGATCAATTAAAAACTCCTGATTGGCTCTACCCCCACCCCTACCTACCCCCTCCCTCCACAGGAAGTAGGTACATGAGGACAACCCTTTGACCATGGAGCTCAGAATCGGAGCTCATAGCCCTGAAGATGCAAACTGCAACGTTTGCGGAATGTCGGTGCAACGCTGAAACCCAATGCGACATCCATCCGGAAGCCAAACATATCCATAGATATAGATGATATTGACTCAATATTGCATAAACAAGTTCTATAAATATATTGTAACCGGGTGCGTCGAGACTCATGCGAGAGATACTCGACGCGCCATCGGGCGGAGCCCGAGGGAATCTCCATGAGGAGCGGCCATATTGAGGGTGGTGGGAGAAACATGACATGGTGGTGGGACTTGAGAGATAGAAGAACGACCACGTGTTGATAGAGTGTTTTTATCCCAAGTAATTGAAGTCAAGGGAGTAAAGAGTCGTGTAAAATAGAGGAAAAGGTGTGAAAAGAGAGTGAAGAGTAGTTTTTCCATGGTATCTCCTGAAGAAGAGTGAAGGACAGAGCCCTGAGGAGAAAATAGAGGTAGAGTGATTGTAGTCCCCCCTGCCCTGTGAATATAGTGAGTTTTCCGCGAATATCCCGCGAGCGTTGACAACGAGAGAAAGAGATTCCCCTGATTTTCCTTGAGTTCCCCATAATAAGTTGTTTGGATTAAGAGATTATTTCCCCTGAGGCCCCGTGATAATTAACCCCAAAGTTGGTGCCAGCCACGTGCTCGAGCACTAGCCATATTGCTGGTCGTTTTCACCGTGGCATCAGAACCGGTCATTATTACCTGAGTAACTTTACCGTGACTGTCAACTGACGGTCACAGTGGTCATTATTACCGAAGAGTAGAGAAACCCCCACTTTGATAATTGAGACTCCCCTGAGACAATCCCCCCAAATAATAATGAGTATTAGTGGACTGAGAAAAGGTGGAAGGACTGAGTACTGAATAAAAGCGCTAGTTTAACTTTATGTCACCGTGTTTTAAGTTATTTCTCCCCACTCTCGATATTCCCTATAATTTCCTTTTTTATTGTGAGACCAAAGCTCACAATATATGTGGAGCATATTTCAAAAATACAAGACATCATATGAACATTCACATGCTTCGTGTGATTCGAATACACAGAATAGGGTCCAAAGTGATATCATGTGATTATAATTTTCATATCTTTCAATTATAGTCTATATATGTATTCTTATGTTGTATTTACATTTAGTTTGCATTTTTCAATATTATGCCAATATTTGTATATATACAGGGTGTTTGGTAAAAAGTGTATCTCCTTCTACCCAGTGGTAGAAGCAGGCTAAAGAAGCATGTGAAAAATTAAAAAAAAGATAATTTTTTAAGAGGCACTCCACGCTATTTCACTCACTTCCGGATCGTATTTTTTGATTTCGTTTATTTTTGGATATGTTGTTGACATGGTTATCAGGAGTCATTTCTCGAGGAAAAAACAATAAAAATTCTTTTAAGACCAAATTATGACCATTTTTCATTTTGGAAAAATGGCACATGTGCTCATTTCTGTGTAACTTCCAATGCCCATATCTTCTTTAATATGAGTTTTATGGAAAAAAAGCTTGAATACTTTTCTCTCGAGAAAAAGTGATACTTTGCAATAAAATTTAGTCCGCAAGTTAAAAGTTAATATTCCTATTTTTTAACAACAAACTTAATAAACAAATGGCCGAAACACATCTTTCACAAATTTTTGAAAATTTCGAAAAAATATATGTTATAGATTGAATTATTCTTGATTTTTTTGTGAATCCCCATTTTATTTATCGGAATGGTTGATGAAATATCGTTTTCTTTATATCTCCGCGTGGTCCATGGCCGACACTCGAGAGCGAACCATTCCGATAAATGAAATGAAAATTTATAGAAAAATCAAAAATAATTCAATTCATAACATATACTTTCTCGAGATTTTTTAATAGTTGTGAAAGATGTGTTTCGGCCATTTGTTTATCAAGTTCATTGTTGATAAATAGAAATATTAACTTTCGACTTCCGGACTGAATTTTATCGCAAAGGATCACTTTTTTCGAGAGAAAAGTATTCCAATTTTTTTTCCATAAAACTCATATTGAAGAAGACATGGGCGTTTAAAGTTACTCAGAAATGAGCACATGTGCCATTTTTCCAAAATCAAAAATGGTCATAATTTGGTCAAAAAAATTTCTTTTCCAATTTCCTTCTCGGCAAATGACGCCTGATAACCATGTCAACAACATACTCAAAAATAAACAAAATCAAAAAATACGACCCGAAAGTGAGTCAAATAGCGTGGAATGCCTCTGAAACAAATTTGAATTATTAAAGATTAATATCAGCCTGTGAATGTATATTATTTTACCGCCAAAATCCAAGTGGGGGTAAGAAGGAAATATGTGGCAGCGTCACAATTCAAAGAACGCGAGTAAACTGTATAAAAATACTAATATCCGGATACTATTTGAAAATACGATAAGTATTGGGATCTGACCTATGGCAATATGACATCTGGTAGTGGAAAAAATAATAATTTTTAGGTTGCAGTCGTTCAAGCGTTCTGTACACTTGTTCGTTGTGTTCCCGGGTGTCAGAGCCGATTAAATAAAGATAATGTCTCCGAAATCAGAAAGTTTCAAAATGTGCTGCTGCTAGAGATCTTCGGCTCTCATTCACATAGAAAAATTCTGATGGCGGTCGCCATGGCGGCCATCATCACAAATTTGCCGCTTTCTATGAAGTTCTTTCCCATGGCAATTTTTCCATGGCGATTCTATCCAAGGCATATTTTTGCACGGCATTTTTCCCCATGATGATTCTTTTCATTTTTTCCCATGGCTTTTTTTTCATAGCTTTCTTTTCCATGGGCTTTTTTTCATGGCGTTTGTTTTCCATAGTGACTTTTTTATAGTGATCCATTCCATGGCGATCCTTTCCATGACGTTTCTCTCCATTGCATTTTCTCCATGGCAGAATTCGTCAATGCAAAATTTGCTATGGAGAAATTTGCTAGAGCCATAAATTCATGAAAGGCATGAAAAATTTATGGAAAAGTCATGAAAAGAATCGTCATGCAAAAAATTGCCATGGAAAGAATCGTCATGAAAAATCGCCATGGGAAAGAACTCCATGATAAGCGGCAAATTTGTGATGGCGGCCGCCATGGCCAGTGCCATGACCACCGCGATGGCCGGTGCCATGACCACCACCATGGCCCGCGCCATGGCGGCCGCCATCAGAATTTTCCTACGTGTTGAGAAATAACAAAAAAATAAAAAACGTAGAAAAAGTGGATACGGCAGCTCCGATGCTCCAAAACGATGAATCACTATGATTCTTACCAGAACTCGATGTCAATGATGGATAAGATGCAGAAGAAGTTGAGGAAGAGAATGCCAGCCAGAAGAACCATTGAAATGTGATGTTGAGGTGCAAGTGGAGACAAGTTTAGTGAAACTTACATTTGTAGATTTTATGACAAATGATAATGAACTGAGTACACTGGCTTTGAGTTTTTCAAATTTTAACAACAATTGTTAATATTGTGACCGAATTATTTGGAGATAAGTTGCAACACCACAATACCAAGATAAGTATCTATGAAGATATTGCTATGACATATGTCAAATTAAAACAAAATATGTCTCATTCTTGTGTGGCCATTTTGTTTCAATGCTGCACAGCAAAATATTGCCAAAGAATTATTAACAACACGGTGAGAATTTTCAGTCAATGTTTGAAGAGAGTGATTGAATGGTCATCGAAGGAAACTAATTCTATTTCAAAGAATTCACCATTATGTTTCCAGGGGTTGAGGATGTTTGGGTGGTGATTGATTGTACAGAAATTCATGTTCAGTATCCAAAAAATTTGTGCTGCCAGGGCATGACATATTCGTCCTATAAGAAAGGTCAAACTGTCAAATTTATGACTGGAGTAACTCCAGATGGTAATGTTTCTTACATTAGTAAAGCCTACGGAGGGAGAACAGGTGACAAATTTATTTTCGAACACAGTAATATAACGAAATTGTTGAAACGTGGAGATGGAGTGATGGTGGATAGAGGATTCAAAATAGACGAGATTTGTGCATTGGATGGCTGGAAATTATATCAACCACCATTTTAGAAAGATAAAAAACAATTTCCAAAAGAAAAGGCACTGTTATAACTAGTAAAATCGCTAAAGCAAGAGTTCATGTTGAACGGTCTAACTACGTGTGGAAAGATTTAAAATTGTTGGTGAAATGTCCAGTCATTTCATTCCACTTGTTGAAGACATCTTCACAATTATTTGTGCTACAGTAAATTTAAGTTCTCCGCTACTTGAAGATAATAAATTTATAGAGAATTAATTACATTAATTACTGAAATAATAAATGGCACAATTATATAAAATAATATTCGAAACCTCATTATGTAGCAAATGTTTTTTTACTTTTATAATAACTGATTTGTATTGTACATTTTTTTCTTATAATAAATACAAACCATTCTTTGAAAACGATATTTAAACTGTATTTACTTTCAACAATTTTTAATAACATGAATACTTTCTGTATAAAACCTTAAATCACAGTATACAGTGTCTCCTTATTTCTTCATCATTTTCATTTGGATTTCCATAATTTAGACATATCTCATGCAATATTATAGCGTAGTAGATTCTCTTTAGATCTGATAGCATGGTAACTATGAACTCGCAATCCATTTTGACAGTGATATGATAGAAACTCTTATCAAAAGATGCATTTATAAAAAAACAAGCCACTTTGACATTCAGGACTGCCATACCCAATTGAATTTGTCCAAAATATTCATGTTTTTTTTTAAATTGAATATTCTCCATCTGACCAAACAAGACATTTGCCAAATTCCAGCTTCATAGCATCCTGAGCACTCATTTCCTTGCCTTTGAGAGGGCATTTAATTTCTAATAATGCAACAGGTTTATTACCATCAAAAATTACACCACCTGGGGAGTAGGCCAGCCATGGATTCTGCTTACAAACTATTAAACCTGTCTGTATGACTTCAGCTTTGGTTACATATGCAAAAACTTCTCGGGCTTCTTCGTCTTTCTCTTCACCATACTCAGTATATTTTGTTTTGGAATCTGCACCATTAATTATAGAACTGCACTTTCTTTTGCAATTCGGATTATTGTTTCTTGTAAACGTAAAAATTTCATAACACTTGCTCTCAGTAATTTGATATTTACGCTCTTTTTGCCATTCAGAAAAAATTCCATGGTTTCCACACAAATATTTTCACAATCACCAGACAGTTGTGCCAAAGTGTTGGAACAACACTTTTTGAGAGTTTCAATGGACAATTTGACCAATGACTCCATCAATTCATTTTCTTGGTGAATAAAAATATTGCTGATAAGCTCTTTGTCACTATCACATATTTTAGTGTCATTCTTCTGCGTATAAACAGTAGGATTATGTCTGCCAATTACTTGTTTACTGAACGCTGATTTTGGGAGTTCCATTAATAGCCTCTCTTTGATTTTTGATTGCACAGTATCACTAATGGTAAATTTTTGAGAACTCTCATCAATAAAACACTTGTGCTCCAGAAGTGGACAATGATCGTGATAAGTTTCAAGTCTATTCTGAAACGAATCTTTCCAAACACAAGTTTTATCCGTGCAAGTGAGCTCTGGTAATTCATCAGCAGCATATCTAGAAGAATTGTTATTAATGAGTATTAATGATACTGCTGAAACTTATTTTGAGGTTAAACATTTGGGTATAGCTTACCAGGTACAAAACAATGAAGTTTCAATGATATGCTCACATTGTTCTCCTTGTCCGCCTTTACATGAACACACAACACTTGTAATCTTTCCATTTTTTTCGGAAATTCCATCAATTTGATGCGGTTTTTCCCTCAAATGTGAGGTTTGTAAACAAAATGCAGTGATGGATAGTGAACCGTCACATTT
Organism: Aleiodes leptofemur; assembly: GCA_963942555.1. Taxonomy (NCBI): domain Eukaryota; kingdom Metazoa; phylum Arthropoda; class Insecta; order Hymenoptera; family Braconidae; genus Aleiodes; species Aleiodes leptofemur. Next base: position 12,473,384 of record OZ012609.1, read on the forward strand.
ATCAATATTTTCCCGCACTTCAGAATATGATGCGCCTTCAAAACTCTTTCACCCTCAAGAAAGTTCCTATTACTAGGTTTACTGTGTGCCCATTTACAAATTTCCTTAACACTAATCATTCTAAACTGAAACAATTACTTCAACCCCATTAACACGTGTATTTTGTGCAGCCTCAAAGTCACCATATAAATTTAGGCCATATCTATAGTTCAGATCCCAATACTGCATGCTTACGGCAAGTATACGGTGAGTGTACGGCCTGCGAACGGCACAGATATGGCCTCCAGGTGGCAGCTTGGAGGTTCTGCTCGGTAAGTGTACCCCGAGTCGAAGATTTCAGCCTCCCCGAGTCGAAGATTTCAGCCTCATTTCGGCCTCATACTGAGGTTTGGGCTGAGGTTGATGAGACTAGAATGAGGATCTTGGCATAGGAAAAATGTATTGCATCTACGGTCTCACATCACCCTCAGATTGCTCAGTATTTCCCTTTTAGACGTCCAGAGGCTGATATGAGGCTTAGCTGCACAGCCGGGAAAGAGCCTCTTGGACCTCAAAATTTATTTTCGCACTGCCCCTTGCCTCTCTCCCTCCCCTTTGTATTCACTGCTTTCAAAATAAATCTTAAAAATTATGAGTTAAAAAAATCATTATTATTTGTTTTTTGATGACATTTTCTATTCGGAAAAAGTATACATGTGAATGTTACATTTCATATAATCATATAATGAAAATGAGAGCAATTACAAAACTGTATATAAGAGTCCTGGAGGAGCGCCTATCATGGCATGTTTCCTTGTCCGCTTGATCGTGATTAGGGGCTGGAATATAAATTGAAAATGGATGTTAATTTTTTGTTATTAGATTTTGGAAAACATCTCGCAAACTGCGTGAGATAGAGTGATTTAGCCTCAATCCTTTCTTGTAGCTCTTCAAATGTTCTACAAGGAAGCTTGAACGTATCGCTTAGTTTCCGAGATATTCCTAAAAACCTATTGACAGGTTATAATTAGCACTTCAAGTGTTACACAAAAAAATTTCACTCCTTAATTCACGATAGAGAAAATATAACTTATGAAATTGCAGAATCTATGGTGTGACGATGGAAAAAAATTTTAACACCCCTCTTCTTGTCACCTCCCACGAATTCCCAAAACTGAGGGCTCGTAAACGCTACCAGGTATCTCACAAAAAAATTTCATGCCTTAATTCGCCATAGAGAAGGACTTATAACGAATAAAATCCCGAAATCTATGGTGTGACGGTGAAAAAAAAACTATCACCCCCCTTCTTTTCACCTCCCGCGAATTCCAAAAACTAAGGGCTCGTAAACACCTTCAAGTGTTACACAAAAAAATTTCATGCTTTTATTCGCCATATCGCCAAAGTTATCGAATATTATCTCTTAAATATGGATAAATCGTAGCAGTCATAAGGCCCAAATTTCTGAGAATGTTTTCGACGATGTTTTCGACGCTGGCTTCAGCGACATTCTAAAAACTCATCAGAATAGAGAGTCATTTTTTTTTGGAATAAGTCTATTTCATTTAAATTGATTGGATTTTATGATCGGTTTTCTTTCAATATCTCGAGATATAACGGAGGAAGGGCAATTCTGGCTCCATTTTTTTCTGTAAAGAATTTCGAGAGCTACAAAAAACGATTAGGGCAAAATCGTACGAAGTGTCGTAATCCATGAAATCGAAGAATTAAAATTTACAAGAGTGAACTCACCACCAAATGCGAGCAGTTTTGCGTCATTCTTTATCGTTTGTCCACTTGCTTTGTCCTTCCATGGAAGAGTTCTCATATCACCCACACTTGAGTGATTCTTCCCTACGAATTTCACTGAACTAACGTCCTTTTAAGGAATATTCACCCAATAAATGAGCATTAACATTGATTTTCGTGAATTGACTGGATCTTTTTTGAATTTGCCGCACCGTCATACAACACTTATCTATTACATAACACACTTGAAATTTGCAGTCATAGTCAAATGATATTTATAATTTTAATTTAAAACGGAATAGAAAATTGACTCGATGAAGCCTGCTAAGTAAACGATGTGTCCGAGCTGGAGTTCAACTGGCTACTGAAGGGTAAACGAAAATATTCTTTTCTCTGGAAATGGTTGACAAGTTTTGTTGAGAAAGAACAACGTTGCATTGTACGGCTTCTAGGCGCACATGTGTTTACTGCAACGGAATGCTGTTAGGAAAAAATTGAGAGAAAGTATGGAGAAGATTTACAGCCCTGCTCGATGGGATTTCAAAAAGAGTCGACCGAGGACTGCGATGGGAACAATTGAGATAAAATAGTGTATTGAGGCTCATCTGAGGTTAACGAGATTTCGGATACCCAAAAAAGTATGGATGGCTGTAGGAAAGAGACTGCAGAGGCTCAAATATGGTTCCAAGTGCTCTTCAGTCTCACCTGAGCCTCACATCTGAGTTCTCAGCGGTCTACGAGGGCAGTTAGAGGTTGAATGAGAGTAATGAGGGCTATTTCGAGGCTGAAATCTTCGACTCGGGTCATTTCGGCCTCATACTGAGGTTTGGGCTGAGGTTGATGAGACTAAAATGAGGCTCTTGGCATAGGAAAAATGTATTGCATCTACGGTCTCATATCACCCTCAGATTGCTCAGTATTTCCCTTTTAGACGTCCAGAGGCTGATATGAGGCTTAGCTGTACAGCCGGAAAAGAGCCTCTTGGACCTCAAAATTTATTTTCGCGCTGCCCCTTGCCTCTCTCCCTCCCCTTTGTATTTACTGCTTTCAAAATAAATCTTAAAAATTATGAATTAAAAAAATCATTATTATTTGTTTTTTGATAACATTTTCTATTCGGAAAAAGTATACATGTGAATTTTACATTTCATATAATCATATAATGAAAATGAGAGCTATTGCGAAACTGTATATAAGAGTCCTAGAGGAGCGCCTATCATGGCATGTTTCCTTGTCCGCTTGATCGTGATTAGGGGCTGAAATATAAATTGAAAATGGATGTTAATTTCTGTTATTAGATTTTGGAAAACATCTCGCAAACTGCGTAAATAGAGTGATTTAGCCTCAATCTTTTCTTGTAGCTCTTCAAATGTTCTCCAAGGAAGCTTGAACGTATCGCTTAGTTTCCTAAAAACCTATTGACAATAAATATGAACTTTCCTTTTTTTTTAAATATTTTCGTCAACAATTTTTTGAGGATATCTTGGAAACTAAGCGAGATCAAGCAATTTCACCCTTGCCCTTTTTGCCGAGAATTTCAAGAGCTACAAACAAAAATCATGAGAAAATCGTCCTATCTTGCTTTGTTTCCAAGATATTTTCAAAAAATATCACTGAAGCCAGCGTCGAAAACATCGTCGTAAACATCCTCAGAAATTTGGGCCTTATGTCAGCTACGATTTATCCATATTTCAGAGATAATATTCAATAACTTTGGCGATATGGCGAATTAAGGCATGAAATTTTTTTGTGTAATACCTGAGAGCATTTGGGAGCCCCTGGTTTCGGAAATTCAGGGGTAAGTCCTTCTCTATGGCGAATTAAGGCATGAAATTTTTTTGTGTAACACTTGAAGATGTTTACGAGCCCTTAGTTTTTGGAATTCGCGGGAGATGACAAGAGGGGGGTGTTATAATTTTTTTTCCATCGTCACACCATAGATTTCGCGATTTTATAAGCTTTATCTTCTCCTTCATGGTGAATTAAGGCGTGAAATTTTTTTATGTGATACTTAAAGGTGTGTACGAGCCCTCAGTTCGGGGGGACTTATAACGAATAAAATCCCGAAATCTATGGTGTGAAAAAAAATTCTAACACCCCTCTTCTTGTCACCTCTCGTGAATTCCAAAAACTAAGGGCTCGTAAACACCTTCAAGTGTTACACAAAAAAATTTCACTCCTCAATTCACCATAGAGAAAATATAACTTATGAAATTGCAGAATCTATGGTGTGACGGTGGAAAAAATTCTAACATCCCCCTTCTTGTCACCTCCCACGAATTCCCAAAACTGAAGGCTCGTAAACGCTACCAGGTCCCGAGTCGAAGATTTCAGCCTCGAAATAGCCCTCATTACTCTCATTCAACCTCTAACTGCCCTCGTAGACCGCTGAGAACTTAGATGTGAGGCTCAGGTGAGACTCAAGAGCACTTGGAACCATATTTGAGCCTCTGCAGTCTCTTTCCTACAGCCATCCATACTTTTTTGGGTATCCGAAATCTCGTTAACCTCAGATGAGCCTCAATACACTATTTTTCTCAATTGTTCCCATCGCAGTCCTCAGTCGACTCTTTTTGAAAGCCCATCGAGCAGGGCTGTAAATCTTCTCCATACTTTCTCTCAATTTTTTTGTAGCAGCATTCCGTTGCAGTAAACACATGTGCGCCTAGAAACCGTACAATGCAACGTTGTTCTTTCTCAATAAAACTTGTCAACCATTTTCAGAGAAAAGAATATTTTCGTTTACCCTTCAGTAGCCAGTTGAACTCCAGCTCGGACACATCGTTTACTTAGCAGGCTTCATCGAGTCAATTTTCTATTCCGTTTTAAATTAAAATTATAAATATCATTTGACTATGACTGCAAATTTCAAGTGTGTTATGTGATAGATAAGTGTTGAATGACGGTGCGGCAAATTTAAAAAAGATCCAGTCAATTCACGAACATCAATGTTAATGCTCATTTATTGGGTGAATATTCCTTAAAAGGACGTTAGTTCAGTGGAATTCGTAGGGAAGAATCACTCAAGTGTGGGTGATATGAGAACTCTTCCATGGAAGGACAAAGCAAGTGGACAAACGATAAAGAATGACGCAAAAGTGCTCGCATTTGGTGGTGAGTTCACTCTTGTAAATTTTAATTCTTCGATTTCATGGATTACGACACTTCATACGATTTTGCCCTAATCGTTTTTTGTAGCTCTCGAAATTCTTTACAGAAAAAAATGGAGCCAGAATTGCCCTTCTTCCGTTATATCTCGAGATATTGAAAGAAAACCGATCATAAAATCCAATCAATTTGAATGAAATAGACTTATTCCAAAAAAAAAATGACTCTCTATTCTGATGATTTTTTAGAATGTCGCTGAAGCCAGCGTCGAAAACATCGTCGAAAACATTCTCAGAAATTTGGGCCTTATGACTGCTACGATTTATCCATATTTAAAAGATAATATTCAATAACTTTGGCGATACGGTGCATAAAGGCATGAAATTTTTTTGTGTAATACCTGAGAGCATTTGGGAGCCCCCGGTTTCGGAAATTCAGGGGAGGTTGCAAGGAAGGGGGTGTGAGAATTTTTTTTCACCGTCACAGCATAGATTTCGGTATTTTATTCGTTATAAGTCCTTCTCTATGGCGAATTGAGGCATGAAATTTTTTTGTGAGATACCTGGTAGCGTTTACGGCCCCTCAGTTTTGGGAATTCGTGGGAGGTGACAAGAAGAGGGGTGTTAGAATTTTTTTCCATCGTCACACCATAGATTCTGCAATTTCATAAGTTATATTTTCTCTATGGTGAATTAAGGAGTGAAATTTTTTTGTGTAACACTTGAAGTGTTAATTATAACCGGTCAATAGGTTTTTAGGAATATCTCGGAAACTAAGCGATACGTTCAAGCTTCCTTGTAGAACATTTGAAGAACTACAAGAAAGGATTGAGGCTAAATCACTCTATCTCACGCAGTTTGCGAGATGTTTTCCAAAATCTAATAACAAAAAATTAACATCCATTTTCAATTTATATTTCAGCCCCTAATCACGATCAAGCGGACAAGGAAACATGCCATGATAGGCGCTCCTCCAGGACTCTTATATACAGTTTTTTAATTGCTCTCATTTTCATTATATAATTATATGAAATGTAACATTCACATGTATACTTTTTCCGAATAGAAAATGTCATCAAAAAACAAATAATAATGATTTTTTTAATTCATAATTTTCAAGATTCATTTTGAAAGCAGTGAATACAAAGGGGAGGGAGAGAGGCAAGGGGCGGTGCGAAAATAAATTCTGAGGTCCAAGAGGCTCTTTCCCGGCTGTACGGCTAAGCATCATATCAGCCTCTGGACGTCTAAAAGGGAAATACTGAGCAATCTGAGGATGATATGAGACCGTAGATGCAATACATTTTTCCTATGCCAAGAGCCTCGTTTTAGTCTCATCAACCTCAGCCCAAACCTCAGTATGAGGCCGAAATGAGGCTGAAATCTTCGACTCGGGGTATCTCACAAAAAAATTTCATGCCTTAATTCGCCATAGAGAAGGACTTATAACGAATAAAATCCCGAAATCTATGGTGTGACGGTGAAAAAAAAACTAACACCCCCCTTCTTGTCACCTCCCGCGAATTCCAAAAACTAAGGGCTCGTAAATACGTTCCAGTGTTACACAAAAAAATTTCATGCCTTAATTTGCCATAGAGAAGGACTTATAACGAATAAGAGCCCGAGATATATGGTGTGACGGTGAAAAAAAATTCTAACACCCCCCCCCCTTCCTTGTAACCTCTCCTAAATTTCCGAAACCGGGGGCTCCCAAATGCTCTCAGGTATTACACAAAAAAATTTCATGCCTTTATTCGCCATATCGCCAAAGTTATTGAATATTATCTCCTAAATATGGATAAATCGTAGCAGTCATAAGGCCCAAATTTCTGAGGATGTTTTCGACGATGTTTTCGACACTGGCTCCAGCGACATTCTAAAAAGTCATCAGAATAGAGAGTCATTTTTTTTTGGAATAAGTCTATTTCATTCAAATTGATTGGATTTTATGATCGGTTTTCTTTCAATATCTCGAGATATAACGGAGGAAGGGCAATTCTGGCTCCATTTTTTCTGTAAAGAATTCCGAGAGCTACAAAAAACGATTAGGGCAGAATCGTATGAAGTGTGGTAATCCATGAAATCGAAGAATTAAAATTTACAAGAGTGAACTCACCACCAATTGCGAGCACTTTCGCGTCATTCTTTATCGTTTGTCCACTTGCTTTGTCCTTCCATGGAAGAGTTCTCATATCACCCACACTTGAGTGATTCTTTCCTACGAATTTCACTGAACTAAGGTCCTTTTAAGGAATATTCACCCAATAAATGAGCATTAACATTGGTTTTCGTGAATTGACTGGATCTTTTTTAAAATTGCCACACCGTCATTCAACACTTATCTATCACATAACACACTTGAAATTTGCAGTCATAGTCAAATGATATTTATAATTTAAATTTAAAACGGAACAGAAAATTGACTCGATGAAGCCTGCTAAGTAAACGATGTGTCCGAGCTGGAGTTCAACTGGCTACTGAAGGGTAAACGAAAATATTCTTTTCTCTGAAAATGGTTGACAAGTTTTGTTGAGGAAAAACAACGTTGCATTGTACGGCTTCTAGGCGCACATGTGTTTACTGCAACGGAATGCTGTTAGAAAAAAATTGGGAGGAAGTATGAAGAAGATTTACAGCCCTGCTCGATGGGCTTTCAAAAAGAGTCGACCGAGGACTGCGATGGAAACGATTGAGAATAATAGTGCATTGAGGCTCATCTGAGGTTAACGAGATTTCGGATATCCAAAAAAGTATGGATGGCTGTAGGAAAGAGACTGCAGAGGCTCAAATATGGTTCCAAGTGCTCTTGAGTCTCACCTGAGCCTCATATCTGAGTTCTCAGCGGTCTACGAGGGCAGTTAGAGGTTGAATGAGAGTAATGAGGTCTATTTCGAGGCTGAAATCTTCGACTCGGGACTGCACTCATTCATGTTCCGTCATTACAATAATGTCACATTTATTCATCTTCCCCCAAGTCGGATTTTGGCGATAAAATAACATACATTCATAGGCTGATATGAATCATCAATAATTCAATATTCTTCAAATAATTATTTTTAACAAATTTTCCGATGGTTCTTCAAGTATCTTCTACCGCTGGAAATTGGGCAAGTGAAGGCTTGTAGTAGTTTAAACTGAACCTGAGCTATTAATAGGGGAAAAAATGATGGTTCCCTTATTTCAAGCAAGGAGCCAACTACTCGGTGAAAACTGACCACCCTGCAAAACGTTTTCCTCGAAAAATTCTTGTGAGCTTCATAGTTCTTGAGATATTCGCCGAATAACTCCATCTCTTTTTATATGGTATGCAGTGTGTTGATCATCATAAAATAACTGTATGTTTTTGTCGAATTCATCAAAAGATCATTCGAAGTTGATAATATCAAACAGCTCTACAGCATTTCATAGAATTTTCAAGTACCAAAAGAATAGAAGAAAAGGAACCGCTCCCTCTTTCATTGGAAAATGGAAAAGCCATGGAATCAACTCCGCGCAGAATTTTCGAATGTTACCTTTAATAAATTTGATACAACGATGAAAAATGAAAACGACTATCTTCCTTTACCACTTTCCGATAGTTTGATAAACGCTTCCTACGATACTCCCCTGGGTACGAAAAGGGGTAAGTAACTCAAATGAACATCCGGCTGAGCGATCATTCGGAGACACGATGCAAATTCAATTCGCATCGATACTCGTATCCCATAGTACCATTGCCTCTCCCTGGTGGATCATGCGACAGGGCAGTCGATTTTTTCACGGAATCGACCGTGATTCGATCACGATGCGATCGGATCGCAGCTGCATTGCAGTCACATAGCAGATGCATCGTCGTCGCACACACTTGCACACAGTCGCATCGTGGTCACATAACAATCGAGTTTGTGAAAAAATCGACTGGCTGATCGATATGCAATCGCCCGATCCATCAGCGCTTCCATTTAATTTTTCCGGCCTACTTCCGTCTTTGCCCTCTTACATGAAGACATAAGAGCGTCGAATATCGCTACAGAGGACGCCTTTGGGAGCATCGTTCATATCGCAGTCATCTAGAATTAGAGCAGTTTGAATATCGATTCAGCAGAACAGTTCCCAATTTTTTTTTACCTTTTGCTCCTCAATGCCGTCCATGGATGATGTTCAACCACACTCGAGACTATGCCTTGACACATTTGCGCTGGATATCAAAAGTTTATGCAGTACGATGTATGAAAGGAAGAAAAAAAAACAAAATATTGAGATCTCCATGTCACTTCGAATATACGAAGTTCGATTGCATAAGAAAACTAGGAGGACGAATGGAAAAGGAAAAATTACTTCGGGAAATGTCCAGATCGTCCAGACGACGCATAGAATACTTAAAGTTCCGATCCTGCTCCATTGCTCTTTCTCTTTACTCTTTCTTCCTTCTTTTATACATCCCCAATACATCCATCCCAAAAAGCCAAATACTGATATGGGTGGTGACGTTGTGAATGTTTCGCATAAAGTATTCTTGCCAGTCGATCGAAAGCCCAGGAAACTGAGTTACGATGCTACGTGGTACCGTCACCCATCTCATTTCACTCATATATACTAAACATTCAGTAGGGGGCAGTGGGAGGTTGAAGGAGAGAAAACTACCTCGTGAAATAGTCTCAGGAGAGTTAGCAATGATACATAATGTCTTGCAACTCGAGTTGAAATTTTTTTCTTCATTCCAGCTTCTTCTTTTTCCTTTCTTGTTCTGTATTTTCATTGTATTGGGAGTTAGATCTGCCTAGTCATGTCATGAGAATAACGATCCAATAGAATAAAAGATCGTGGCCTGGAGAAGTGGATGAATGGAAAAATTGTGCTACAATGGTTGGAAAACATCATGGGTCTCATTCACATTAATGATGTAGCTCCAGGAAGATATACTGTCGAGTAGTCACTTTGTTGAAAGCTCAATCCTTGGGGATCAATTATGTGGATGAAAACGACGGGCTTATAAAGCTAGCTCGCTTGGGGATAACTACTAATTCTGGAGTATCGATGATTCAGAAATTGATAAAAATAGACTCTTAGAATAACAGAAGACTGAGTTACTTGTTGTGAGCCAAATGTAATCAATTTTCCTCTATTTTCTCTCAGTTTAGCGAGCGAATTTCAGAGTGGAATTATTTGAGAATGAGCATATCAGTGGGAAGAGAGAAGGAGGGCGATTGGGCAAAAAAACTATAAAAATATTTTCACATATGTATAAATTCAAATCCAAAGAGAATTCATTGGTGAGGGGTCGGTAACAAGACCTCGAGTATGATAGAATGAATAACAACCATTTTTCTTTGGGAGTGTGACGTGTGTAGAACTCACATGTTTCCTTTTTACTCAGATTTTTATCGTTCAAAGTTTCGAAATATGCGGGATAAGCATTTAACCGTAAGAATCCGCTTCGTCCATTTTTTCTATGGAAAAGATCGGTCAAAGCGTGGGAATGCTTATCCAGCAAATTTTGGGTGACGATGTGACTGAAGATTCAAGTTTCGTCACTTCAGGGATTACTCTCGACCGTTGGACAGCTCCGGGTGTCCATTGGAAAATATCGTGGAAAGTATTAGCTTTGCGAACGGACTCAGAGTAACCCTTGTAATCGATCATCATTTGAACATTATATCATCGATTCAAACATTATCATTCGTGATTATTTGGAAGTTTCCCACTAAATATCCCGTAAAAATCCTATAAGTTCGAGTGAATCCACCCGTGAGCTCTCCTCCAACGAGCTAGTCGAAGAGACACAAATTAATGATCATTCAAGGACATTCGTCAAAACCCAAACGTAACATTGGCGCCCACCGTGGTTTTGGCACTCGGATGGGATTTTCAGGGTTATAAACTCGGAAAAAAAAAAGAAAAAGTGAAGTGTAAGGGAATAAAGAAATACGCGGGAGGACTCTGAAATCGAGGACAATGAAGGGCAAAATTCGTAGAAAACGAATGATAGTGAAAAACATCAATCAATTCATTTTTGGTGCTCGAGAAAATTATTTATTGTCAAAGTTTTGAGTAGAAATAGAATAAATGAGCAGATGGACAAATAAATCGACGAATAAATGAAATCTTTGCTAAATTGCAAGGAAAAAATGATACTAGTAATAATAATTCAAAAACAAGTGATGACCAGGCCACGAGAATATCGATAGAGAATAATCCGTGGAAAGGCTGCGAGGTCAACGAGGAAACATCTAGAGGAAGAAATAATAAAAATCAACACAAGTGAACCAATTTCCGGTTTTTTGTGAGAATGATGGATACACAGAATGACCCAACGTTTTCGAAATGCCTCCCTGGGAGGAGAGGAAAGGAATATCGCCTGGTTTTGACAATCGAGGGGACTTTCGGGGATAAAGGACAAAACTGCAGAAAGAGATCAGCGGGAAGGTGCTGAAGGAAACAGCAACCTGCGTACAGTCCTGCAAGGAAACAGGCCAAGAAAGACGAACAGAAATGCAAGTGTAGTTATTGCTGATTGCCGTTAGACCCGTGTAAGTACACTCATTCATTCCCTATGTCGCGCACTCCGGGGAAGACTCGACCAGTCGCAGGGATCCAAAAATGAAAAATACGTTCAATTGTTAACCGTCTATCTCAGACCAATCAATTGAAGTGAGCAATACGTATATATATAGAGACATTTTCGAAACGAGAGTTTGTCCAATAATAGAAAAATAAAAATAAAAAAAAACAGAAAAAAAGAAGAATGCGTTAATTGATGAGTATAAAACAACAAACCACAGATTGGAAGGATTTTCGAAGGTAAAATGAGAAAGTCATAATAGGAAAAGAAAAAATAAACGAGTAATAAAGGAAAAAATGATACCGCACCCGCGAGAGTGGGTCCCAGGCCACCCTGTGGATTGGGTGGGGCCAGGGGACGTTGACTGAGCGGGAGGGTCGGGTATCATTAGAATTAAGAAAGAAAGGGGGAAAATCTGCCGGGCAGATTTTTCTCAATATTAATAGTAAAAATAATGGATAGATATAAGTTTCTCCGTTTTCTCACATCAGCCATTTATCCTTTCAATCTGAGTAATGAAATCTTTCTCTAAATTCTGCGTCTCGAGTCTGAAAATAACTCCGAATAGTTTAAAGGAATGTGCATCCCGTTTGTTGGTTTCCGGAAAGAAAACTGGTGCCCAATTGAAAAAAAATATAGAATTAAAAAAGTATGAAAACTCACGCTGAGAACCATTCTTACGGGAGGAAGAATAGTTCAAGTGAGGGAAGGGTTGTAAACTTCGTTTACAACTAGAATAATCAAAAAAAAGAATGGAAGAAAGAAAAATAGAAAGTAGTAAATATGTAAATGAATACTAGTACATGGTCTGGGATATGTGGGAATGGATTTGGGGATCCTCACAGTCATAGCGGCAAATTTTCGGAAATTCTTGCTCTGGTCGAGGCTTCCAGCGGTGTCTCGCGGCTCGCACTGGATGGAGTACTTCGGATTCCATGACTAGGTGAACATGAGGCCAAGAGAAGAATACTTCCGCCACAATCAAAATTTTTCTATCATTTTTGTGATTCTAATTATTTTTATATTGAATTCTTGTTACAATTATTGATCATTCACTTACTAACACTCTTCTTTGTTTTTTTACATCGAGTCAGATTTGTAGAATAATGTGTAACGCAAAGAAAAAATTGTGAGGATCCAGTCGATAGGTTCTATTCCGCCCATATGGCATTCTATTTAATCATCTTTCGGTTTCGATTTTTTTTTACTTAATTCATTGAAAATTCATTTTTGGGAATTTTTCTTAGGAGAGATAAGAATAATTTGAGTTGGGGAGTGTGACGTGTGGAGAAATCACACGTCGCTTTTTTGCTCAAATTTTTATTGTTTAAAGTTTCAAAACATGCGGAATAAGCATTTAACCGTGAGAATGCACCCGAGTGGAAATTGGTTAAGGCTAGCCTGATTCAGTATCAATTTAGGATCAGTACGAGATGAGCCTAAGCCTATTCGGGAAACACTGATCAAGAACATATCAGTTCTATATCAGGGTTACCTGAATATGGAAATACTGATCAAATACGGATCCTATCCGTATCCGGAAAAACTTGATGTTATAGTATGTAGAGAAGCTATCTCGTCAGTTAGGCCTTACTGATCCGAAACTTATCCGTCGCGCACCAGGGTTGCCTTAATAGGGAATGCTAATAGAATACGGATCCTATTTGTATCCGGAAAAACTTAATGTTATAATATGTAGAAAAGCCATATCCTCAGTCAAGCCTCACTGATCCAAAACTTATCCGCCTCACATCAGGGGTTCCTTAATAGGAAATACTGATAGAATACGGATCCAATGCATATCCGGAAAAACTTCACGTAGTGGTATTCAGAGAAGCCAACCCTCAGTCAGGCCTTACTGATCTATAACTTATCCGTCTTGGATCAGGGTTTCCTTAATAAGGAATGCTGACGAAATGCGGATCCTATTCGTATCCAAAAAAACGTAATGTTGTAGTATTCAGCGAAGTCACCCCTCAGTCAGGCCTTACTGATCCAAAACGTATCCGCCTTGGATCAGGGTTTCCTTAATAAGGAATGCTGAGGGAATACGGATCCTATTCGTACCCGGCAAAACTTAATGTTATAGCATGTAGGGAAGCCATCTCTTCAGTCAGGCCTTACTGATGCAGAACTTATCCGTCTTGGATCAGCCTTTCCTTAATAAGGAATGCTGATACAATACGGGTCCTATTTGTACCCGGAAAAACTTAATGTAATAGCATATAGAGAAGCCATCTCTTCAGTCAGGCCTTACTGATGCAGAACTTAGCCATCTTGAATCAGGCTTTCCTTAATAAGGAATGCTGATAGAATACGGATCCTATTTGTACCCGGAAAAACTTAATGTTATAGCATGTAGAGAAGCCATCTCTTCAGTCAGGCCTTACTGATGCAGAACTTATCCATCTTGGATCAGGCTTTCCTCAATAAGGAATGCTGATGGAATACGGATCCTATTTATATCCGGAAGAACTTAATAAGATGATCCTAAAAAAATCTAAGTCTGATCAGTTCATCCTGATCCGGAGATGTTCCGGGTAGCATCAGGTTTCCCGAATGTTCATTTGTTTTTATTCATTTCTTCACAATCACCTAATTAGTTATTCTGAGCTCCCAGGTTTAATATCGTACGCCGGATATCCGTTAATGCCCCCTTTATAGAAAAAGGTAATATAGATAATTAGGCCGACTGATACTATAACTGTGTCATAGTCTAGTGGTTAGCGTGTCGACTAAATAGTTATGTATAATTTTTTTTTATGAATGATGTTGGAAAGAAGAATTACTTCTCCTTCCTTACATCAATACTTCATATTGTTAAAATGCAGAAGTTTGAGAGATATTTGTATCCATTAACTCCATTAGTTATGAGTTATAATAATAATGATTATAGTTTTTTCTACACTGTTTTCTACTGTACATATGTAAATAATATCTTTTTATAGTGCCAATAAAAACTGTTGTTATCAAAAAAAAAAAAGTTAGCGTGTCGACTTAGTGTGCGGAAGGTTCCGGGATCGAATCCACCCAAGTGTAGAATAATTTCATAATTTAAAATCTTTTTTCAGCGAAAAAATGTCATCTCACGTTCAAATACAATGTATACATGTAATAAATAATGTGATAAATGTCAATGAGTGATAAATGTAATAAATAAATACACGGCACATACTCCCACTGATTGAACGAAATATTTTTTGTTATTTAGATCCCTGATGCTATTGATAGCAGGATCCTTGATACTATTAGTATCAGGATCCCTGATACTATTAGTATCAGCATCCCTGATACTATTAGTATCAGGATTCCTGATACTAACAGTATCAGGCTATTTGATCAGTTACTGATCAGGCATGTAACGCTATTTTGGGATACTATTAGGATCAGAAATCCTGATACTATTAGTGTCAGGGTTCCTGATCCTGATAGTATCAGGATTCCTGATCCTAATAGTATCCGAAACAGCGTTACATACCTGATCAGTCACTGATCCAATAGCCTGATCAGTTACTGATTACAAATCAGTATTGCCGGATCAGTAACTGAACATAAACTTACCAGAATGTCCATTCGGGCACTTCGTCCATCTTTTCTATGGAAAAGATCAGTCGAAGCGTGGGAATGCTTATCCAGCAATTTTGGGTGACGATGTGACTGAAGATTGATGTCTCGTCACTTCAGGGATTACTCTCGACCAGTGGACACCTCCGGGTGCCCACTGAAAAATATCGCGGAGAATATTAGCTTCGCGAACGAACTCAGAGTAACCCTTGTAATCGATCATCATTCGAACATTATATCATCGATTCAAACATCATTTGTAATTATTTAGAAGTTTCCCACTAAATATCCAGTAAAAATCCCATAAGTTCGGGTGAATCCACCCGTGAGCTCTCCTCCATCGAGCTAGTCGAGGAGGCACAAATCAATGATCATTCAAGGACATGCGTCAAAACCCAAACGTAACAGAAGATTCAGCCAAATGAACGGGAATGAGAATAATTGTTGAAATTGAGATGATCACCACATTATGCATCTTCTGAAGCTACAACTTGGCCATAGTGAGATTTATGCCTCAACGGAAAGTCTATCAAAATCTATCCTATTAACGACGTTTGGGATTGAGTAAAAGATTTGTTTCGACATACACCTCCACCTACCTTCTGTAGGGATTAAAATTAATTTTACTCCATGAGAAAATAAGTAGATCGTGCAAAAAGTGCTCCAAAATGTACTTTCTTCGCTTTTGTCATACTTGTAATACAAAAAGAATATGAAACTTGTATACCTCACCCGAAACAAAATCCAAAAAAAAAAAAAGTTTATATTTGCCTTATAGGGGCCAGAATTGGATATTTTGGTTCTATAGGACTATTCAACCCGAATTTGGAACATACTAGCTTCAAAGAGGGAAGAAAATGCAACAAGCAGAAGTTCTATTCTCTGTGCTGTATTTACAAATCCACTCCTTGTGCGACATTTAATATTTCGCCAATTCGACGAACGAAATGCTTCCGAATGGAATTTTACCCATAATGAATCGAATCGCTATTTATCTTTGCTATTGCTCAAAAAATGACATTATTCTCACAACAAATACGCACTTATACATTTCTACAAATATTGCTCCAGACTATATCGATCTGTTCAGGATTCCGTTCGTGGTACTTCAAGTCAGCTTGGAACTTGAAGTCTCAGCTCAAAATAATTGATTGAATTGCTATAATGTCATCTGATACATGAAAATTAGATGACAACTGAGATCCTACGATAGAACTTGAAATTTAAATTCAGGTTCCAAATAGGATTTCTGTTCCTTCTGATTCTCATCAGCATGAGAATGAGCTCATTTTGTAGAGGAAATTGTCTACTTTCGAATGGTAAAATGAAAAATAGTAGTGTTCCCGGAGAAAAAGCGGAGGAAAACCGTGATTTTTGAAAAAACTAATCTATCGAACACTTTTATAAGAGACTCCTTCTGAAAAATCTGGAATCCTCACTATTTGTGGGGCTCATTGGGATGGATCATTCAAGTTAAACTTGAATGTAACAGGGAACTTGCATATTTCATTTCGAATTTTTTTTTCACTTCAATTGATTAATTAGGATTCGTTGAGTATATAAACAAGCAGGCGCGACACTACTTGTGCGTAATTTGAACATCGTGCATTTAGTATACTGCCAATGCGATCGGCAGAAAGCTTCCGAATGGATTTTTTAATTTCAAATTCACCATTCTTGATCTGCACGTGGAGTGGGGAAACTAAAATAGGCCACAGAGGGTTAAGCTCATCCCAAATATAATCAATTGAATAGTTTTAACGATATAGCTTGCTTTTTCGGATGTTTCCATGCTAATATCTAAGAAACTACTAGACCAATTCCGCTCAGTTTCAATCCCAAACTTTGTGCTCATCAGATGTATAACCTCACAAAATTTGAGGTCCCTAGCTCAATTATTTACTAAGTTTCAGAGCAATCAAGATTTTCACGAAAAATTTGTCAAAAGTTTCATACTGGATAGACCAAAAATCTGAACTCCCACCACTCGGGGGTCAAAGATGCAGCTCATAAGCGCGCATTTCCTCGCTGAGAGTGGACGCTGTTATTTCATTTCTCATTGAGAAAAGTCGAAAAAACGAAATTTCAACATTTTCGAATTGAAAAAAATGATAATTTGTTACTGAACAGATAACCAAAATACTACAGGCAGATACTCAAATTCTCAAAGTGTTGTGGTTATTACACAGCTAAATGTGTTGAGCTGTGCTTTTTGCCGCTTTCATTTGAGATTAACTCTGGATCCTCACTTTTCTCAATTATTATCACTGGTTCATTTGAAAAAATCCGAATTATTTATCACTATCTATACATAATAAGCAAGAAGTTTCACTTCTGTCGCGTGGGTTCCACGCACCCTCTCGTTAAAAACGCTGGTTCTTGACGTTTTGGGTCATTTGCAGTCATATCGTGCTAAAGTCTCAAACTCGAAAAAATTACAATTATGAAGCTTCCACGCGGAAGCAAAAATTGATGATGATAATTGAAAATGTTCGTTCATGTATTTTTGCTTCCGAAGGGAAGCATTACTATTGTGAAAATTTTCGATCTGGTTGTTTTTGTTGGGAACTACTTAGAATGATCCAAAAAGTCTAAAAATCATATTTAGAAGAAATGTGTGTGTGTGTGTGTGTGTGTGTGTGCACACACCTATGTTTCAATAACTTTTGAAGTTTCATATGTAGGATTCTGAAATTTTGTCAGTATATTCCGGTCTTTGAACTCTTCACTTTAAGCTCTTTTTGTTTCCGAACGGAAGCTTTGCTCTCGCAATTTTTTTCGAAATGCCAATTTTCATTGGAAATGACTCAAAATGATCCAAAACGTCGAGAAATCATAATGAGAAAGAAAGTAGACATGTATGTGTGTGTGTCTGTATGTACGATTCCACGACTCTCTATTACTCGAGAACGGTGAGAGATAAAAATCTGAAATTTTGGCAAGATATCAGTTTTGATGAAGTGTATGTTTCTTGGAAATTTCAGCAAGATCGGCCCAATGGTTTCTGAGGTATAGCAATTTTTTAAAAATCCTATCTTTCAAAATTTCTCAATTTACGTGAGACAAATTCCGTTCAAAATTTCACTCAGAATTCGAGACTATAATATCTGAATTTTGGCGAATTTTTATGAATTTAATCTTATTATTCGATTAGTTATTCATTTTTTTGTGCTGTTTTTCAAAAACTCGGTGTGACTACCATAGCTCAATGAATAATTGACTTAAAAACTTCAAATTTCTCCTATAGATGTAGTTTCTGATAAAGATGGTTGGGATCAGATCTGTGGCATATCGGCTGAATGGTTCTCGAGATATTTTGAATTGAAGTTTTTCCGAAAATAGGCTGTATCTTCCAAACTACTCATCTGATTTCATCGGGACAGAGCTCAGAAGATTGGTCTTCATGAGCTGACTGAACCCTCAATTTTTGGAATTTTCAGATAAAGTTCTCCGCTTATCACATTAAAAAATGTATTTTTTTCTCAATATTTAAAGAAAATCAAAAAATGCAATTTTTCTCGATTTTTTTGAATGCACACCGTTTTTATTTGGTTTTCTGAAAGAACACATTTTTCTCTTTCAAATAAGCCCCTACTCACCTTCGTAGGACAATCAGAAACTGTACCCAAAAGGGGACATTAAAAGTGAAGAAGTGATTTTTTATGTGAAATTTAGTATATATAATTTTTTTTCGAGAGAGATGATAGAAAAAATTCAGTAAGAACCATTCAGAAGCATCCTACTAATTCATTAGCAGAAATTGAAAGAAAGGAAAAGTGATTCAACGGATAACGTAGATGAAATAGCGACTAACGCAGCGACGAACGCCTGCTTGTTTTTATTGAAATCAGTTCAGTTGTTTTTGAGATATTAACAAATTTCGAAAATTTGTATTCCACTAAAATTTTGAAAACTCCCGAATCTATTTCGCTCAGATTCATAGGCTATGCTGGCAATCATATGAGCTAGCTCGTTACGGATTCTTATCTATTTATTGATGATAGATTTTGAAAAA
This sequence comes from Aleiodes leptofemur, assembly GCA_963942555.1. Taxonomy (NCBI): domain Eukaryota; kingdom Metazoa; phylum Arthropoda; class Insecta; order Hymenoptera; family Braconidae; genus Aleiodes; species Aleiodes leptofemur. The sequence continues at coordinate 12,492,339 of OZ012609.1, forward strand.
ATTTAATTTTAATGATTTTTCCAATATAATTCTTGTTAGCACGATAACTAAAGAATAATCCAAGCTAGAGACTTCCAATCTGATAAATTTATTCTTCTAATAACACTGATGCATGTGGGCATGATTGATTGAAAGTTTTTGATGGAGGAAATTTTTTCGGTTTTGAAAAATTTCAGTTTTTCAGAAATGTCTCCAGTTCTATCAGTCGTACTGATTTGGGCTTCATCTCAACTGAAAGGTTGATTCATTCCCCATCGATTTATATGCCTGTAAAAAAATTATCAATTTTTCAAATAGATATAACGTAGAAATCGATTTCCAGAAAACGAGCTACAGTGAAACCTCCCAATATTTCCTTGCTCGGGGGTCTCCGCTGGAAATATTGGGAGGTTTGAGCGATCCCCACTCTTCCCGAATATGAGAGAGAAGGCAGATAGTGTCGCTCTCTTCGAACATCTGTGGTGGGGAACGTCACGTGACTGACTGTCTTTCTCTTCTCATTTGACTATCCTTGTCACCTTGCGCGTTTTCGGTCATGCGCAAGGAAACAAAGATAGATACAGATAGAGTGAGAAAGAGATAGTGAGAATGCGGAGTGGGGGACTGTATTTCTCCTCTCGAAGGAGAAATGGAAATATTGAGAGCGGAAATATTGGGAGGTTTCACTGTATGTGTTAAAAATCCTGGCAAGGTTATCGACCGAGCCAGGGTTATCAGCCGATCCGCGGGGCATCAATTAGTTCAATTGATGCCCAGTCATCAATCAGGGCGTCATCGTCACCGATGAAGCCCATCGTCTCACTCTGAGACCTTCTTCTCACCGTAGCTGCGAAACAGTAAAAACGTGTTTTCGCGTAATCCGTAAATCATCATGAAATTGACAAAATGAACACATCAGTGCGCGATATTAATGGTCGCGTTACTTAAAATCAATAATTTGCTAGATGACGCTAATTCACATCAACTTCGTACGTGCATCATCAACAAACTCAGTGTAATTAATCATTAATTAATAAAGACAATGATTGGGAAATTAACTTCAGTTAATTACATTTAACTTCATCAATTGCTAGACACCACGCGGTCAGTGCATTATCTAAGAAATTATCCAGCATTTCAATGTAAGACCGGCCTTACAGCCTGGCAGGGACATGCGATCATCGAATCTTAACGAACGTTATCTAGCTATCGAATTAAACTAATGTTAATTACCGCGAAGAAACTCAGGTAATTATCATTGTTGAAATATCGAAGTTATCAGACAATTATCATAAAACTATCGCTAGACGAATTATCTACAATACAGTCGATGTTCTCTACAAAAACCGCAAAACGCACTGCCAAAAAAAATTCTCAGAACTGAAATGCTCAGGCTGCGGTGATCGTTTGCAAGGGGGAGAAATGGGATCGCACGCTTTGTACAAGATACTCTTCGAAATATCTATCTTTGCCTCTTCCATTTCCAGTTTTATGGATTTTTTTGGAATGAATCGATTAAAATTCCCGCGCTCCAATATGTTCCCCCCAATTAGGAGGCAGGATACATTCATTCTGCCGCAAGAACATTCCTTTTATTTTGCAGAGTTTTCGCGAAAATCCACTGAGACGTTGATAGTAGCCCAAATGTTTACAAAATAACCGAAATAGATTTGGACAAGCAGGCGGGCGATTCTCAAAAAGAACAACCAGAGTTCAACACTATTTACCAAAAATACGAGTGCGATAACGATGTTTCTGATTTATCTTCATTAGAGACTTTCAAAGTTTTGTACGAATTATAATATAAAAATTGTTTATAACATTGTTAAGATACATTCTAATAATCGCACGTGATACTTTACATAGCAATATGGAATTGAAAAAGTATAAAATTAATATCTTTTTCCATTTTTTCGTATTTAAAAGACTAGTATCTTATAGAGAGATTGCTTCCCAATTTTTTAACGCAATTGCTAGAGCGAATTTTATCCCTTTTCAATTCGTGGAATGAGTATCTTGTAGAGAAGTATCGTGTAGAGAATTATCTTGTAGAGAGCGTCGACTGTACAGAGGCTTTTTTTGAAGTGGAACTTCTTATACGACGTCGGACGAGCGTCACCCCCATGTCACATTTCCACGCGTTAAATTTAACGCTAGCATCTTAGGTATAGGAAAGAGAGAGAGAACCGAGAGTAGTGAAGGAGTGGGAGGGCGCCTGCGCTCAGGGCACGGCAGTCCCAATAATATCCAGAGCACGAATGTATAGTAGGACTAGCAAAAAAATCGTCATCGGCTTCCTTTGGCTCCCATGCTCCACCAAATTAATTTTGGCTCCGGCACGCCTCGTGTGTCAATTCTTTCATTAGTATGACAATACAGTCATCTCAGCCAAAGAAGGATCCTCCGGAGTCGACCCGAAGCTGAAATTTACATGTTGTAGCATAGGAGTCGAATATTTCCGAGGATCCTTCTTTGGCTGGGCGACTGTATTTACTTTTCAAGAAACGTTCGTTTGGCATCAGCGACGAAATTGATGTTTTGTCAATGTGCGTAATTAGGCCTCACACGAATTGCGTATAATGTTCAGTCTTCTTTTGAAAATATCTCGGAAACTAAGCGAGATAGAGTGATTCTGCTACATTCTTTTTTTGTAAAACTTTAATTTCCTACAATACAGCTATAGGGTAGAATTGCCCTATCTTGATTAGTTTCCGAAATACTTAAAAAAAAAACAATTAAAAAAAAAATTCTATTGCTTCCGAATGGAAGCATTACTATCGTGAAAATTTTCGATCTGAATTTTTTTGTTGGGAACGACTGAGACTGATCCGAAAAGTCCAAAAATCATATTTAGAAAAAATGTCTGTCTGTGTGTGTGTGTGTGCGGGTGTGTGTATGTCTGTGCACACACATATGTCTCAATAACTTCTGAAGTTTTAAATGTAGGATTCTGAAATTTTGTCAGTATATTCCGGTCACTGAACCCTCCACTTGAAGCCCTTTTTTTATTGTAATCGGTCCAGTAGTTTTTGAAATATTAATAAATTTAGAAATTTTGTATTTCACCAAAATTTTGAAAACTTCTATATCGATTTCGCTCAGATTTATAGGTGGTGTTGGCAAGCATATGAGCTAGCTTGCTCCGGATTTTTATCTATTTATTGATGATAGTTTTTGAAAAAATTTAATTTTAATGATTTTTTCAATATAATTCTTGTTAGCACGATAACTAAAAAAATATTCAAGCTAGAGACTTCCGATTTGGTACATCCATACCTCTTATACCACTGATGCATGGGATTGCTCGTGGGCAGAATTGATTGAAAAGTTTTTGATGGAGGAAACTTTGTCGGTTTTGAAAAATTTCAGTTTTTCAGTAATATCTCCGGTTCTATCAGTCGTACTGACTTGGGCTTGGTCTCAAATGAAAGGTGAGTTCATGTCCCATCGATTTCTATAGCTGTAAAAAAAAATATCGGTTTTTTCAAATAGATATAACGTGGAAATTGATTTCCAGAAATGGGCTACGAGTAATTGAAGAATCGATAAAATAAAGATTCGAATGATATAAATCGATGGAAAATGATCTCACCTTTTATTTGAGATAACAACCAGGTTGCTGCGACTAATAGAATCGGAGATATTACTGAAAAACTGAAATTTTTCAGAACCGACAAAATTTCCTCCATTAAAAACTTTTCAATCAATTATGCCCACGAGCAATTCCATGCATCAGTGACATAAAAAGTATAAATTTACCGAATTGGAAGTCTCTAGCTTGAATTATTTTTCTTATCATCGTGTTTACAAGAACACCAATGAAAAAATCATTAAAATTAAATTTTTTGAAAACTATCATCAATAAATAGATAGATCATCAAGAATAACGTTGATCAAAAATTGGATACCAAGGGAACATTAAAAATTGAATGAATCAATCGATATCCGCAAAACATCAAAATAGAATTCGCAATAAATAGCAATTTGAATGAAATGATTGATGATCAATTCAAATTAAATTATCAAATTTTATTCTCTTTTTAAATTTGAACACAAAAATGGAAATTCATGTGAAACGATTTAGTAAAGTGGAGAAAAAGGAATCCATTCGGAAGCGACTTGCTAATAAATTAGCAGATAAAGCTATGCTGATAAACATAATGATGCAAGTTTCCACTTGATTGGTGTATTTTTTCATGTTTACAATAATTTGTAGAGGATACTCGGAAACTTAGGGAGATACAGCGATTTTACTCTGATTTTTTTGTAGAAAATTTCAAGAGTTGCAAAACGACGTATCTCCATTAGATTTTGAGATATTTTCAAAAAATCATTGAACTGAAGACCATCTATAAGTTTTTTTTTTTGTCATTGAATTCTGATGAATATCTCGGAAACTAAGCCAGATAATACATTTTTTGTAGAAACTCTTTTTGTAGTTTTTGAAATTCTCCACAAAAAAGGTTGCAGAAAAATTTCGTTATCTCGCTCAGTTCCCAAGATATATTATTCCTAAACAGAAGGATGCTGAAAAGAAAAGAATATCAAGTTTTCCCACGAAATTTATTTCATTTAATCATCAATTTCCTTTGAATATCTCAGAATCCAAGCAAGATAGGGCGATTTTGCATGGAGCTTTTTATGTAGACTTTCGAGAGAGCTGCAAAAAAATGGAGACAAAATCACTCTATCTCGATCAATTTTCGATATTCACAGAAAATTATGATTGTAAAAGAAATCGATTCATCTGAATACTTCATAGTCGTGGAAAAAAATGTGATTTCTTAGTGAACAAAAACCAATATACTATAGGCAGGTATTCAAATTTTTAATGCTTAATACCTATGTTTATTGTACAGCTAGCAGACTTGTGTATTTAGTTGTTTTTATTTAAGCTCTTACCCGCATCCACTTACCATTCATACAACTATTCTCTCTTGTGAGAAAATACTAATAATTTATCTCTATCGATCCTAATAAGCAACAAATTTCACTTTTATCGAGCGTGGATTCCACCCACCCTCTTTTGCACTTGTCGGAATATAAACATATCCAATTAGGTATAATGATATCGAGAAAAAACATTCTGTAGTGTGTAATCTTCGGCTACTGAACGGTATTTTGAAAATGACATAATCGGATAGTGATGAGAAAACAATTGTATCACAAATCTCGTGCATCATCCAAATATTTGGGGAGGATGAATAAATGAAATTTGATTCTTAATACGTAATGCATGAACTTCAGCATCGTGAAAACGAAGTTTCACTTCTTACGTGCGGCATTCCACGCACCCTTTTTTTTTTACAAAATCACACAATCTCGTTTCGATATGGCAAAAGAACAAACTAATTCTGGCCAAGAGAAGGCTTATGAGCTTGATCGTTTGTATGACCAATACTCTCTGACTATTGGTTTCTGTTCCTCTTTCGCATCTATCACCAACTGTCTTTGTTTACAAAAATATTGAACATTTTTCCTTACTACCCCGCATTTTATGACGTTCCCTCTCCCTTCACTCAATCAAAAAATTGGTAGTCTACTCTATTTAAATCTTATTGTTAATACTTATCATATCTCTGAAAATGAATCCTAAAGACTGTTGAAATGAAATTCATTGAATTGCTCGAGTCAATGGATATCTTCCCGTTTCTTCAAACTTTAAGCGAACATATTCGTTCAAAAATTTATAAAATCCTTTTTTTTTTAAATCAGGTCAAGCCTAGGAATTACTCAATGCTGAGACAGAACAGAAAATTTCGAATTGAAACGTCAAAATCAATTTTTTTAGGTTGGCAAAGCTATTTTCTCTCTGTATCAAAAGTGTCATTTTGTTGTCAAACAAGCTTTTTTTCTCTTCATACTCCCCATTTTTCCATTTTAGAGCAAGATTAGAGATGGAGTAGTGTTCTCAATGATCAATCATCATGGCTTCTTATTGATTCTCGCGGAACCTATACAAGTACTCACCAAACTAACCTCAATTCAAACGACTTATATTGCCGTTTCGGCTTCGTGAATGATTGCATTGCCACGTGCCACATGAATTCCCCCTTCCTAACCTGAAGAATTCCATCTGTTTTATTTTCGAATAATCCTTCACCGTCTCTTCCATTCGTATTGGTCAATATCGATCAAACAGACCATCCAGGACTCATCAAATCTCGCAGGGCCACTGTTGGCGATGAAATAACAGTTTTTCTCCTAATGAATAAAAGTCTTGAAAGTAATTTTCGATTTCAATTATCCCTTGCAGTCTCCAATGATCCATTTCATTTGCTTATTTATTCCTTTCATTTGTTATTCTATTGAAAGCAAGAAAGAATCAATTAATGTTTCTGTAAAAACAGGTGACACATGATAACATGGCATTCAGTGACAATTATCCTTGTCACATTCAGCAAACTGTTAATTTTTCTGCCGGCCGGTTCCATTTGGAATTTCTCAGTTATGTTTTTTACGTTTAACGAAAATGAAAAAAAAAAAGAATGGGAGTGACTAATTCATCGTCAGGCGAGATGAGTTCCCAGCACATAGCTTTCATCTGCCGTAGTTGCAGATAAAGAGGGAAAATGGTAGGTGGGTATTGAGAGAGAGTAGAGGGTACCAGTTCCAGTGGTAGATATGAAAATTGGCCAAACTCACACGAAATAATCTCCTCCTAAAAAATTCCATTAGCTCCCTTTTACACTGTATTTTACAGACGGCTGTTTTAACGTAGAGACCTGTGGGTGATAATTGGAAATTGACGTTTTTTTTAATCCCATAGACATCACACAAGAGGGGGGGATGCTGAGGGAGATAGGTGTGTTAAAATACCCGATAGGTAAAGTGAAACCAGCCTGGACGGTATGACACGCTTGACGTCGTAAATCCTTAAGCAGGACTCTATCCATCTCTCTTTCTCTCTCTCTCACACGTTTATAAGAGTCTACGTTTGGTTATTCTGCGAATGAATACAAATCCTTTGGTGATTTTTCTGTCTTTGGTGTTTCTGCAGCTTGTGACGATGATATTGTTCAATTTCCTGGCCTCTTCTTGGAAATTGAAGAGAGTAATCAATGTATTGATCTGAATTTCGATTCATCTTATTGGATCAATGCAGTGGTATTAAATTTTCAATGGATGGAAATTAAAAACTGCCAGTGACGATTGTCGGTAATGAGGTAGTTCATTCTGCCGAATGAAATTAAATTTTTCTGGATTTTTTTGAATTTCACTTTGTAACATGATGTGCTTCGATTGATCAGAGGTCAGTCACAAGATTTCAAGGCAACTAGACGAAATCCTAATCAAATTTTTTTAAACATCAATCAATTCTTTCTGGAAGTTTCTAACCCATTGAACGAGAATCAAACCATTAAATGAAATTGAGATTGTCACCACGTCTTGCATAACCCGAGGCCACGACAAAAACGTAGTGGTACATAGGTCTCAAAAAGGAACAGTGATTTAACAGTGGTTACAGTTGTTGTAACTGTGTTTGGAGTTGAAGACTAGAGGATGGATAGTCGGAGAGGCACTGCTCGCACTGTTGTTGGTGTTGGCACAGTGGTAGGAGTTGTTGTAACTACTCTTTCTTTATCGTTTAAGGAAAAAACAAGAATCAGTTTGATTTCAAACAATTTAAGATTGAATCAGAAATCTGGAAAAATAATTGAAAAAAAAATAATATCTTCGTATACTTAATACATTAAATGTATATTTATCCGGTGAATATTAAATTCCACCACAAAACCTTCATTCTGGCTTAATTTATTGAAATAATTTTTTCTTATCCTTAATACATTAAGTGTATATTTATATGATGAATTCAAGCTTCTTATCTAACAGCAAACTACTCAACAAACTTATTTTCAAATTTTATGAAATCAAATTTTTCCATGACTAAACTATTTATATGCTGAATTCAAGCTTCTTATCTAAAAGCAAACTACTCAACAAACTTATTTTTAAATTTGATGAAATCAAATTTTTCCATGACTAAACTCGATGTGACAGTTGAAACAAGTCATGGCTCCAGTGAGATTCGAAACAGTTGAAGTAACAATGTTCAATTCCTATATTTTCAGGTGGCTGAGCTCTACTTCCCCATTACTCGATTGCCTTGAAGTGGAAACTGCGAAATGTGCTTGAAAGATGATCTTATTTTCTCGATTAATTCTTCCAATTCGGTTCAGTTAAAAAGGGCCTCAAGTTTTGGCTTAATGATGGAATAAATTCCATCGATTGATACCCAAAGAGTAGGTAAGTAAGATGCTAGAAATATTTCCTATATAATAATCTGCCAGAAATTTTTGTCCTCAATTTGGAATTTTTTGACTTTCTCTATTACATTATGACGTCAGAACTAAATAATGAGCAATTATGCGTTGCTGAGCCAATAACTCTTATATTTGAAGCCTGCTTGAGGACATTAATTTGTTCATTTTCGTCGATTTATATTTACCTGTTAGTATCTCAAGAACTTCCAGACAAATTTGAATGTAACTTGACCGTTAAAATATACTCATAGAGTACTTTATTCTGTATGATTTTCATCAAGATCGAACCAGTAGATTTTGAATAATTAAAAAACACAGTTTTCCGAGATTGATTATTCTGGATAATATACGATGAAATACCATAATGAAGTGGAATTCCAGTATTTTATCGTGAATTTTTCATTTTTCTGTGAAATTGTATCGTTACGGCCGCATATAAATTGATTTTGAGTCTCTGAGGAGATATTCCTTATATTTGAAACATGTCTGATGTCAACAGCATAGAAATTTCGACATATTTATTGCTATCTGCAATAAAGTGTCTCAAAAAAATCGAATATTTTTTTTTTCTCAGGGCACATTGAGAAGTCGTCAAAGTATCTCTAAAAGAAGATCCTGTGAAAATATGAGCTCTTAATATTAATATTTAGAGGTGGCGCTTTGTAATTTTCTATTTCCCATTTAAATAACATAGGAAAATGTTCTTTTAAACTTTTGAATTTTGTAACGTCATAACGAGCTACTTTACAGGTAAAACCGAATCAGTCTTAATAGGAAATTAAATGTTCTACAAAAAAGGTCTGACTGGCATTTTGCGTGAGTCAAGCCGTTTCAAAGATATCGAGCCTCAAACTTCAGACTGTTGAAAAATACGCTTCGTTCTTTTCCTAAACACAAAAAAATCAATTTATATGTATTAGAAACCCTCTGTTATTAACTTGAGAATAAAAATATGCATATGAGGCATTCCACACTATTTTGATCACTTTTCAAACTTTTTTTTCTTGATTTTGTTCATTTTTGAATATGTTGTTGGGATGGTTTGGAGGAGTTATTTCCCATAGAAACAAAAAAAAATATTTTTTTTCAAAATTCATGACCATTGTAAATTTTAGAAAAACAGTGAAAATGCCTATTCCACTCCAGCTTTTAATGCTTCTATCTCGTGAAATATCAGTTTTACGAAGAAAACGCAGGAATACCCCTTATTGCCAAAAAGCGTATATGTCGAACTAAATTTTCTTTAATTTCCAAAAAACAATTTTTCTATTTGTTATAACCAAAATAAATGAAAAATTGAAAAAAAACCTTTTTGTCAACAATTGAAAAATCTGGAAAAAATATATACGGTAGATTGAACTGTTTCTGATTCTTCTATGAATTTTCAGGATATATCCGCCAACGGTTCGGAAGATATCGCTTTTTTTATCTCCTCTCTCCGTCCACGGCCGGTTCAGAACAACCATGCGCATGCGCACAGTACCGAGCCACGAGTCACGTGGTCACTGGCACGTAAGTTGTGTAGTGTGCGCATGCGCAGGGTAGTTTTGAACCGGCCGCGGACGGAGGGAGGAGATAAAAAAGCGATATCACCCAAATCGTTGGCGGATATATTCTGGAAATTTAGAGAAAAATCAGCAACAGTTCACTCTATAATATATATTTTTTTTCAGATTTTTCAATTGTTGACAAAAAGGTTTTTTTCTAATTTTTTTATTTATTTTGTGTATAACAAATGGAAAAATTGCTTTTAAGAAATGGAAATAAATTTTGTTCTACTTATACGCTCTTTGGCATTCAAGACTATTCGTGCAGTTTCTCCGTAAAACTAATGTTTAACGAGATAGGAGCATTAAAAGCTGGAGGGGAAATGACTTTTCCAAACCATCCCAACAACATATCCAAAAATGAACAAAATCCAGGAAAAAAGTTTCAAAAGTATTCGAAATAGTGTGGAACGCCTCATATATTTAATAGAATGCATATGAGACATTCCACGCTATTTCACTCGGATTTCGGGTTTGATTTTTTTCATTTTTTGATATGTTATGGAAATGCTCAAGACAAGTCATTTCCCACAAAAAAAACAAAGAAAATTTTGTTTTTGAAAAAATACGGCCATTTGAATTTTGAAAAAACCGCTATAGGTGGTCACTTCTCTCCAGCTTCGAATGCTCGTATCTCATTCAATATTAGTTATATGAAAAAAGGGGAAGTATACTTTCGGGTGAGGAAGGAGTATGAGATTCCATTAAAGAATTTTCCAATTGTCTGAATCCCATATTCCTATTTTTTATAAACAATTGAAAGAAAAAAATAACTAGAAACTACAGAATGCGCGTTTTTAAAAATCTGAAGAAATTCTATGTTGATGATTACTCTATTTTCGATTTCTGCGTAAATTTTCGTGTGACTATTTTGAAGGGTTCTCGAGATATCGCTTCTTTTATGTTCTTGCGTGGTCTGTTGCTGCTGCCGAACAGCCATGCGCATGCGCACAACGTTCTAGCTGCGAATCACATGATCAATGGCGTGAAAGTTGAGTGCTCTTCATCGCAAAGTTCTTAGAGTTGCAATGTGATTTTTTATCTGAATAATTGAACGTATTCTAGAACAATATCACAGCTGATATTTTTGTAATGATTATTATTATTCAACCATGGAATGCAATGAAAATAGGCCCCAGCCACGCTTATTTTTGTGAGGCACTTCCATTGTTTTTTCCACTCCATAATCGAAATAACATTGACAATTGCAACTCCAAAAACTCTGCAATGAAGAACACTCAACTTACGCGCCATTGATCATGTGATTCGCAGCTAAAGCGTTGTGCGCACGCGCATGGCTGTTCAGCAGCAGCAACAGACCGCGAAAGAACATAAAAAAAGCGATATCTCGCGAACCCTTCAGAATAGTCACACGTAAATTTACACAAAAATCGAAAATAAAGCAATCATCAACATAGAATTTTTTCAGATTTTCTAAAACGAGCATTCTGTAGTTTCTATGTATTTTTTTATTTCAATTGTTTACAAAAAATAGAAATATGAGATTTTAACAATTGGAATTTTTTTTTATGGGATCTCATACTCCTTTCCCACAGGAAAATATTCCTCCACTTTCTTCATATAACTAATATTGGATGAGATACGAGCATTCGAATCTGGAGAGGAATGACCACCTATAGCGGTTTTTTCAAAATTCAAATGGCCGTATTTTTTTCAAAAAATTTTTCTTTGTTTTTTTTTCTGTGGGAAATAACTTGTCTTGAGCATTTCCATAACATATCAAAGAATGAAAAAATCAAACCCGAAATCCGAGTGAAATAGCGTGGAATGTCTCATATCCAAAATTCTTAATAACTTGACAAATGCTAATTTTTATTGATTTTGAGTGAAAAATATTTACTTATATAAAAAATATTGCACAAGTTTATTACAAATTTATTCACAGTTTGTATCAATAATATTGTTTAATTTATTAATAAGCCAATAAATCGATTATTATTATCAATTAAAATGGATTATTAATACATAATATGAATAGTTTTACTAGAAACTTGTACCATATTTTTCATGTAAGGAAATATTTTTCGCTAAAAATCGATACAAATTTGCTTTTGTCATATTATTAAGAATTTTGGATATGCATTCTATTAAATATATGCATATTCTCATTCTCAAGTTACTAATAATGGGTTTTTCATACATATAAATTAATTTTTTTGTGTTTAACCCCTCAAGTACGGGGCCTCAGCGAGCCAAACTGTCCTAGCGGCCGGGCGCCTTGTAACATGTGAAATCAGAAGTTTGAAAAAAACACGAATTTCTCAAAAATTAATTAGTTGAAATCGAATTAATCGTTTTTGGAAGGTTGCATATCAAACTTGAATCATCCATCTTCACGAAGCATTTTGCAAAATCCAAAAATCTTGAAAATTGTATGAGATATTAAAATTTTTATGCAGCGTGGTGAGGGTCTCTATGACATAGAGACCCCGGCCGGTGGGACAGGCACGAGGGTCCATATACGTATATGGAGCCCGTACTTGAGGAGTTAAGAAAAAAACAAAACGTAATTTTTAACAGTTTGAAGTTAAAGCTCAATATCTTGGAAGCGGCTTGACTTACGCAAAATATCAATCAGACCTTTTTTGTAGAACCTTTAATTTCCTATTGAGACTGATTCGGTTTTACCTGTAAAGTAGCTCGTTATCACGTTACAAAATTTAAAAGTTTAAAAGAACATTTCCTCATGTTATTTAAATGGGAAATAGAAAATTACAAAGTGCCACCTCTAAATATTAATATTAAGAGCTCATATTTTCATAGGATCTTCTTTTAGAGATACTTTGACGATTTCTCAATGTGCCCTGAGAAAAAAGAAATATTCGATTTTTTTGAGATACTCTAATCTGCAATAATTCTCCAATAATTTACAAGCAATGAGCATTTGAGGGAAGTGAGTAGATTCGGTGGCAAGAATTTATGTTTGCTTAACGGCCCGAAGTTTTCACAGTTTTTTTTGTGCAATAGAATCAACTAATCATCAAAAAATATAGACATGGTGTATAACCTTTTGAGAAACGTTCTGAGTATTAAATTCCCAAAATTATGAAAACTCTCGTTAATTTATCGGTGATAATGAATGTTTGCAATAAACTAACGTAAAAATATTTTTGACAGACATACTTGTGCGACATTTAATTTCATGGAATTCGGGCTGTGTCTATTTCGAATGAGCTGACTTCAAGTCGTAGTAAGAACGAGCCTTTATTCTATCCATGAACTACACGTGTTAGTAGAATACGAACTCTATCATAAATTGTGTTATTTCGTAACTATACTGGTAAAGTCTTGTAATTTGACATCTCTCAAATTGAACTGGAATCATGTTGATATCTTGTTCTGTATGTAATAAGGGAGTCGATCCCCTAATTGCAGTCCGTCCCATCGGCAACTGTAGACATTGTTTTGATCCATTATGTCTCAAACACACATGTCAATTTCCGAATGCTACTCAAGCTAAAAACAGTGCAAAAGTGTCTTGTTCATACTGCACTATGCACTGCAAGAGTGCTCAACAGAGTAAAATCTCAACAGGTCAAGACTCTGAAATGGAGAAAACTTCAAATTCAATATCTAACGCTTCTAGCAAGGATTATGTACTCGATTCTCATCCAGAAAGCTCGAATGGAGAAGGAAATGGAACTACTGATGTTTCGGGGATTGCTGAGCAAGATGAAATAAGTAGCTCGGATGATGGTGATGACGATTAAAGTGTAGAGAGGGCAGAAGACATCACTGGGGTGCCATTGAAAACGATACGAAACTCACTGAAGCAACTCACTACCAATGTTACCTCAATACGTGAGTGTATGGTGAATCAAGGGTCTAGATTTATGAAATTAGAAAAATATCGACTAAGGCAAATTAAATCGACTAAGGCAGATTAATTACCCGACAATGTTGAATTCGTTGAAATCAGACGTCTCAACAATCCAAAAGGATATTTCATCACTTCTGAACAAAGTAAACGATATTGTCAAAGATCTTGTTGCAGTGGAAACTCAGGTAGCAGCCCAAGAAGTTCGCATTACAAATATCGAAAACACAGTTTAGACTGACATCAGAGATTGTCTAGCTGTTATTGAACCCAATACCTCAAATTCACCACGGGCGAACGCAGAAGATTTACAAGGTCGTATTTCACATCTTGAAGCTCAAGCAGTAGCATCACATGTAGTATTAAGGGGTATTCCAGAGTTAGTAGATGAAAGGCCGTCGGTAGTGTTAGGAACGATCTGTAATCAACTGGGCACTCCATCACAGGCTGGATGTATCCAACGAGCAGAAACAATGGGTAGGAGACGACAGGCTGATAAACCAAGGACTCTACAAGGACTCTACTGTACGTATCATCAGATCATCAAATTGCTAACGAGATCATCACGAAGAGAAGGCCATGTCATAGCCTCTAAGCTCAGTCCCAGCTGAGCAAATACACCAATATCAATCGGGAAATATGTACTACCGTCTCAGCATCATCTTCAATCAGAGATACGCCGTAGTTTGCCCACAATTGAACCTTGTATGGTATGGTTTGGTAATTCTTGCGTGTTGGTGAAGAGAGCTGGCAACCCTAGACCATTCCCAATAAGATCCAACTCAGATATTGATGAGTTGAGTCAATGAATCGTTGTCGAGAACGAACTGCATGGGAATGAGCATCCTGGAACAGTCAGATGCTCCTTCAGATCTTGCCACTAAATGCTCAATGTCTACATTTTCACTTTGATGAATTTCGCTCAAAAATATTATCAGAAAATTTTGATGTGATTGCTGCGTGTGAAAAATGGTGTGAGGGGGGGGGGGGTAGGGTTTTGGTGGTCGAGAAAACAAGCAGGAGCCCCACTACTTGCGCGTAATTAGGACATTTAATATTCTACCAATGCAATTGGCAGAAAGCTCCCGAATTGATTTTTCAAACTCACATCTACCGTCATCGATGTGTGCGAGGAATGGGAAAACCGAAATAGGCCTCAGAGGGTTAAGTTCGTCCCAAGAATAATGAATTGAATAGTTTTGAAGATATCACTTGCTTTTTCGGATTTTTCTATGCTAATATCTAAGAAACTACTGGACTGATTCCGCTCTGTTTCAATACCAAACTTTGTGCTCATCAGACGTATAACCTCACAAAATTTGAGATCTCTAGCTCAATTATTTATTAAGTTATCGTGGAATCAAGATTTTCACGAAAAATTTCTCAAAGGTTTTATACCGGATGAATTGAAAATCTGAGCTCCACGACCTCAGGAGTCAACGTTGCAGCTTTTGAACGTGCATCTCCTCGCTGAGAGTGGACGCTGTGATTCCATTTTTCATCGAGAAAAGTCGAAAAAACGATATTTCGACATTTTAATTTTTCTCAAGAACTATCCGGCCGATTCAGCTGAAATTTTTGTGAGAGCATGGGGCACGCATGGCAAACTCATGGTAAAATTTTCAGATCGCTAGCTAGCCCCATTTCAGTGTAAGGCGGAAAATGCGTCATCACACACACACACACACACACACCCACATACATACACACAGACATTTCCAAAAAACGGCGGTTCTTGACGTTTTGGGTCGTTTGCAGTCATATTATGATGAATCTCAAACTCGAGATAATTTACGATTACAAAGCTTCCATTCGGAAGCAAAATGGAAATTCATGAAGAATCAATTTTGTGAATGTTTTCCTAAAATTATTCCTTCAAGAATTCTAAAACTTATAGCACAAATGACGCATAGCCAAGGCCTTTTAACCCTCTGAGGATGAATCCATGATAGCCCGTATTACGGCTCCTAGATTGAGGGTGATCAATAAGAATACAGTACGCTATAAACTTACTCGCGCCACACTCTATGTCATAAAGGACCCCCCAAAGGCTTCGAAACGTAGAGTACTGCCAAGTGCTGCCTTATTGCAGGTTCTCTACGCCACGCCGATCTACGGTCGGGTGGTGAGGAGAAAGGAAATGAGGTGGGAACTGATGAGACTCAATCGAGATCTTTCGATACGAGTTGTGAGTGCTTATCGAACGATCTCTGCTGGAGCAGTAGAAGTGATTGCGGGAATGCCCCCAATAGACCTGTTGGTCATAAAACGGCTCCAGAAGTACGAAGGAACAGACGGATCCATCATGTAAGATGTTTCCTACCTCCACAAAAAAAAAAAAAAAAATGTCATCACTGATCTGTGCATGGAGTGCGAAAACTAATATAGGCCTCAGAGGGTTAAGTTCGCCCCGAATATAATCAATTGAATAGTTTTGAAGATAAAGCTTGGTTTTTCTGATGTTTCCATGCTAATATCTAAGAAACTAATGGACCAATTCCACTCAGTTCTAATACCGACCTTTGTGCTCATCAGATGTATAACCTCACGAAATTTGAGGTCTCTAGCTCAATTATTTATTGAGTTATCGTGGAATCAAGATTTTTACGAAATTTCTGAAAATTTTTATACTGGACAAACTAAAAATCTGAGCTCCCACCACCTCCGGGGTCGAAGATGCAGCTCTCAAACGCGCATCTCCTTGCGGAGAGTGGATGCTGTCATTCCATTTTTCATCGAGAAAAGTCGAAAAAACGATATATTGACATTTTTATATTTCTCAAAAACTATCCGGCCGATTTAGCTGAAATTTTTATGAGAGTTTGGAGCACGCCCGGCGAACTCATGGTGAAATTTTCAGATCGCTAGTTAGCCCCTTTCCAGAGTCAAGTGGAAAATGCGTCATCACATACACACACACACCCACACACGTATACACAGACATTTTTTTAAAACGGTGGATCTTGACGTTTTGGCTCATTTGCAGTCATATTATGATGAAATCTCAAACTCGAAAAAAATTACGATTACAAAGCTTCCATTCGAAAGCAAAAAAAATTCACCCTTCCAGGAATTCCAGAAGAAGTACGCAGACTACTCGCTGAAAAGAAATGTGTTTATCGTCTGTGGAAAAGAACACATAATGAACGAATTTATGCGGAATCCAAAGTGCTACGGAAAGGCGTGAAGATAAAGATTCGTCGAAATAGAGCCTCTCGAATTGAAACTAGTTGCCATGCTAGGGCACCACCCAGAGAATTGTGGAGATAGATCGATAGTTTGGGACTCACAAGGAATAGCAGATCAGTCAATCGTTTTCAGGTTCCTCACGATATGAATTCAGATGAACTGAACGAGTGCTCCATCAATTTAAGCACGAACATGATAACAAGTCTAGCAAGGACATGGGAGGAGCTAGCAGAATTACATATCCACACTCTGGAGGATATAGGAATTCATCTTCATGCTGACCTGATTCATCAGTTCAACTTTTAAGAAATTGCTCCATGAGCAGTGGAAGAAGCTCAGGAGAGGGGACTTGGGCTACTACTATATTCTCTGCACACCAAGGATCTTAAAAATCTTTTTTAGTTCTCAGAGCATATCTCCTACGCTGACGACACAACCCTATACATACGTTGCAAACTAAAAGACGCTGCAATAGCCATGGCAAGAGTAAATTCTGATCTATTACGATTACAATACTGGTGCGCGCAAAATTCAATCATATGTAACGCAAAGAAGACACAAGTAATGGTATTTGGAACACGTTAAATGTTGGTACAAGTAGATCCCTCAACATGGCCACGAATTTGTCTTGGAACACAATCGTTGCATTATGCGGATTTTGCAGGAAACCTGGGGATTATTTTGGAGCCAACGTTATCATGAGACGGCCTTACTGGATCAATCTGCTCGAAAATATTTGGCAGTCCGATGAGATTGCGAGCAAACTGAGGTCTCTCCAATCAACAACTCAGAAGACATCTGTTGTCAGCTCTACTTCTCCCGAATTTCGACTATTGTCCCGTGGCTTTGACTGATATT
The DNA here is from genome assembly GCA_963942555.1 of Aleiodes leptofemur. Taxonomy (NCBI): domain Eukaryota; kingdom Metazoa; phylum Arthropoda; class Insecta; order Hymenoptera; family Braconidae; genus Aleiodes; species Aleiodes leptofemur. Next base: position 12,510,014 of record OZ012609.1, read on the forward strand.
CCATATTATAATGACCAGGGATTACAAAGGGCATTTAATGCTTGCGTCAGACTTGTAGCGAAACAGCGATGTTCCGACCACATCTCAGCAGATAGAAGAAGATCAGGCTGGCTTAAGGTTGCTGACAGAAGGAAGTATCTAATGGCATGTTGGATTCATAAAGGATCTGCTTAGATCAGATCTTCAGTTCAGAATGCCCTCCAATCGTCGAAGACCAGCTAATCGAACTGATACGTTGGTGGTGTCATTCCTTCGAGCAACCGCCTAGTAGAGATCGTTTATTATATCAGCTACGAGTTCCTGGAACTCCCGATCACCCAATATCACAGCACTACCTACAATTAGCGCTTTCAAAAGAGCTTGTCTTTATTAGCTGCAGAGGCAAGACGTTTGAATGTTCATGTATTACTGATATAGACTTTTATTTTCTTCATATGTGTATATATTGTAACGCCATATTTTTGACGTTGCAATGTTTTTGCTTCCGAATGGAAGCATTCTAAACGTGATTTTCTCCGATTTCGAGATTTCATCGGAATATTACTCAGATATTCCAAAATGCCGAGAAATGACATTTTTTTTAAATGTCTGTATGTATGTGTGTGTGTGTGTGTGCGTGTGTGTGACAGATATCAGCCCATTGCTCTGGAATGGTAATACTTGGCAACCTGAAAATTCCACAGTACTTTCCCTCCCTGCGCAAATTTTTGTCAGTGAAATTTGAGCGAAATCGATTGAGTACTTTTCGAGAGCAATCAAATTTTCGGAAAATTGTTTTTTCGATTTTCCTCCGCGAAAAAATGATTCACAGCCCCCACTTTCAGCGATGAAATTCATCTCATTTGAACTCACAATTTTCACTCGGGTTAAATTTGGCTGCGATTTTTCGTTTGCAGATAATTTCAATTACAGTGTTTTTTATCCTGAATTTTGTATACACGATAGCTCAAAAACTATTTAAGTTAGAGACTTCAAATTTCGCCAGTTTGTGCATCTGATGAACGAAAAGTTTGGTATTGAAATTGGGTGAAATCGCTCCAGTAGTTTCTGAATTATTGGCCGAAAACCATTTTGTGAAAAGAGGTTATATCTCGGAAACTATTCAAGCAATTACATCCAAGTTCAGCTTAGAAGATTCATCTTAATGAGCCTCACAATTTGTAAGAATTTCAGATTTTTCAGAAAAGTCTCTTGTACGAGTGTTCAATAAATTAGTTTTTCAAAAATCACGGTTTTTCTTAGCTCTCTCTCTAGGAACACTACTATCTTTCATTTCACCATTCGGAAGTAGACAATTTTTTCTACGAAATGAGTACATTTCCATTCTTGTTAGGTCCAGAATAATTTTCGCTATAAAAATTATTGGTGTTGCCCTTTGTTTTATCTGCAACACTCTATTCTTCACAAATTATGTGGGTCATAAAAAGAATTAACGAAATTTGTAATAAGTTCATCGTGTCATAATTTGTAATCGAGTTTACTAGAACAAATTAACTGAAGAGTTGACATTTCAACATTTCAGAATGTGGAAATGTTAAACTTATTAGTTGTTATTCGATGTATCAATTCATACCGAAACTGCTACTTCTTGCAGCGTTATCAATTTCGTAATATTGAGTGATAATGAATTACCGAAGTTTACGATTGACCGAATTGTCAAAGGATGGTTAGTCTTGTTCGCGCCACCGAAATATTCACATTGAAAATTTCTTCGGGATTTAACCGCGAATTTGCTCTCTTCCTGCAAATGAGTTGTCAGATCATTCGTTAAGAATAAAGTGACAAATGTCAAGTTGTGATATCAGGAACTGGGCTTATCGTGGTCTTTAATCGAGTGTAGCCGTGTAAATCTCAATTAAAAAGAGTGTAATTAAGTTAAGAATTGTTATAAGTGAAGAATAAGAACTCAAAAACTTGAAAACATTCAACAAACAAAAATATTTAACCGTGGTATCCGATCATCTTTGATTGAAGCTCCTCAACGCAGAAGAATAATCAAGGATCCACACCTATCAGTAAGAAATGAGGATTAATAAGAATTTTCGAGAGATGAGAACATTATTTGAATCAACAATAAATTAACAGCAGACTTGTGAGTAGTAATCAGAATAAGAGTTCTATTATTATTTTTAACGACTAGTAAAGTCTTCCAAGAGTCCAAAAATTTAAAGTTTTCTGCTTATCATAAATCAAGAATCAATCTCAGATTTTATTGACGAAAATCATCGAATTCCAAATAGTAATTTTGTAATTTTTCATTAATTCAACCGTCCATTTGTAATAACTTATGTAAATTTGAATAATTTCTTTTCTGAACTATAATAAAGATTATTGAGTGTATAAAACTGTAGCGTCCTATATTTATTTATGATTTTAGCTTGCATGTTTGAAAACAAATTTAATTTACTGATTGTCCTCGATGCTACGATCACGTCTCGGACATAACATTCTGGTGACAATCAGAAAGAATAGGAATCCTAATTGAAACCCGAACTTCAATTTCTGTTTCCCATCGTGAGATCTGGGGGCCTATTCTCGACTGAGGAGGATTTTCATTCCACGGGGAATTCCAATCGTAAGCGGAAAGATTACACGGAAAAACTATCCGTTCACAATTGGAATTTCTCACACGGAAATTCTTTCGTACCCGAAATCGGTGGAGATTTTGTTGCTCCTTCTTTTGTCAAACGATAAATTTTTATGAATTCATCTCTTGTGAGATCATTAAAAGGATCGATTGGGGCGAAAAAACGTCGATGCTGGTAATCTTGTTGTTGATTTCAAGTATCGCCGATGGAATCCTGAACAGATCGATACAGTCTGGATCAATATTTGTAGGAATGTATAAGTGCGTATTTTTTGTGAAAATAGTGTTATTTTTTGAGCAATGGAAAAGATAAATAGAGATTCAATTCATTATGGGTAAAATCCCATTCGGAAGCATTTTGCCAATCGAATGGGCAAAATATTAAATGTCGCACAAGGAGTGGGGTTTGCAAATAACGCACAAATAGTGGAACTCCTGCTTGTTTAGTTAGACCAGTATCGCAGTGAATAATTTGTTGAAAAAAAAATAAAAAGGAAACCATCAAGGCGGAAGGTCCGAGAAACGAGAGATTATTTGTTTGTTTGAGAATAAATTAATTGATTTTATTTCTTCCGCTTCGAATTTTTCCGCGTTTGCCGGAGTTTCTTCATCATTGAATGGAGAGGAACCACCGGACAGCGAGGATCATCGAGGAAACTGCTGAGCCAAGTTATCGAGGCAGTGAGCGGAAATCAAGGGGAGGAGCTTTCCCTCAGACTCTTCATCTCGATTGGAGGAAAATGAAGGACATCGATTAATTGCACAATTAATTCAAGATTAATTAAATGCAATGAATGTTAATGGAAAAAATGTCGACACACGAGATTTTCGTAATTTTTGACGTTAAAAATAACGAATCATTCTTTATTGACATTATTTGATTACCGGTATAAGAATAAAATATACCGGCTACAGAAGAGTGTTTCTAACATCATTGGATAATTAATTTTTGGAAGAGCCACCTGTGGTCTAATTTTCGACGCACACCGGCGTCTTCCTCACTTTCCGTTTTGGTGTGATTTGGGCAACACGTGTTTTTATCGTTGCAAAAGTTTCTGGAAAATTATAACGCAATAATTAACGTTGCATTTAATTGAAAAATTAATAAAAGAATTATTGAGGAAAATTCAGTAGTGAAGTGGTAAACAAGGTTAAGTATATATGATAATCCTATATGACTTAACCTTGTTTAGCACTTCACTGCTGAATTTACTAAAGAGTTTGGAGGGTTGTACCGGAGCTATTGGGAAAAATTAAAGAGGATTAACAGTTGGAGGTTAATCAACAGAACTCCGGTAAGCGTGGGAATTTTCTCGGTGAAAAATAATAAATTTTCAGTAGCGTCATTCAACGATGCCGTTGACCGCCATTTTTGGGTTTTCCGTGGCGTGGTCTAGGTTTTTTTTTTGGGATAATTTATTATTTTTTTTTTGGTCTATTTTCTCGTTTCTCATATTTTTTTTTGTTTTTGTATGATTTTCGGAAGAGCATTGTGAGGAAAATTAATTTTGTTTTGGAATTATATTTTATTTTTCTTATTTTGAAGAGTGGCGTCCCGACGATGATTTCAGTTGAAATTTTTATTTTGTGGTTTAACGGTGAATTTAATTTCAGTTAAAATTTAATTCGTCGATCGTTTTATTTTTTTTGGGTTCGACTGAACACATTGTCGCGGACGACGCTCGTAAAAAGTTTCGAAGCTTTAAGGTGCTTCCACACAGTATTGGGATTGATTCAAATATTTGACTTTATTTTTTTCGACAATTAATTCGATTTTAACGACATTTCAAATATGTTTGTGATAATTTGTGCTATGTCGTGTTGTTGAAATGACGTCATAGACTTTTGAGTCAATCCTGAATATTCGTGAATAATTATTTTTTCATTGTATCGAATCTTTAATGATTTAATTTTTGTTTATGGATATTTTTTTTTTAACGACAATATTTATTTTCATGAGAATCTTGGAATTCAGTAATAATTATTTTTCATTTATTGTGGTTCTTTTTTTTTCAAGAGCAAAAGTTGAAAGAAATATTATCGCTCTAATTATATTAATGAAATTTCAATGATTTTTTTCATTTTTTGAATTCTGTATTCTTAGTCCAGTTACAGGTGAAGTTTTGGAACCCAGCTGCCTCCGCGGTCATTAGAATTTCGGATTCTTTAGTTACTGACTACTTGGACATTCACTTGGGAATTTTATTTTGGTTGTTTAGTAATTTTCATTTTTCGTTTATCGGACGAAGTATCGTCCTGGCACCCAACTATTTTATTTATTTATTTTGTTTTGAATTTTGGAATTTAATTTTGGGCTATTGAGCTTCTCGGACTTTTCGATTTCCGTGTATCGAAAAATACGTGACAATATATATATATATATGGGCAGATCCATTACTTTTCGACAAAAACGTGCGCGCGTGGGTCTGCGATTTGGCTGACGATTTTTTCATCAATTGTGGGTCACAAAAGGAGGCAATCCCCAAAATTTCAGCTCAATACAACCAAATGCGGTTTCTGTGCAATTTTCCGAAATTAAAAAAAGGTCGATTTTTCAGTCATTTTCAAAAATTTATATCTTAGCCACCATATGAGTTAGAGATTCGCACAAGCCGGCATTTTTTTCTACTAACCTTATATTTTTCAGAAAAAAATGAATTTTCGATCTACGCTCGGATCTGGCTTCGCTGGGAGCTTCCAAGTGAACCACAGTTTTACCGAAATTTCGTCTATTTTTGAGACGTGCTCAGATCTACAGTTCTTGAAGTAGGAAGTGGCCTGATGGTTTACATGCTTCATCTACTCATATTCTATCCATATTTACCCTAATTTCCGTCAAATACCGTTATTCCTCAATTATATGACAAAATAAAACCGCTCGTTTTTCGAAAAAACGCAGTTTTCGGATAGTTATAACTTTTTTCTCTGAACTCCGAATTGCTTGAAATTTTCAGGGAATAGCCTCCATTCTGTCCTCAAGCAGCCCTGAAAATTTCAATCTTGGAATAGAAGTGGTTTACGAGCTGTGAATTTTCACAAGTAGCCAATTTTCTACTTAATATGGCATTATTGAGGCTTTATCCTTGATATCCTCAAATCTGCCTGATCAATTAATACTCACCATCATCATCATAATTATCTTCCTTCCTGTCTCAAAGTATTCCAGAACTATGATAAAAGTGTAATATATACTCAGCAAAACAATTAAAGAAGCAGAATTTTTCTCCCATTTTTTCAGTGTTCTTCAAAGGACTGTAACTTCGCGAAAAATGAACGGTTCGGGATGAAAAAAAAAAAAAAAATGAAGCTTGAAATGTCTACTTTTGAAATCTTGGAATAGAAATTTTTTTTGAACATTATTTATGGCGCGAAAAAAGCAATGAAGGCGAAGAATTTTTTTTTTTTTTTTTTTCAATTTTCAAAATGATGTACGGGCTCCAAAAAATTTTTTTTGGCTCAGCCAGTGACAGGGTCTTTTAGCCTGATTCTTCAGCTTCAATTCAAAATTTTTTTCTTTCTGCACGACCATTTGTCACTGAGATATCGGCAATTGATTGAAAAAACACCTTTTTGTCTTTGATCATCGATATCTCGTGAACTACTGGTCGCACAGCGAACGGATGGTGCGTTTCGTAAACTCGAATCAATGCTCTATGAGTATCTTTCAATCTTTTTTGGAAAAAAAAAATTTTTTATTCTTAAAATTGGTTTGAAAAAGTGGCAAAAAATGAAGTTTTTTGGTGTTTTTGAAAAACGACCTGAACTTCACGAATATTGCGAAAAGTGCTAATGTTTCAAGGTACTTTTTGAGTTTAAGATATGCCTAGACACCCTGCAAAATTTCAAGTCGATCGTTCGAACCGTTTTTTTAATCAAACTCTCAAAGTTCCAGCAATAATTTAAGGAGCACGTTTTTGCTCCTTAAACGTGAATTAACGATGATTAAGGTAATAATTTTTTTTTTCATCATTTTTTTCGTCGTTTCGCATGAAATGATGAACATTTCATAAACAATCATCAGAGATAAGAAAAAAATAATTTTAAATTTTTTTTTTTCAAATTTAAGGAAAATTTAATTTTTTTTTAATTCAATTTTTCATTTAAAAAAAATTCAATTCTCCTTAAATTTGAAAAAAAAATTTTTAATCATTCTTTTCTTAGCTTTGACGATTGTTTATGAAATGTTCATCATTTAATGCAAAACGACAAAAAAAATGATGAAAAAAAAAATTATTACCTTAATCATCGTTAATTCACGTTTAAGGAGCAAAAACGTGCTCCTTAAATTATTGCTGGAACTTCGAGAGTTTGATTTAAAAAAACGGTTCGAACGATCGACTTGAAATTCTGCAGGGTGTCTAGGCATATCTTAAACTCAAAAAGTACCTTAAAACATTAGCACTTTTCGCAATATTCGCGAAGTTCAGGTCGTTTTTCAAAAACACCAAAAAACTTCATTTTTTGCCACTTTTTCAAACCAATTTTAAGAATAAAAATTTTTTTTTTTCCAAAAAAGATTGAAAGATACTCATAGAGCATTGATTCAAGTTTACGAAACCCACCATCCGTTCGCTGTGCGACCAGTAGTTCACGAGATATCGATGATCAAAGACAAAAAGGTGTTTTTTCATTCAATTGCCGATATCTCAGTGACAAATGGTCGTACAGAAAGAAAAAAATTTTGAATTGAAGCTGAAGAATCAGGCTAAAAGACCCTGTCACTGGCTGAGCCAAAAAAATTTTTTTGGAGCCCGTACATCATTTTGAAAATTGAACAAAAAAAAAAAAAAAATTCTTCGCCTCCATTGCTTTTTTCGCGCCATAAATAATGTTCAAAAAAAATTTCTATCCCAAGATTTCAAAAGTAGACATTTCAAGCTTCATTTTTCTTTTTTTTTCATCCCGAACCGATCATTTTTCGCAAAGTTACAGTCCTTTGAAGAACACTGAAAAAATGGGAGAAAAATTCTGCTTCTTTAATTGTTTTGCTGAGTATATATTACACTTTTATCATAGTTCTGAAATACTTTGAGACAGGAAGGAAGATAATTATGATGATGATGGTGAGTATTAATTGATCAGGCAGATTTGAGGATATCAAGGATAAAGCCTCAATAATGCCATATTAAGTCTACTTAAAAATTGGCTACTTGTGAAAATTCACAGCTCGTAAACCACTTCTATTCCAAGATTGAAATTTTCAGGGCTGCTTGAGGACAGAATGGAGGCTATTCCCTGAAAATTTCAAGCAATTCGGAGTTCAGAGAAAAAAGTTATAACTATCCGAAAACTGCGTTTTTTCGAAAAACGAGCGGCTTTATTTTGTCATATAATTGAGGAATAACGGTATTTGACGGAAATTAGGGTAAATATGGAGAGAATATGAGTAGATAAAGCATGTAAACCATCAGGCCACTTCCTACTTCAAGAACTGTAGATCTGAGCACATCTCAAAAATAGACGAAATTTCGCTAAAACTGTGGTTCACTTGGAAGCTCCCAGCGAAGCCAGATCCGAGCGTAGATCGAAAATTCATTTTTTTCTGAAAAATATAAGGTTAGTAGAAAAAAATGCCGGCTTGTGCGAATCTCTAACTCATATGGTGGCTAAGATATAAATTTTTGAAAATGACTGAAAAATCGACCTTTTTTAAATTTCGGAAAATTGCACAGAAACCGCATTTGGTTGTATTGAGCTGAAATTTTGGGGATCGCCTCCTTTTGTGACCCATAATTGATGAAAAAATCGTCAGCCAAATCGCAGACCCACGCGCGCACGTTTTTGTCGAAAAGTAATGGATCTGCCCATATATATATATATGTTAGATGAGTAGTTTGGTGACCCGCGAATTTCAAAACGTGGAAAGTGTTGACTTTATGAAAAAAGTGAAAAAGAGGCATTCTTATTGTTGGTGGTGATTCACTACATCCACCGTTTAGTGTTTTTTATACTCTGGTGGTCACTTTGATGACAGTCATCAAAGTGTAAACATAATTTTTTACAGCCACATGAGGGATGACGGAGTCCAAATTTTTCATGAGGTAAGCCCTTTCCCTATCCTTCCAGTTAGTCATGATCGGGACGCGATAGGACGCGGTCGTTCGCAGCTCTGCGATTTGTGCATTTTAACACATAATCGTGAAGCATAGCGAAACATAACAACTTTTTGGGATCAGTTCACCGCCACGTCCAAGTCCGTTGATCCTGGGTAATGCCAAGAGCGGTGTGTGTTACCTTTTGTAACACTCGCGCGCGGTTTTTACATCGAATTTTGAAGGTTAAGCGTCCGTCGTCGAAGTGAGCGTCTAACATATATATATATATATATATATATATATATATATATATATATATATATATATATATATATATATATATATATATATATATATATACAGAAATACTCAGGGGAAACAAACACGCGCTCTGATTGGTTGAGAGAGAGCGGGTGGGAGTAAAATGAACGCGTACGGTCTGGGCTGCGGGTATATAAGGAGCTCGCAGCGCAGACCAACTTCACTTTTCCCTCGCTAACGGTGGAAGAAACCCGAGGTAGCCAGAGGGCTCTCATGCCCCGAGGCATCCTACGTGACGGTGATAAGCCCGAGCATTCCCTCTACACGACGGTGGCAAGCCCAAGTGTCCCTTACGCAACGGTGACAAGCCCGAGTATTCCCTCTACACGACAGTGATGAGCCCGAGTGTTCCTTCCACGCAATGGTGACAAGCTCGAGCGTTTCTTTTCCACGTGACGGTGACAAGCCTAAGCGTTCTCTTTTCACGCGACGGTGACAAGCCTAAGCGTTCTATTTTAATAAAATATTCGTTGAAAAATATTCTTCAAAATATTCTGTAAAAGTAAGAGGGACTCTGAGAGTGCTCCAGACGTAGGTGGACTCCCCAGGTCTCAGGAAGGCAACTTCCAACACGCGGAAGAGGACCAGGATCAGGACTTATGACATCGCCATAGGCTCCGATTTATCAATGAGTTTACTGAAGAAATCGTGAAATGAAAGAGTTAATTATTCATGATATAAAATATTAAGATAAATTTCCAAGAAAAAAGATTATTTTTTTGTATCGGAGGATGAGTGCTCCTCTTAAAAACGCTTGTAAATAATTTAATAAATATGATTCTCTAGAGCATACCCTAACTGTTTCGACTAAATCATTTAATATTCGAGAATAAGTTGTAACGAGGTTTCTCGTTACAGCTATCGCATCGGCTTATGCCACCTTCGGGTGAAGCTATTCAAGTGTAGAGCTCGAGAAGACTCACACATGAACAGCTAGACAATTACTACCGTGGTGCCATCTGCGTAAGATGACACCTTAAAGTTACCGTGAACTAACTGTCACGTCAGTGGGATTTATACGCGGCTGAGGATAAGGCAGAAGCCCAGCTGAAATGCTGGCGCTCCACTATATATGTCAGAGTTATCTCCGGGCCTGGCGGTGGTGTGAGAGGAAGAATCACGCAGGCGCGCGGAGAGACCTCTAGACGAGGAGAAGCAGCCTCAGCCGATATAAATAGACCCAACGACGCGGTGAGCAGTTAGTCTGCCTTGGGCGGCAGACTCGAGAGGATCGGGAGTAGTCTCTGGAACCTCTACCGCTCGCTTCGGCGAGAGTTACCGTTGGTTGCCCGTAGCGTGGCTACGTGGCGTTTCTCGTGTGGATGGAGACGTCCGGTATTCTCTGGGTGACGATAGATCAGAGGAAGACTGCGGACGGGCTCATCCGGAGGTTATCGCGGAATACCTAATTCCGACTTGTTCTCGCTAGAGGGACTGTGACTAGACCCACGCCCCTCTACCATAACCAGCACACTGGGTTACCGGGAATGGATTGCCCATGCCATCCATTGGGGTTAGTAATTCCCCGAGTAATTACTACCGAAGGTTCAGCAGGTTAGCCCGAAACCGCCCTAAGAGGTTAAGCGTGGTGAGCCCAGGGAAAACCAGCACACAGTGAGTTTTGTTTATTCCTCCGGTAAAGAATACACTGGCGCCCACGCTATCGAACCATGTGTGTGGAAAGGGATGGCCGGAAGTGTGACGGGATTGGACGAAAACCCGTTACAAAATGGCGCCCAACGTGTGTAGTACGACTACAGTAAGGCTAGCGAGAAAACCTGGTTTTCAAAAAGTGAATTAATTACTGGGTGACGTAATTTATTCAAAAATACCGTGATTGTGTCCATCTTACCATGGTCCAATCAATAATACCGAGATTGTGTCCATGATACCGTGGTTCAATCAATAATACCGTGAGTGTGTCAGTGATACCGTGATTGTGTCAATGATACCTCAATTGAGTCAGTAATACCCAAAATGAGAATTTTGGGAATTCAAATGATTCAAATTATCGCGCGTGATTGAACTAATCCGCGAAGGGGCAGCACGTCGCGGACCCAGTACAGCTATCGCAATTACCGACGACCGAGAGGTAATAGGTTCTCGAAAAATCCGAGAGATGACGCCTGATGTACTGAAATTAATCAAAGTCATCAGAAAATCATTGTATCGAATATTCAGAGTATCGACTGCTGAAATTTTAGTACAGAGAGGGCGCTGTACAGGAAAATTGGGAGAATGAGCTCCCCACCCGAAAATTTCCCCCCTCCACAGGGAAAATGGGTATATAAGGAGCAGCAATCGGCTCTCGAAGGGCAGAAAGAGTTGGTCTGATCAACCACTCTGGCTACCGAAACCTTTTCCTTGAGCAATCGAGAGAAAATGACTAACGACGGCATTTTGCCATCTACCGCAGCCACGCCGGCTACTAGCAAAGCTCTCTCATTAGAGGAGCTGACAGCTATCGTAAAGGCAATGCAACTACAAATTGCAGAGCTAATACCGAAAAAACGACCGAAAGGCCGGAAGAGGGGCATTGAGGCTAATCGCCCAGTGAGAGTCACCTCACCAACGCCAGAGCAGCTTGGAAAATTGCGAACGCAATTGGACGAAGCAGCTAACGTTGGGCTACCGCCAACGCCATCTGTGGCAGAGGGACATGTTGTCCCGACGGCGCTTGCCAGACAGGGTTTCCCAGTCATGGCGCACAAGGCGCACGAACACTTGAAAAGGTGGGGGATATCGTTTTCCGGGAAACGAGAGGGAGACGTCGAGGACTTCATTTCCTCATGTGAAGACGCACTCGTTTCATTATCGATACGTGAGGGAGATCTCATACACATCCTTAGGGGTCTGTTAAAGGGTTCAGCACTCACGTGGTACCGCGGCATGAGCTTCGGTAATTGGTCAGACACCAAAGAAGCGCTCCGAAAGCAATTCGGAGGCCTAGACTACCAAGTCCGTCTCAGAAATGAGATGTATGGGCGAACACAAGGCAAACACGAGCCTGTGGCCGAGTATATGCGTTGTGTGCGCGGTTATTTCATGAGAATAACGCCACCTTTGGACGAAGCGACCAAAGTATACACAGCATATGCTAACATGCTATCGAAATATCGAGCCGGAATCGATATTGACCGTAGGTTAACGATGGAGGATCTCGAGCGGAAGGCATTACGTAATGAGTGGAATTACGAATGTGCCCGAAACTACTGTCCCCCTCCACCAGCAGAAACTGCTGTATGTCCAAATTTGGCATACAAGGAGCCCAAGAATTTCGTCAGAGATTCTCAAGGCACCAAAGCAGAGCAGTAGATGCAGGAGGTAGTGAGGAGGGTTATCGGAAGAGCCTGGGCACTTTGCGAAAAGTATTCAAGCACGCTCTTGCGGAGGCTCACGACACTCAGTCGCAACCGTATAATCTACGGAGACGAGACAGAGAGTATGTAGAAGGCGATCTAGTATTATCTAGAAATCGCTAGCTATCGAACGCAGGCAAAAACAGATCGGCCGCGTTAAACAAACCATTCGTAGGGCCCTACACAGTCACGAAAAAGCTATCGAAGACTGTCTACGAATTGGTGGATCTCGCGGGGAATAGTGAGGGAACGATGTCGTTACAAGACCTCGAACCTTACAAACCCGACCTATCGCTTGGCCCAACCGAAGAGTCTGATGATTGATCGGATTCGGGTCGAATCCTTTCTCCACGGAGGGAGGTATGTAACGAGGTTTCTCGTTACAACTATCGCATCGGCTTATGCCACCTTCGGGTGAAGCTATTCAAGTGTAGAGCTCGAGAAGACTCACACATGAACAGCTAGACAATTACTACCGTGGTGCCATCTGCGTAAGATGACACCTTAAAGTTACCGTGAACTAACTGTCACGTCAGTGGGATTTATACGCGGCTGAGGATAAGGCAGAAGCCCAGCTGAAATGCTGGCGCTCCACTATAGATGTCAGAGTTATCTCCGGGCCTGGCGGTGGTGTGAGAGGAAGAATCACGCAGGCGTGCGGAGAGACCTCTAGATGAGGAGAAGCAGCCTCAGCCGATATAAATAGACCCAACGACGCGGTGAGCAGTTAGTCTGCCTTGGGCGGCAGACTCGAGAGGATCGGGAGTAGTCCCTGGAACCTCTACCGCTCGCTTCGGCGAGAGTTACCGTTGGTTGCCCGTAGCGTGGCTACGTGGCGTTTCTCGTGTGGATGGAGACGTCCGGTATTCTCTGGGTGACGATAGATCAGAGGAATACTGCGGACGGGCTCATCCGGAGGTTATCGCGGAATACCTAATTCCGACTTGTCCTCGCTAGAGGGACTGTGACTAGACCCACGCCCCTCTACCATAACCAGCACACTGGGTTACCGGGAATGGATTGCCCATGCCATCCATTGGGGTTAGTAATTCCCCGAGTAATTACTACCGAAGGTTCAGCAGGTTAGCCCGAAACCGCCCTAAGAGGTTAAGCGTGGTGAGCCCAGGGAAAACCAGCACACAGTGAGTTTTGTTTATTCCTCCGGTAAAGAATACACTGGCGCCCACGCTATCGAACCATGTGTGTGGAAAGGGATGGCCGGAAGTGTGACGGGATTGGACGAAAACCCGTTACAAAGTCTCTCTGGTTCGTGGACGAAGACCCATTCACTCCTCTCGTTTATTCGTATGAAAGTGGTACGTTACAATATATATATGTGACATTCCACGGTATTTCACTTATTTTTCAAGCCTTTTTTCCGAGTTCGTTCATTTTTGGATATGCTGTTGGAACGGCTTAGGTAAGTTATTTCCTACATGAACAAAAAAGTTTTTTTTCAATAATTATGACCATTCAAAATTTCGTAAAAACGGTGAAGATGCCGATTTCGCTCCAGCTTTAAGTGCTCCTATTTCGTCAAATATCACTTTTACGAAGGAAATGTCGGAGTACTTTTTTATTGTGAAAAAGCGTATAATTACAAAAAAAATTATTTCCATTTTTGGAACTCAATATTTCTATTTGTTATAAATAAATTAAATGAAAAAATGGCTGCCGATCAATGTTCTCATGATTGGAAAAATCTTTAAAAAATATGTGATACAGATTGAACTTGAGGAGCAAAAATAAGGGAAGTGCTTCACAGAAATAGGCGTGGCTGAGGCCTATTTTAATTTAATTTTCTGTCACTATTGACCGTGAAAAATGATTAATTCTTTCAATAGATAGATTAATAATGTGATGTTCATGATCTCCAAGACATACCACTATTGAGTTTATAACTATAATGAAAAAAAATATCATTCTTCAACAGTTAGCCATCGAGAGTGCTCAACTTACGCGCTAATGATTACGTGACTCATGGCTAGTGTACTGTACGCATGCGCCTGGTTTTTCTGTCTCGGCCGTGGACGGCGGAAGGTGATTAAAAAAACGATATCTCCCGAACTGTTAAAGATAGTATAAAGAAAATTGAATGGAAAATCAGAAACAGTTCAATCTATAACATATATTTTTTTTAGATTTTTAAAATTGTGAGAACATTGATCGGCAGCCATTTTTTGATTTAATCTGTTTATAACAAATAGGAATATTGAGTTCCAAGAATTGAAATGATTTTCTTTGTAGTTATACGCTTCTTCGCAATAAAAGAGTACTCTAGCATAACCTTCGTGAAACTGAAATTTGACGAGATAGGAGCACTCAAAGCTGGGATGAAATAATGGAGTGTCATAATTTTTGAAATTTTTTTTTCTGTTCGTATAGGAAATGACTTCCCTGAGCCATCCCAATAGCATATCCAGAAATGAACAAAATACAAAAAAAAGCTCGAAAAATAAGTGAAATAGCGTGGAATGCCTCATATATATTATTTTGAAGTTATACTTCTTTAGGTGCATTAGAGAAAAATGATGAGAGTAAAATTTCACGATGCGCGCGCACGCCGAGTGCAGAATTTAACATGATGAACGTAGTCGTGGAAGAAAGTGAGATGAAAATATCGTATGCCGGCCAACTTCTGTAGTGTATGAAAAACCAAAGGACTGTGGGGAAAGAAAATATATTTATTCTTTGATCCAATTGAAGAGCGATTCGTTGAACTCATGTGCAGCAATTGGATCTCTCGAAGATTATTCAGAAACGAATCACGATTCATGCGGAAACATTGAAGTCAATTAACACGTAATTGGAACTGTCTATGGAAAATTCCAACGCAGTTTGGAGTTTGTTTAACCCTCTGCCTCGCAGCCTTACCCCCACTACTGATGAGGATCTGACGTTCGATGTAGGAGGGGATGAGTAACGAGCCCGCGAACAGTACCGTACCACCAAGCGTACGTTTGAATACACGGGTCCCAAATATGAGATTTTCCAAAAAGGAATTATCGGTGAATAGGATGAAAGAAATTCAAGAAAAAAATAATCCCATTGCTCTGTGAACATTATAATAATTATATTCAATATAATTCGTATCAAGAACAATAGATAACCATGTGATGATTTCCAGTCATTTTTCTTTCATCTTAATTTCATAACTAAAACTTTACTGAAGTCGTATTATTAACATTCTTCTTTTTTTCTCTCCCATTATTCTTTGTTTATTCGACGGAATATCTTCTTCTTTTAACGCGATAATTTGCATAGGGGCTTGATAGCTTTGCAACACGTACGACGGTCCTGATGTGCCAGGAGAAAGGGAATAGTCACGTGACTATTTTTCACTAACACATCGCCCGGCGCGCTGTGATTGGGCGGTTTCACACCGATACGGTTTCGTGCGGTTTGCGAGGCAGAGGGTTAAGAAGAAAAAAATAGTAACATTCAGTGTTTTTGTGAATGCAACTAGGGTGACACGACCAATAGATAGATACCGATCAAGAAATAGATGCCATTAATTAAATAAATTTATTAATAAATTAATTTTTATTAATAAATTTTTTAAGAGAATCAAATTTCGGCAAAAATATGTAATGCGCAAGCAGGATTTGAACCAACGACCCTCTGATTACATGTCAGGTGCTCTGACCACTGAGCTATTGCGAGTTACTAGATGGTTCTTCTTATTGAGAGTTATGTAAATAATTGAAGGGTTTCTATACTTTTCTCTCTAATTTCTGATTACAATACTTATATAGATCCCTGCACTATTAATTATATACTGGTTGATCAGAATTTATCATCATGGCACTGCGCATATGTTACCATCTATCTATTGGAGGTTTGAGTTATACTCCAGTTCTTTCCCTTTTTCATCAATTATCTCTTCATTATTCAAGTTCAATTCATTTTCACTTCATTTATTATATATATTTCTATGCGTCCCTTCACAGTTTCTCCACGTAATTTGTCTATTTCATATACTCCAATGAACCGCAATTTTCCTGTAACCATCTATCCACCGGTCGTGTTACCCTGCCAAGCCATTGTGGATAAAGCCATGCGTGATTTCAATAAACTCGCGATTAATCTGATTGTGCAATTGAATTGCTGTTGAAAAACTAACCAAGTCTTCTCTGAAATATTCTGCGTCGATCGTGAACATATTCCAATATATTTGAGAAATCGTCCATAGTTCAACATATATATGAAAAGTTCCCGCACTTTCAATTTTTGAACGGATAGACGATATTTCTTAATTATTCCAAATTTATTCAAAAGTATGAGAAATTAGAAAGTCCACGCATCTGTTATTCCATGAAAAAAAATCATAATTATTGCTTAACAATAGATTTGAAACTTTAAGATTTACTAGGTCTTATGCGTCTGCTCAAGTACGTTACTTATATGCACATCAAAAATCAGTTGTAAATCATGCCGAAGAAGTATGACTTCTATCGCGTGTACGGGCGGTCCATGCACCCTCTCTTTTTTATTAAACTATTTTAGTTTATTATCGTTTGATGCTTATTATGGTTAGATGTTTTCAGGTTTATTGTTTCAAAAGAGTTTATATTGAGACTCCTTTTTTCTGTTTTCGTTTTAATTTCATAAAGATGTTATATTGAAAATAGTTAACTTCAATCGCAATGAAGTTACCTGAAACATTTGAATCATATAATGAGAATGTAACAAACAGCAGAAAAATCTATTCTGAAATGTATTATTTTTGGCTCCGACGGAGCCTGGTTTAAATAGAAAAAGCAATGTCCACTGGTGGAATATAGATATAGAGTATCCGACTCTGGATGAATTTGTTTGAAATTGGATCAATGAGGTGTGAACCTCTAATGATAAATAATTTCTGTATTAATTTACTTCTACTGGGGGATCAACGTGTGCCTCGCACGAAGTTAGGTATTTCAGTGAGGCTTAATCCCTCTTCCTCGGGCTGTGCACTTCCTTGCTTCAAGTATAGTCATTCATCATCATTTTCTTTACAAAATATTGGGAAAGATGGAAATTGGAAAAACTACAGTGATGATTTCTCAGCACTCGGGTCTCATATCCGAGAAATGAGGCATTCCCTTCTGATATTCTTGGTTCCTCACCGGAAAATTGATCAGCTTAACTTTCCAGTGGACAAGGTTTTTAAGTAGGAATCGTCATTCATATTGATTCTCTACAAGAGAATCGATGTGCAGTTTACGCGTGGTTAAGCACTTCCAAATTAACGTCGAGATATGATATGACATTAGCTGTCAAAATATCATCGAGTTTCCTCCAACCAATCAGAGAATGAATGAATGTGTACGCGTCTAATTTCACTCAGGCTCATGTACTATATTATAAGGGGATTGTATGATAGTTTCCAAATCCTCATTTTTGGGTAAATTGATACTTGACAGACGCATCGTAAAATAGTGCTACAATTCCATTCCCTCATGTAAATTCATAAAAATATGGTATGTTTCGACTGCTCAGAGGATCAATCACACGACTTCAAGGCTGAAAAGATGAATCCTGAGTAAGTTCATTGAAAACCACAACCAACTTCTTCATGGGAAGTTTGACCTGTTTAAAACGAGAGGAAAAACCAAATTCAACCTACAATTGGGATTATCACCACGTTTTGCATGATCCGAGGCCATGATGGGAACGTAGTGGTGCATAGGCCTCAAAAAGGAACCTATCACGACCAGTCCCACTAACGACACTCGGGAATTTTGTTGACTAACCCTATGCCCACCTTCATTGGGCATGAAAAATTTCTTCCATAATGTAACGGAAACAAGTACATTCTGCACATAGGATTTATCGAATGCACTTTATTTCCATCATTTTTTGTCAATAACTCGAATGCTTCACGTGGAACAGAATCAACTCAAATGTTATCATGCTGTCAAGAAATATACGAGAGAAAAAAATTTCAAGAACAAACCTTTAGAAATTTAATACGGATTAATGGAATTTCGAAATTACTCATCTTGATTTGACGGTTAGATGGTATTTATTCGAGACGCAACACTTTTTCACAAAACTTTCACTGTCTCGTTGTAACTCCGTAGGCCACCAGAGAACACACTGGTCAAGAGAAGGCTCAAGTGCATGTTATGCCAAAGCTGCCCTATTCCTTGACCCTTGACCTCTATTTTTCATTCGTGTTCATCATCAACTGTCCTTGTTATGCAAAAATATCGATTTCTTTATTTTCAGACACACCTATCATCATGTTACCTCACTCTCCACCTAAGTCAAAACAATGGATTTGCTCAACTTCTGTCCCTGTAATTTATTCCAAAAAATTTCTAAATTTATTGATTGGGCTCCCAATGTATGTTCATTGGGAGGCAAATATCCTAAACAAATGGAAAAACAGAAATAGAAACAGGATTATAACGCTTTTTCACGAAGCGTCACTATAATATCAATTCATCCACTTTTTGTTATCCTCCTGAATTCGGTTTGCTATATCAATTCAAACTGCTAAGTGCAAACTTCAAAATCTTGGAGGTCCGGCTCCTTGCTGTGTTCTTCCTGAATCATTTCTGGGATGTTTCTGAGTTTAATGTGGCGTACTTCTGGCACTTCGCTGCGGGCAATTAGGCTCTTAAGTAAGCTAGGATTAATTTATAATTTATCTTTTTATTGTTGTTAGTTGCGAGAAATGAAATGGAAGGCACTGTGTGCCAAGAGAACTGTTGTAGGCTCAGAAAGAACCACTGTAAGCTTAGCAATTAAGAATATCTTTTTTTTGTATCACTGTTATTTGTACAACATAATGTACAGGAATAAAACTAATCAAATCAAATCAAATCAAATCAAATCTCTCTCTCTCTCTCTCTCTACTTCGTGTGACGTGTTGTTTGTGTGCTCCGGGTTTGTCTAATGAAAAAGGCATTTTTCTTCTCTTTAATTGGTACCACAATGCAGATTTGGAGAGAGGAGTATTAAGTTTATCTTTCTCCATATTTGTTATTACCGTGCAATCGGTTTTTTAACGTAAAATGTGGTGAAAAATAATTAATTTTTTCTCGTGATTTCCGTTGATCATCGACTACAAAACTTCTTGTTCAGTAACTATTCCTCAGTTTTTGGTCTCTTGTAGATTTATTCTAGTCTGGTGACATCTACTGACTCTATTAGCAGTTTCTCTATTTTTGTGCTCAGTGACACCTGTGTAATTTCAATTGTTGACACTTTTCTGCGAACCTTGATTTCTTTTCGGAAAGTATAGTCTCATTGTCACTGTGTTTATGACGGCTCAAGTGTGACTGCTGGCTATCTACCAGCTGATTGTGTGAGTGAGTAGGGCGTTGCTTGTTTTTGGGAAGTGTGACGTAATCAGACACCTGCTGTTCACTATTCACAGCCTCTGTTCTCTCTCTCCCACACGCTCTCAATTGCCACTGTCTTTATCTGTTATTCGTATTTCACTGAAACTGTCAGAATGGATGAACCGACAAATGCGGATATCTTTTCTTTCTTGCAAGATATGAAAAAAGATTTTACTGATTTCCGTACACACATGGAAGCTCAGAATCAGAGATTGAACACATTGGAGGCGAGTAACAAAGACAACAACGATAAAATTGAGGCCTTGTCCACCGATAACAATATCACCAAGCATAAACTCTTGTCAGCTGAGATCCAGATTGAAAAAATGAAACAACAACAGTTGAATCACAGTATTGAAATTGCTGGTGTTCCCATTCAACAAGAGGAGAACATCCTGAGAATTGTCCTTGAGTTGTCTAGAGTAATCGATATGGACATCAATGAATCGGACATCAGTGCCAGCTTCAGACTTGGTAACAGAGTGAAGGAGTTGGACAATGGTGATCGCGTTTCCCCGGTAATTATTGCCGATTTTGTGCGTGAAGACAATAAAGTTCTTTTTTTGAAAAAGGTGAAAGAGCACAAAAAACCAATTACGACGATCGACCTTGGACTTAACGATAATGTGATCGAGACAATTTACGTTAATGCCAGATTGACGCCTTATCAAAGACGCATTTTTCTGCTAGCCCGCAGAGAGAAAAAAGCTGGCCACATAAAATATGTGTGGGTCAAGAACGGAGTAATTCACGGTCGTGTCTCTGATGGATCTCCGACACTAATTTTTTGTCATACTGATGATGTCAATGCCATTAGTAATCAGGCGGCGGACACAGTGTCGAGAGATATCTCTCCATCAGGTGACGCAGGTGGCCCGTCCAATGCTTCGTCGGTCCTACCTGTGACCACATCTACTAAGAGAAAGAATCGAGACGAAGCGGCGGAAACAGCGGTGATCTCGGCGAAACGCCATACAAGGAGCATGAAGAAGCCAACAGCATAGCAACAACGGATCAACAAGCCCAACATCACCAACGAGGCAAACATCAACAACAGTATCAATAGCTTTAAGATATGTCATGTAAACTGCCAGTCCCTTCCCTGTCATCACCAAGATCTCATTAACATTGTTAGCAATTGCCAATATCACGTCATTGCAGTCTCTGAATCCTGGCTTAAACCAGAAATACCTGATAAATGTGTGGAAATTCCTGGCTATGAGATCTTCCGTAATGACAGGGTTGGGAAGGCAGGTGGTGGCGTGGCGCTGTACGTCAAGTCACACCTAAGAGCTAAGTTTCTTGATAAATCTCCGGGCACTTATTCAGGTGATCCTGAATTCCTTATTCTCGAGGTGGGCAGCCCTGGCCTCTCCAAAACTCTTATTAGCGTAATTTACCGTCCACCCCATCTTGAGTACCCGATTCTGTTCTAGGAAACGCTATCTCGATTTAGTCCTTCATATGATTTTTCAATAATTCTAGGTGATTTTAATATGGATCTCAATGGTGTCAAAAACAATGGGGAACTTAAAGACGACAACAAACACATGAGACGAGTGGCGGGGGAACTTAACCTTTACATTGTTCCTTTCAATCCCACGCATCATACTAGTAATTCTCATACTTGAATCGATGCTATTTTAATTAGCGATCCGGACAAGTTACTGCGATCCTACCAATCACCGTCCTCATTGTCTGGCCATGACATTATTAGTATTGCAGTCCAACTTACTCTCCCGAAACCTCCTCCAAGGACATTTACGTACAGAAATTTTAAGGATTTTCACCATCACCAGTACTTGACTGACTTAGCTAACGAGGAATGGCACGAATTTTACTCGTTGAACTCGGTAAATGAACAAGTATCCTTCCTAAACAATACAATCTTCAGATGCCTTGACCACCATGCTCCTTTTTTAACGGTTACGGTTAGAAAAAAAAATTCTCCATGGTTGACTACTGAGATTCTCCAGAAAATGGAGAGACGAGACGCTGTTCGTGCGAAATCACGTCGAACCGGTGATAAATTGCTTCATGAAGCCTTTATCTCTCTCCGTAACGAAGTAAAGAAACTCATTAATAGCTCGAGAACGTCTTATTATACATCACGATTCGGTGCGTCACGTGACTCTAAAACTCTCTGGGGGGAACTAGAAAAAATCGGTGTTGGTAAACGGAAAACTCCGGACTCTAGAGTGGTAGTGAGTCCGAGCGAACTTGCGACATACTTCTCATCGACTTTCAGAGACGATGATGGAGTTAGGGTTGACGATGAACCTCGTAGGTTGCCAGTAATCCCTATTAACAATGAGAGTAACCCGGAGTTTTCTATTCGTAAAATCTCGCTTGATGTCCTAGAAAAAAACCTGTCTTTTCTCAAATCAAATTCGGTGGGACCCGATGCTGTGTCATCCAAAATTATCAAACTATCATTCCCAATAATCGCTCAACCAATGTTACACATTTTTAACTGCTCTATTAGGGAACAGATGTTTCCATCCATCTGGAAAGATGCCCTAATTAGGCCGATTCCCAAGTGCAAGAATCCAACGGAGTGCTCTCACTATCGCCCAATTGCGCTAACTTCCGTACTATCTAAACTTTTTAAAAAAATAGTTTCTGCGCAAATGATTAAATTCTTGGAAGATAACAATAAACTGGACAAGCACCAATCGGGTTTCCGTCAAGGAATGAACACCCAGTCGGCAGTGTTGAAGGTCCTAGATGACGTTAAGCTTGGGATAGATGACAGAATGGTATCTATATTGGTTCTTTTTGATTTCTCGAAGGCCTTTGATTTGGTCAATCACCGATTGCTGCTTGCGAAGCTTACTAAACTGGGCTTTTCTGACGCAACTACTAACTGGGTACGCTCATACCTAGTGGACAGAAGGCAGGCTGTTTGCAGGGAGTCTGGAGAAAGATCCGATTGGTGCTCGGTAAATCGAGGCGTCCCTCAGGGAACCATTTTTGGACCCCTATTCTTTATATGCTTCTCAGCAGATTTAAGTAAGGAATTTAAATATGTTCAACACATTAGCTACGCTGATGATCTGCGGATCTATCTCCACTGTTTCCCCAAAGATCTTGCTCGAGCCATTGACAACGTTAATGAAGACGTAAACAGGTTATGTAGCTGGGTCGAGACTAATAAGTTGCGTCTTAATAACAGTAAAACCCAAGCGATCATTATGGGGACTAAGAAATTCATAAACACCATCGACCTGAATTGTATCCCTAAGGTTAGAGTGAACTCCACCGAAATTCCTTACTCGCCTGTCGTTGACAATCTGGGAGTCTCATTCGACAACAAGCTCCTCTGGCACCCCCAGGTTCAGAGGATTAACAAAAAAAGTTATTCCACCCTACATCAGCTAAAAAGACACGAAGACTGCTTTTCCACAGAGTTGAGAGCATTTTTGGTCAAGAGTCTTCTATACCCGCATATTGACTACTGCTCACTCGCCCTATTGGTATGCTCCGATGAGATCGATGGAAAGCTAAAAAAAATGGTTAATGCTGGAATCCGTTTCGTTTACAGCCTTAGAAAAGACGTTTCCATAAGTCACTTTTATGTCAAACTGGGATGGCTCATGCCATCTTTCCAACGTAGGTACTTCCTCGGTAAATAAACATATCAGGTCCTCCGTGATGGGAGGCCGTGCTATCTAGCAAACAAATTAAAACTCAGGTCTGCTCATGACCAACGCTCTCATCGTAGCACCCATTTGGACCGAATCATCCCTAATTCCCGCACAAATTTTGGAAAAACGTCTTTTGCAGTCTCAGCGGCTGAACTCTGGAACTCGCTCCCGCTTGAACTGCGTGATAGTCCATCTGCGAGAACTTTCGGCAGGGATTTATATAACTTTCTATTAACGAAACAAACTATGATGATCTCTGGCAAGTCCTGAGCCATGAGGGATGTTTCTTTTCTTTTTTACTGTATTAATTTTACCTCTTAAACTGTAGCAAACGAGACTTCTCCCGATGGTAGTGGTTAAGTAATGAATGATAAATGTAAAAAGAAAAATGAAAAAAAAATAATAATAAATAAAAAAATAAATAAAAAAGCAATAAATGACAAAAAAAAAAAAAAATTAAGTAAATGAATAAATGAATAAATGAAAATAAAATATATAAATAAATTAATAAATACAATCGAATTTTGACTAACAAAGTTGAACTGAAACAAGAACATAAGTAAATAATTGAAGAAATGATGTGGACAAGTATATACTCTGTATAATATTCAACAAATATGTAAGACTGCATCTTTGTAACAACCGTAATTTATTTAACAAATGTATTTTTTTAATGTATATCTTGTGTTGTCCTTAGGGGATACTCCAATCCCAGGACATTAATAAATGCTTTTCCCTCTCTCTCTCTCTCTCTCTCTCTCTGTGAGTATTCACCCACGCATCTTTTTTCGCTCTCTTTTCTTCAAACTGTTTCTGCTTGTATTTGCCTCCGGGCTTTCTCTTTTCCAGCTTATTGCATGCGCTAAATTGCAATCCACATTTCGAAACATAAATTTGGGTTGCACTATCATCTATTGCTGAGTAATTATCATCTTTAAAAAAGAAGTGACGTTTGAGGTTATACTGCACTATACCTCTTTTTCATCATAAAGGCATCGTTCATAATCGATTGCTGGATCGCCAATATCGACTCGCACGCCACTTCACAATTTTGCGGCCTATCAACACAGCTGCACTAACAACCTGTGGGTATTGCGAATTCCTACTACTTCATCCGTCGATAGTTTCATCTCCAATAGCATCCAGTCTAGTCTCATCTTTTTCAACCTTTTACGAATCATGTCTTCATTTGAAGTACCCCTTCGTCCGTCTTCTCCTGCTATCTCTGAAATCTCCACTGCATCTACCGGATCTTGTGAACGTTCCGAAGGGTGTACGACGCTCGATGCTATTATGGATGCTATTGTCTCATTACAAACGAAGGTTGATCAAACTGGTACCATCCTTGAGCTGGTTTCTACTTTCTCTGACAAGCTTGACAGTTTCCGACAGGAATTATCATCCCTCAAGTCCATCACAGAGGATCTGGTAACTGAACAGAACGTTCTCAAAAGTACTGTTGCCGGGCTCACTGCCAAGGTTCAAAGTCTCTCTATCTTCAACCCCTCAACTTCATCGCCTACATCGTATCTTCCTGTAATAAATGCTGCATCCAATGAGATTGACAAAATCACCGAAGCTACCAGCACAGCCACTGTCTGTTTGCATCGCCTGATACACGATAGCTCAATTGCTCAAACAGAGATTATTCTCTCTAGCTTTCCTGTGCGTGGAAAATTACCGGATCCATTGCCAATAGTCAGAGCTGCTCTTTCTGCAATTGATTGTAGCCTTGACGCTACCGATTCATCACCTCTAAAACGTCTGATACTCCTGCTAAGTCCAGCTCATCGCAACTGCCAACTGAGCGAACATCCATAGTGGTACGTCTTGCTAACCAAAAAGCTGTTCAGGCAGTTATCAAGAAGAAGCGAGAATTTGGTCATCTGAGCTTTAGTCAGCTGGAACCGCAGTGTATTCCTGCCATCATGAAGTCTTCGCAATGGTGGCCTGGGGATTTCACAATTAACATCAACATCTTGCTCCCTAGTTCCACTTTCAGGCTTCTTGGAAGAGCCAGGGCCACCCTGAAGCCAATTGGATTCCAACTTGTTTGGGCTAAGGGCAACTACGTCTTTGCTCAATTCAGTAGAAACGCCCTCATACATACGATCCTCAAACCAGACGACATCGACAGGCTGAAGAGTATTTATCTTCTCGATGAAAATGCCCCGTGAACTGACTCAACTCGAACAACTGCATCCTTGGTGTGGAGGCTGATGGCACATCTCACATTCTTCAACAATTTCTATTTCATTCAACTTACAAGGCGATTACTTGACACTTTTTTTTCTCACTACCTATCATACACTGAATACTCATTGGAGAGTACTCTGCTTTATTCATTATTATCTATTCTTTTTATTTTGTCTGATTCTTGTAAAATCTATTGCGGCTGTGCCCCAATTTCTGTAAGTTTTTGTTCAACCATTCTGAACAATAATAAATTCATCTATCTATCTATCTATCTCTGTGAGTACGCCTGCACGCTTTCTTTTTCGCTCTTGCTTTTTCAAACATTTTCTGCCTAAATCTGCCTTCGGGCGTTTTATTTTCTAGATAATTGCATGTGCCTTTATGCAATCCTCATTTTAATATATAAATTGGGATTGCACCTGCCTATTTATTGCCTGAAAATTGCATTTATAAATCATTGGAGTGACAGCTTGAGGTTATGTTCTCTGGCTTGGCATAAGGGCGCTATCCTCACCGCACGACCAACATCTTTAGCTGCAACGCCGCTGCCTTGATGTGGTGATTTCTGCAAGCTCCTCCTACCCTTACCTGTCGATAAGGCTCATCTCTGTACAGCTTTACATTACCATCGGTAACTGCGGGATCTACTATCTTTCTTCTGCTAACTTGTCTGCTGCATCATGTCAAGATCATCAATATCATCACTTCTGCCAGCTTCTCCGTCTGATTCGGATGCTTCCATCCTCTCTGGTGGATCGGGAGGATCTCTCCCACCCCCCAGGGTGCTTCGGTCACGTAAGCATGTGCCCTCTGATATCAAGCAAGCTAAAAATCGCCTCGCCACCAAATCTACTCTCGATAAAATTATGGAGGGCATAAATAAACTTGAACAAAAGGTGGACCACAACAGCAACATCCTTGAGTCCTTGTCTGGTATTTCTGGCAAAATCGATCATTTTACCCGCGAACTTTCGGCTCTCAAGACCACCATCAGCACGGTTGTCAGAGACCAGGACGTGCTGAAACAAACGGTTGCTGATCTCTCTGCTAAAGTTGAAAGTCTTTCTGCAAACGCTGCTTCTTTTTCTGGTTCACCTGGAGTTCCTCTTTCAGCTGCCAGCGCGTCTGTCACTGCAAAAATTGCCGCGGCTGCAAGTGCTAACACTGCCTGTCTTCATCGGATCCTCTCTCTTGCTCCTTCGCCAGATCGCCCGGCTGAATTGGTTTTCTCTGGCTTTCCTATCGCCAGCGATGACAATCTTGAACCAGCGACTTTGGTACGAGCAGCTCTCTCTGCTATAAATTACGACTTAAGCTCTACTGACTATATCAACTCTCGTCTTTTAAATCCTAAAAATTCAGGGGAAACTCCGTCTTTGGCTGCTCCACCAAGACGTTCTTCAATCATTGTCACTGTTGCTAATTCCGAGGTGGTTAAGAATATTATTGCCAAGAAGAAGGTGCATGGCCGTCTGAACTTCCTGCAGTTGGATGAGCCGATGATTCCGGATGCTCTTAGGGCTCTTCCTGAGTGGCAGCATGATTTTAGCATCAATATTAATGCTCTCCTCCCAAGTACCACGTACAAACTGCTGAGCAGAGCCAAGGCGGTGCTGAAGCCGGTTGGTTTTCGTTTCATATGGGTGAAAAATAACCTTGTATGTGCTAAAAATAACGAACAAGGTCTCACTCATACAATCTTGAACAATAGCGATATCGACTCACTAAGTACACTTTATTCATCTAATTGACAATTGGGACTTGTTGTCCGCCAACACCATCATCATCATCATTCTGGCCTCATGTGTTTTTGCATTCCGCCTAACACTATTTCTTTCATTGGACCTGCTTCTATTTCCATGGCTACTCTTACAACTAGAGCTGCAATTTAATTTAATTTAAATATTCATTAATTATTTACTTACCATTCCTCGCGTCAGTGTAAATCTCAGAGATTCCTCTATTTCTTTTTCATTACTGCATTGTATTCCTTGCTATCTCTATGAATATCTCATGATCTTATACCAACAATGCTGTACTGCTAAACTTAAGCTATTATCTTATTATGTTTCTTTTAATTTTACCTATTGCCCTGTGGCAAATATCTGTATAATTTTGTTCAACTTTCTGGACAATAATAAAAAATATCTATCTATCTATCTCTCTCTCTCTAGACTGAGCTCGTTGAAGTTGGTTGTGTGTGTGTTGTTCTCATTAAAATTAGCAATTATTTTTGTAATAAAGTGCATTTATTTCAGTTGCCTTAGACTCAAAATAGGGAAGATTATTTTTTCTACCGATTTTTCATAAAAGTGATTTAGTGTCATTACTAATGGATAATTAAAAACATTTTCAATTCGTCTTTCTGGTGTAAACATAACCCCACTCATCAGTTGGGCTGCGTTCAAACGATTTTGATCGCGTTTAATTAATTCGTTCTCTTTTATCACAATTTGGGCTCTGTTCGACTTTGGCTGCGTTTACTCACTTCGTTTTCATCATCATCCGAGTTCTTCAATGTCGACGGAGTTTGTATGAATAATCACAGATGTCAGCTACGTTTAATAATTTTCAGAATAAAAGAAATCCGGCAGTTATAATGCTTTTTGATTTAACTCAATAGATAAATTACAATAACTTGTATCTTCATCAAAAAACATTAATCTTATAAAAATACCTAAAAATTTAAAAAGTTCAAAAATTTAAGAGTTTGAAAAGTTAAAAATTCAAATATCTTAAAATTATCAATTCAAATATTTTAAAATTTAAAATTTAAAATTCAATGATTTAAAAATTTAAAAGCTCAGAGATCTAAAATTTACAATTCAAAAATTAAAAATCTGGAGTTTTTGATGATTTGTTATTTGTAAATTTGCAAATTCACGAATTTAATATTAAAATCTAAAAATTCAAAATTTGATCAATTTAGGATTTTAAGAAATTTTAAAATTTAAAAATCTAATAAAAATGGCAAAGTGTGATCTTTGTGGCGGTACAATCAGCACAGAGGAAATAAAAACCGGAGATTCTTGCAAACATTCCTTCCACATTCGTTGTGTTAAGGTTAAATTAAGTCTGCTATCATGTTCACTTGCAGCAGACGCTATTGTTGATATATGCCCTTCATGTAAGCCAGCAGATGCAACTACCGCTGCAATTACAAATGTTCTCCGTCAGATTTCTGAACGACTTACTGCGCTCGAGGCAAAATCAAATGTTGATCCGAATATTTCTGCTCTTTCAAATTCAGTCAAATCTTTGGCGGATTCTGTAGCTGTGTTAACTGATACAGTTATGGATCATGATACTCGTATTAAAGATAATGAGACTATAATAAAAACCAATCAAGAAGTTCTAAATCAACATTCTACCGACATAAAAAATAATGAGAAACGTATTTCTGCAATAGAGCAAAATTCTGCCAATGATTCAATTAGTTTATCAAACAAGAGAATTCTTCGTCTAGAAACAGATCTTTCATCAACTCAATTAATTTTGACCGGAGTACCAGAAGAAGATAACGAAGATCTCTCAGATGTCTTGAAATCTCTCTTCAACTATCTATCACTTTCCATTCCATCTTCTGATATTCATAATATTGAGCGAATGGGGAGAAAGAAATCTTCTCAAGGTAATACAAACACAAGACCAATTGTTTTCCGTCTTTCATCGTTCAAATTAGCTGACTTAGTGATTTCAAAGAAAAAAGATGTAGGAGATTCGTTTGCAAGCGACATCAATCGGAACTGGTCTCGCAGCATCAAAATTTACCTCAATCACAGAGTTCCAGCATTATTACATCAACTACGAAAAGAAATTCTCGAACGCTGTCCAGCACTACCAGCTCATTCAGTCTGGTTTGGGAATGCTGCTGTTCTAGTAAGGAAATCAGGTGTTAAAAAACCATTTCAAGTTTCAAGTAGCTCTGACATTGAAAAATTACTTTTGTGACTCCTAGACTCTCATATTAATCCTATTATCAATCAGAATGTTACAGTTACTCAAGGTCTTCTAATCTGTCACCTCAATGCCGAATCACTCATTGGACACATCTCCGAATTTCGAGACTATTTTCAAAATAAAAATAAGAATTATGATATCATAGCAATCAGTGAAACATTCCTCACCCCTGAAATAGCTGATGCTCAAGTATCCCTTCCAGGGTATTCACTATTTCGTCTCGATCGAATACGCTGTCGTGGTGGAGGCGTAGCCATTTATGTACACAACTCTCTAAATTCTCGCAAAATTTCCAATTCAACTCAGTTTATGGAAAAATGCCCAGAGTATCTCATAATTGAAATTTGGTTAAGCACTCTGCCTAAATCACTTTTTGCTCCTGTTTACAGACCACCTAAGATTGGTTTTCTTCGATATTTTGGAAATGAATTTGCTTCGTTGAGAGCAAATTACTCAAATGCAATTGTAATGGGCGATTTCAATGCAGATTTGTTGACGAAAAACTACGATTCTGAACATCTTCTCAGTTATTCCAACTCTCTCGATATGTCAATGGTGCCATATGAGCCAACTCATCATGCAACTGTCTCTGGAACCTGGCTCGATATTTGTGCTGTTTCCAGTTCAGAAAGAATTCTAGAAAGTGGTCAATCAGAAGAGCCATTTTTATCTAGGCATGACTTAATTTTTGTAAAATATCGCTGCGGATCTACTATACGCAAATACTCATCACCATCACAAGGTCGCTCTTGGTCTAAATTGGACAGACAGGAATTGAGGGCTTCGTTCATTTCATTAAATCCATCAGAATCCATCAGAAATATCGGCGACAATGTTTCTGAAGCCATGTCTTTTCTTCAGTCTTCCATGACCAGATTACTTGACCAACGAATCCCAGTGCATGATTTCCATCCAATGCCTGTGAACGTCTTAGGAGTCACTTCAGAGGTACAGCTGCTCATGAAAGAACGGAGAAGAGCCTTTAGGAAAATGGAGCGCTACAACAACCAGAGTACGAAAATAGAATACAGCCGACTAAGGGCGGTAGTGAAGCGGAAAATAAAAGAAAACGCGTCAGCACTAATTCTGAGGAAATTTAACACTTCAAATAACTCTCGAGTTCTTTGGGCAGAATTAGACAAGCTTGGCCTTACAAAACGTAGCTCTACCTCCCTTCGCTTCAATCTTCCAGCAGACATAAGCATAAATTCTCTCAATAACTACTTTATATCAGCAGCCACTCATGCAAACACTCATTCAAACACATCAATAGAATCTCCGCCAACCAATTATCAAGATTCTCTTATTGAAATATTACTTGACTCTTTACGAAGACCTCATTTTTTGCTTTCACCCACAAATGCAGAAATGGTCAAAAGCGCTTTCCAGAAGGTATCATCGACTGCTACGGGAATTGATGGTCTTTCTCCAGCGGCGTTCAAATCGTTTGGAGAAGATCTGTACGAACCATTGGTGAATATCTTCAATATCTCCTTCAGCACTTCAGAGTTTCCAAACGAATGGAAGAAGGCAATCATTCATCCACTTTGCAAAGTGAAAGGGTCTCACAATATGTCCGATTTTCGACCAATCTCGATTCTACCTTTCATCTCGAAGATTTGCGAAAGATTAGTACTTGATCAAATTCTCAACTACCTACATCACTGGAGCCTCCTGGATCCTTTTCAGATGGGTTTTCGTCCGGGTTATGGCACTTAAACAGCTGTATCATATTTCCTTGATGATGTGAGAAAAGGCATAGACAATCAAATGGTAACGATTGCTGTCTTTATTGATTTCTCAAAAGCTTTTGATTCAGTTATACATTCACGTCTTCTGAAGAAGCTGGTTGAATTGGGATTCAGTACTTCATCTCTAAAATGGTTTTCTTCTTATCTATCTGATCGAAAGCAGGCAGTCGAGGTTGAAAATCGTCGTTCCAATTGGCTGCAAACAATTCTAGGGGTTCCTCAAGGAAGCGTTCTGGGTCCTCTTTTATATTCATTGTATGTCAATGACCTGCCATCTGTGCTAAAAAATAGTAAGCATGCTTCATTCGCTGACGACACTGTGATCTGGATGAGTTGTTCGCCAGCCAGCCTAACATCAACAATACAGCGACTGAATGAGGATCTTGCGAATCACCATGATTGGGGTATCTCTAACAACATTCGCATTAATTATTCGAAATGCGAAGCAATGATCCTCGGCAGTCTTCGCTTCATCACGCAACTCAACTCGGAGACTATTCCTAGCGTGTTGATCAATGGAAACGTAATAGGTTTTTCTCAATCTGTTACCTATCTGGGGGTGAAAATAGACTGTACTTTATCCTGGGAAGAATACGTGACGGGGACTTGCAAAAGAGTCTATGGCTCTTTACACAGGCTGAAAGCTAACGATAATTTCATGGATCAGAATCTGAGAAGACGCTTGGTGGTAGCCCTGGTCTTACCACATTTCGACTATTGTGCAGTTGCAATGACCAACATGACGAAGGGGCACGAATTACAACTCCAACGTGCTTTCAATGCTTGTGTCCGATTCGTTACGAGCATCTCTAGATTCGAACATATTTCTCCAACACGTCGTCTTCTAGGATGGCTTTCAATAAGTGATAGAAGACGTTATCTCTTAGGTTGCTCTACTTACAAACAACTAATTCTGCATCAAGGCTCTCCTCTTGCTGATGAATTTATCTTTCGTCTGCCAAACGTTCTAAGAAGAAACCCAGCGAGAACTGACTCTCTCGTAGTTCCGCGTTTCAGAACAGAAGCATATCGTAATTCTTTTGTCTGTTCAGCAATTAATCTGTGGAATTCATTACCATCATCAATTACAACTCTACCGACTTTGGATGCTTTCAAAACATCACTCTACCACCATTTGTTGTCTGAAGAATGCAATAACGCGAGAGTGTCAGTCGGCCGAGAGTTACGTCTCGGTTAAAAATTCAGTCATCCTCATCATCAACTCTGTGTATCTGTGCTCATCGTTTGGTCCACATTACTCAACGAGCAAAAATATTATCATCAGAATCATAATATTTAATTTTCTAAAAGGACACTGAACAACAAAAACTTAATCAAATGTATATTTAGTTAATTTTGATTCGATTTGAAAGTTCGAGAAATGAGAAGACAGAATGAAAAATAAAATAAAACGTGTTACTAATATGAAAAGCTAGTTAAATTGTCCAATTGTTATCAAAGTTCATAAATTCATAAATTCAGTTGATTCAACTCAGAATCAATTAATTTTCAATTAATTTTCTATTTTCTATTTTCTATTTTCTATCGATAAGTTGTCACTGAAATTTCTCATGCAATCTATTAAAAATTTTGTTATTATATATACGAAGTATTCACAAAATGTACATCACACAGTCATTCAATTATTGTTATAATACTATATGTATTTTCTCGGCTATATGGGCATATGCCTACAGTCGTTAATAAACAAATCTGTCTAT
This sequence comes from Aleiodes leptofemur, assembly GCA_963942555.1. Lineage (NCBI taxonomy): Eukaryota > Metazoa > Arthropoda > Insecta > Hymenoptera > Braconidae > Aleiodes > Aleiodes leptofemur. The sequence goes on from OZ012609.1 coordinate 12,542,925, forward strand.
CTATCTCTCTCTCAGCGCTTTTACCTGAAAGAAATCATTCATGCATGCGTGGTTGTTGAGTTACATTTCTCCCAATTGTTTGGGAAACACAACTCCAGCCGAAGTTCTCAGAATTCCCGTTTACCGGTGACTGATGCATTCTCTCTTTCTTTTTCCTTCACACTCAATTTGGTGTGAAGGTGGAAAAGTCAAACATTCACTCACGACTGCCTAACCAGATCTGGGAATTCCCTAGTCTACCCTAGTGGACCTGATTCACGGTGATTTATGGTGAATCACAGTGAATCACGTAAAATGTGAATTCACGGTGCATTTACCGTGAATTACCGCGCTTCACGGTGAACTTCAGCGCACCTAAATCATGGTGAGTCACCGTCATTCACGGTAAGTGACGGTGATTCACCATGATTTAGGTGCACTGAAGTTCACCATGATCACGGTGAATTTACCGTGCTTCACGGTAAACCTTTGCGGATTCGAATCGCGGTGAATTACTGTGATGTATGGTACCATACAACACCGTCATCCGGTATTTCATGGTACAATCAATCAGAAGAGAATTCAAAAATGGCGACTTTTTTGGGTGTTCATTATCATCGCTAGTCTTTGAGGTTATGAGCAGTTTCGCCATACACGTAGGTGAACGATATTATTATGATTTCAAAAATCGGGATGATTATTATTAATGTTCAATTATTCATGAACTTCTTGAAAATATTGACATATAATATTATTTGACTAGAATATTTGAAGCTGTTTGGATGATATTGAAATTATGACAGAGATAACATGACGTTGGAAAAATATGTCTTGATTCAACGGAAAAATTCATCTCGAGATGAGATACTGCGTGCGAGTAAAGTTTATGTCGGAGAGTGGAAAAAAAACGAAATTATAACCCTTCACCTATGGTTGAAAAATTCGATGAAAACACATCTCACGTCGTGTGCACCGTGAATCACTGAATTTTGCAGCTTGATCATTCCGGTGATTCAGGGTGATTCACTATGATTAACGGTGAATCACCGGAATGTTTGAACTGTGAAGTTCAGTGATCCACGGTGAATCACCGAACTTCAAAATTAGATAATCCCGGTGATTCACCATAAATCCCTCTGATTCACGGTGAATCACCGAATTTTATAGATTGATAATTTCGGTAATTCACCGTGACTCACGGTAATATTACACTCACCGTAAATCAGGTCCGCTCGAGTAAGGGGAATACTCTAGGGGATCTCAGGTGGCTATCTTTTGATGTGCTTTCATGAGCCTGACTTTCAATACACTCTCGCATCTACTGCAATGGAGGGTTATTTTTTCACTCATATTTGGGTGATTATTGAACTTTTTGGTTATCTTTCTGCATTTCCCATAGAATTAAGGCACGGTGGACACCTCGTGGGTATCCCGTGACTAATTGAGGTACAGTGGACACCTCGCGGGTATTCCGTGACTGATTGAGGCACGGTTATCTCGGAGTACTTCCAAGATACTATGAGTAATTATGGTTACCGTTAGACTGGTCTTCGGGACAGACATCGGAAAAATATTTGGACAAATAAACGTGGACCCTGAAAACTAGAATTATCAGAGAATCTTATGGTTGAACAAAAATCAAGGGCCGTGTGAAAATCAATCAAGAACAGTCACGTTTGGTATTACAAGTACACTGTCGCTAGCCTTGAGAGTGTTAAAGCAGCTTGCTGAGGACGAATGTCACAGCTTCCCCAGAGCACCGCAGACTCTGATTAAGGAGAGGTACGTGCACGACTTCTTTGGAGGAGCAGACACAGAAGAAGAACTAGAGACCCACTTCAGATAACTGCATTGTCGCAGCAATTCACTAGACAGTTGACTCATCGAGAAACTGAACTTGTCATCGAGTTCATCATCATCATCAAAACTTCGGGAAGAGTCATTAACTAAGGTGCTAGGAATCAGATGGGACCTACGAGCAGACGTCCTTGAGTTCCAGTCAAAGCCACTTGAGAAGATGATCATCACCAAAAGAAGCATCTGATCAGAGATGGCTCGGATTTACGATCCACTGGGACCATTATCTCCAGTGATAGTGGGAGCTAGAATTTTCATGCAAGAACTATGCTTAATGAAGGTAGGGTGGGATGAGGAACTGCCAGTGAACCCAAGTCCAAGAGAGTCTGTGACATCTAAATGAGATCAAATCCCAGGTGGATATATCTTTCAAGTGAACCAATCAAAGTGCAGCCACATGGGTTTGCTGATGCATCGAACGATGCAATGGGAGCGGCAATCTATTTAAGAGTCATCTGTGAGAATCAACGACTATCACCTAGCTTGGCGTGTATTAATACAAAAATACCTCCTTTGAAATGCATGACCGTACCAAGGCGGGAGCTAACAACAGCAGTGATGGTCGCAGAGTTATCAGCATTTGTCAAGAGTCATCGAGCAGCCGGACATCATGACTTTTCTGTGGACAGATTCGTCAGTAGTGCTGACATAGATCAAGAGCCTTTCATCGAGATAGAAAGACTTCGTCCGCAACAGAGTGCAGAGAATACGAGAGCTGCAACAAAACGCTATCTGGAGACACACAACGGTACCAATAATCCAGCAGATTGCGCATTGAGAGGCATCACTCCAGAGCATCTAACAAATCATCATCTTTGGTGGAGCGGTCCAGCTTCGTTGAATCAGGATTAGTCAGACTGGCCAGCAATAGTCATCAACATCAAGCCATCATCAGACGTGGCAATAGAAGACAAAACAGCATCAATGCAATCTTTTCCATCACAACTGTCGGAAAAAGACGAGTATCTTGCGAGATTATCATCATTATTAACAATGTTGAAAATATTTGCATTGTTAATCAGAGCTGAGAACAAGTTCTAACGACGACCTTGTCCAGACTCGCCAGTTGCAACACCTGAAGAGATCGAGATAGCAAGACTGTATGAGATATCATACATTGTGACGTAATTCCGAGGTCTAACGGTTCACCCCGAACTTAAGCACGCCTAAAACTCAAATTCAAATTTGAAAGATAACCAAAACCATATGGGCGCCAGGATAATCTAAAATTATCCGAAAATCGATAAACAAATAAATGAACCACTAATAAAATTCAAAACACAAAATACTCCCTTATTTGGCTCGACTGACTCAGCGATCTCTCCAAGGCCGTTGATGTGGGTAAAAATAAAGAGTATTATCAAAATAAATTATTTAAACAAAATAATCAAATTTTTGGGAAATAATAAAATCGACTTTAATTGAATTAAATAAAATGATAATCTTGACAAAACAAAAAAAACAAATCAACAATTAATGGTGCGCAGCACGTTATTAAATTGAATACGTCACTATTTTTTTTTTTCTTTATTCCATATGCATGACCTTTCGGCCCTTTACATTCGTCCCCCCCCCCCCCCCCCACTGTATCGCATTCGCCGAGGGACGAGGGAAAACCTCATTTATATTTTTCTTGAGGAAAACCTGCCCAGATATAGTCGTCCCTTGCGAGACTCCCGCTCGGTTAGGTGAAACTGTAGAATTAGAGCTTTTCAAAATCTTTTTGGCTTCCCCTCACCGGGATTCGAACCCGGGCCGTCTGCGTGCCAAACCCCCCGCTCTAACCACACAGCCACCACCGTCGGTGAATACGTCACTAAACGTTAAATAAAAAAAATTAGTTATCTTGTAAAAGTTCTAAATTAATTCATAATTCAAAAGTCATTAACTAATTTATCGTTTAAATAAAAAAAACAAATAAAATGTTAATTGTCTGCGAGACTTCAATTTGAATAAAATTTTCTTGACATGCTGCCATCTGTAGTCAAGTCGATTTATTATAATATAATTGCCCCAGGGTACGAGAGAGAATTAAGTCGTCTCTGATTTCCCAAAAACATTGACCTAAGTACTATCAAGGCCCAGGGTACGAAAAAGAATTAAGTCGTCCCTGATTTTCTAAAAACATCGACCTCCAGTATTTGATACAATGAAATAAATTTTAATAAAATTTTTATGAAAAATAAAATAAAATATATGAAATCCCTCTTTTCTTTTCAGGATAAAAAAAATGATGATAATAATAATTCTTAAATTCTTAATTAATTCTTTGTATGAATTTCCGGTAACGACAACGGTTAAATTATGATAATAATAATAATAATAATACGACGCTACTTGTCAACGAGAGATTTGTATTGAATAATACAAAAAAACTAATTAACTAAGGAAATTTTCTTGACGAAACGTCTAATCTCGAAAAATAGAGTTTTTATTCGTTGCAATACGACATATAAAAAAATAAAAAAAATGACTCGAAGAAAATTTTCTTTTACGACACAAAAATTAACATTTTTAATTTTTCGCTCACCAAACGATAATTCTTCAATTGGCACAACAAATTAATATCTCAAAATGTCCAGTAAACTTTTCTGAACAATATTATTATAAAATGTTCCACAATTTCTCAAAGTTTATCTCAAAATAAAAGGTTACTAAAATTTTTGTCAACCAAACGAGCACGCGTCCAAAACGAGAATCAACGCCATGTTGGTCTCGTTGAGAGAAGACGCCGGCCGGCACGGAAAACTCCAGCGTGGCAGGCTGTGATTGGTCGACGCCCGTGACGTCAACAGGAGACTGTTAATCGATCAAATTTGAATTCCAACGCTTCCAACGATGACAGGCGGGAAACTCCAAAAAAAATTAATATTTTAAGGAATAGTGTCACTCCTTCCCGGTGACTAAATAATGCTGGACCCTTCTCCAGACTTTTCCTCCCATCTGCTCATCCGATGAAGGTCAATTCAATGATTTTCTATTGATGAAAATCCTGGCCCCTTTTCCTCGCTGAGTAATTCCAGGTGGTGCTGCCCTCTTCCGCTCATTACGAAAATTATCGCCGATGAGCGGTACAGTTCAAAAATTGAAGAAAATAATACAATCTTATTAGAAAAGAAAAATTAATAACGAAATGATCTCTCATTGACAGAAATTTGGATCCTCGTTTCGGACGCGAATTAAATTCCATTAACACATTAACGCCCCCAGACGAAAATTAAGTAACGCGATGAAATATCACGTTACAACATATAACGCACGTACTTTGAGAGAGGAATCAACATCATTGCAACATGTGGATACTTCCAGCAAATAATTCACTTGCTGAACTCATGCTAATACTGGATGATAGAGGAATTCTTCACGTTGGAGGACCCTTGAGGAATGCCAGGATTGACTCTGATGAACAGCATCAAATCATCATCTCGAGAAAGTCACAAGTTACCACACTTATCCTCTGAGAAACTTATCGAACAATACATCAAGGTGGCACCCAGTTGACACTGGCTCAAGTCCGACAAAAGAACTGGTTTGAAGAGGGACGAGCTCCTGTAAAGTCATACATCTTGAAATGCACCATCTGGGCAAGATGGAGACAAGTATGAGCCAAACAACTCATGGGACAACTGCCCAGTGAGAGAGTTAACGCATCAAGAGCTTTTGAGCATACTGGCGTAAATTTTGCGGGAACTTTGCACATCGTACATCATCGTGGATACGGATCATTTACATACAAGTGTTACTTTACAGTACACGCCCGAAGCATTCATCCCAGCGTTCAAGAAGTTCACGTCAAGAAGAGGTATTCGCACAACATTGTATAGTGACAACGGGAGCAATTTCATCGGAGCTGATCGTGAAATCGAAGAGCTATTCGATCAACGCTCGAGACAACTGAAGGAAATCGCTCCAGTCATCACCACACATGGCACCAAATGGAAGTTCATCCCACCGAGAGCTCCACATTTGGAAGGAAAAGGGGAACCTGCGTGAAGAGTTTCGAATATTATCTGAGGATAATCATTGGAGGCAGCAACTCGACATATGAGAAATTCATGACTCTCCTATGTCAAGTGGAAGCTGTGGTAAGTTCAGGACCGTTATCACCGCTGACAGACGATCCAGAGAACTACGAGGCACTCACACCAGGTCACTTCCTCGTGGGACATTCACTCACAAGTGTCCCAGAACCATCATTACTACAACTAAATCCAGCAAGACTCATCAGATGGCAAACCATAACATATCGACTGCATCGATTTTGGAATCGTTGGCACAGAGAATGCATTCAGAGATATCAAGCCATCAACAAGTGGATGAGGCCAGAGGAAAATCTGAAGATCAGATCACTGATACTCATCACCGACGAAAATTATCCACCATAAAAGTGGTCATTAGTGAGAGTGGTACTACCATATGTTGCAAGAGATGGACACGATCACATCGTAAAATGCAAGACAGTTGAGAAAATGGTATTGAGTGTGACTATGGGGTTCTATACGCAAATTGAGGGCGTATAAGAATAACTTTTATATGGTGAAAATCTTATGGGGTTTTATACGCAAATTCAGGGCGTATGAGAATAATTTCCATATGAAGGGGATTTTATGGGGTTCTATACGCAAATTGAGGGCGTATAAGAATAATTTCTATATGGTGAGAATCTTATGGGTTCCTATACGCAAATGGAGGGTGTATAAGAATAATTTGTATATGGCGAGAATCCTATGGGTTTCTATACGCAAATTGAGGGTGTATAAGAATAATTTCTATATAGTGAGAATCTTATGGGTTCCTATACGCAAATTGAGGGTGTATAAGAATAATTTCTATATGGCGAGAATCTTATGGGCTTCTATACGCAAATTGAGGGTGTATAAGAATAATTTCTATATGGTGAGAATGTTATGGGTTTCTATACGCAGATTGAGGGTGTATAAAAATGATTTCTACATGGTGAGAATGTTATGGGTTTCTATACGCAAATTGAGAGTGTATAAGAATAATTTCTATATGGTGAGAATCTTATGGGTTTCTATACGCAAATTGAGGAAGTATAAGCATGATTTTTATACGAACGTGATTTTGTGGATTTCTGTACGCAAATCGAGTGTGTATAAGAATAATTTCTATATGGCGTGAATGTTATGGGTTTCTATACGCAAATTGGGTGTGTATAAGAATGATTTTCATATAGTGGGGATATTATGGGTTTCTATACGCAAATCGAGTGTGTATAAGAATAATTTCTATGTGGTGAGAATGTTATGGGTTTCCATACACAAATTGAGGGTCTATAAGAATGATATTTCATATGTTCTTATACGCAAATCGAATGTCCATCAGAATAATTCTTAATGAAGGAAATTCTGTAAAAGTCAATTTAAGAAAAAAAAGTCGATTCATCCAATTTTACTTTTTCAGTAGATTTATTTTTTGTATAAATATCTCGAAAACTGAGCGGGATAGAGCAATTTTGGCTGAATCCCTTTTTATAGAAAATTACAAGAGCTATGAAACAAGATGAGCATAACAGCACTTTATCTCGCTTTGTTTCCAAGATTTCCTCGAAAAAAATTGTCAGAAAAAATCGATTTATTCAATTTTACTTTTTCACTTAACTCATTTTTTTATGAATATTCTAAGAACTAAGCGAGATTCAGCAATTTCGCCCCTATCCTGTTTTGTAGAGAATTTCAAGATCTACAAAACGAGTTGTGAGTAAAATTGCTCTGTCTTGCTGAGTCTTCGACATATTTCCAAAACAATTGGAAAAAAAATAGATTTATCCAATTTCACTTCATCACTGGATTTCTTTTTCTTTGAATATCTTGGGAACTAAGCCTGGAGCTTTTTTTTATAGAGAATTCTAAGTGCTACAAAGCAGGTTAAGAGTAAAATCACTCTCTCTCGTTTAGTTCTCGAGATATTTTCAAAAACAAGTGAATGAAAAAATTGATTCATTTAATTCTACTTCTTCATTGGCTCCAGTTTTTCATTAATATCTCGGAAACTAAACGAGATAGAGCAATCTCACACCGTCCTGTTTTGTAGAGAATTTCAAAAGCTACAAAGGAGCAGCGAGAGAACTTGTGGAGAATCAAAATGGGAAAATTCAATTTTCTTTGTAATTCAGTTCGTTGAAAATCTCTCGAAAACTGATGAAGATACGACTCTTTTGTCCGGAAGTGGTTTGGTAGGGAACTCCAAGACCTACAAAAATGGATTGAGATGAAAAGAACGTATCTTCACTATTTACGGAGGAATTCCAAGTTAACAACAAAGCGCACTATTGAAAAATAAAACTAGAAAATTTGTGTTTTCGGTTATTTGGTTTTTTCATAATACTTTGGAAAGTAAGCAAGATAGAGTAATTACCAGAGAATAAAATTTTTATCAGTCTTTACCTTTATCGCGAGGAATATCATGAGCTGGAATCCCATCGGAATCTGGATCATTAGTCTCCATGTAGTTAACCTAAAAGTTACGGGTATTTCACTCTCAACTGTAATGCTTTTATTCTTGCGGATGAAAAATGTTAATGTAAGGATGACAAATCCATAAAATTCATATTTCGCATCATCATTTGATTGATTTAATAATTATAAAAATCGCAGCAACACCAGACAAGGAAACATCCACGCCATTTGAGCGCCATTTTGGCTACTGTTATAACAGCATGCGCATCCGCATGACAAGCTGCTGTGCGCATGTTGTTATAACAGTAGCAAAAATGGCGCTCAAATGGCGTGGATGTTTCCTTGTCTGGTGTTGCTGCGATTTTTATAATTATTAAATCAATCGAATAATGATGCGAAATATGAATTTCATGGATTTGTCATCCTTACATTAACATTTTTCATCCGCAAGAATAAAAGCATTACAGTTGAGAGTGAAATACCCGTAATTTTTAGGTTAACTACATGGAGGCTAATGATCCAGATTCCGATGAGATTCCAGCTCATGATATTCCCCGCGATAAAGGTTAAGATTGATAAAAAATTTATTCTCTGGTAATTACTCTATCTTGCTTACTTTCCAAAGTATTATGAAAAAACCAAATAACCGAAAACACAAATTTTCTAGTTTTATTTTTCAATAGTGCTGTTAGCCCTGAAGGGTTCGATTTAAAATGATTGAATATTTACGAGAGATAAAAATAATTTAATTCTTTATTAACTAAGTATAATTTGAAAATAATACACGTTACTGTTTCGCGAATTAATGGCCAAGAGACTTCTCCGGCCATCGTTTATATATTATCGTTTTGTTGACGCCTTCGGTGTTGCATTACCTCACTCCCAGTGAGGTAAGCGACAACGTAAGGAGGTGGAGTAAGACTTGAAGTGCTGAGCTTGCACTTCGTAGCCTTACCAATGCCACTTCTTTGTGTTATCATTTCATAATAAAATGGAATCTTATTTTATATATTATTTGGGTCATAACATCCCTCCCCGCCAGGGAAGAAGATTTTTATCTTTTCAAAATCTTCTCCTTTGGATTATTTAACTAATTAAATTACATACAAATATATTATTATTTTTTTTTTTTTTTTTACACATTATCATACTTATAATTATTTAAGGCTGATAAATTTATTTGAAACTTGTGCGGGTAGAAAGAAAGATGTTATCATGGAGGATATATAACCTCCACATTGAAAATTGATTTGAACCCTTCTTCATAGAGAAAAGGTACTATACTCCAGCGATGACCGTTGTAGGTGTTGTCCGTCGACACCAGCAGTATAGTGTTACTCCCGCAATTATGGCGAATAAGATCATCACTCCGGAGCATATTGTTGATGGATGTGTGATGAATTCCCGATACTTAAATGAGGAATTATTCTCTTCTAGTTTTTGTTTTTCTCGTCCTAGTTGTAGTTGAAGTCCGTTGATTTCTCCAACATTACTTATGACGCTTTTTAGTCGGACTTCCTTCATCTGGACCCAGCTTTGGTTCAGATTCTCTTTCTCAACGTCACTCAGTGATAGATTTAACTTTGGCTGCATATGAAGATCAAATTTCATTCCTAATGACTTGCGACCTCTTATTGTGAAATCTGATGTTACAATTTCACAGAAGTCCGTCACATGAATTATTCCAGTCTCTTGCAGGACTTCCCTTGATTCTTCGTCTTCACATTTGACTGTGATCTCTTCTGATTGTGGAGCAGCATAAATCCAGGAATTACTTTGATGCATGGTGATCAGCATTAGATGTTTAAGAGGCAAGTGTTTTGATACACAGACCTCTGGCACCTCTCCTGGACTAGAGTACATTTGTACTTCACAAGGACTATATGACTTTATAGCCTGCACTGGGAATATCTCCGTACAGAGATATTGTCCACGTAATCTTTTACATTCTTTTAATTGCTGTAGTGTTAATAGGATGTATTGCTGCGTTGCCCCATGTATCGTCAGAAGTTCATTGTCCGGCTCCAAGTATGAATAAAAATCGGTCGACGTTCTCACAGGAATTCCATGTGTCATGAAAATATCGAACACTTGGAAGTTGACCAGTGGTATTTTCACGAGTGTAATGACCCGCAAGCCAACTCTGTGTACACTCACTGTTGATACCTCCTCCATTTCATATATTCCGCCGATTTTTACTTCAAATGGGAAGCTTAAACCTGTTGGCAATTGGGCCCTTTTTAATATGGTCACCAATTGATTTTCCAAAAGGATGCCTGTACTCAGTATCCTTCCTCCAGTATTCGTCAAGAGTTTGATTATCTTTGCAGCATCTCGCAGGACTCCATTCATGACCGCCTCCACTAACATGAAGTGTTCATCCAATGCCACTCGTGTTGTGAGTCGATCAGCTCCAGCATTCAATTGCTTGAAGGCTCCCTTTGTGGTTTCGAGCATGATCTGTTCATTTTGTTGAATAGTTTCCTCTGCACTTCGTAATTGAGATAATGTGGAATTGAGGATTTCAATTTGCTTTCCTGCTGTTTGGAAATAAGTTGCTTTTTCATTTTCTAATCGCTCCAATCTCTCATGAATTTCTTGAGCGTCCTCAGCATCCATGGTACCGATCAGCGATTTCACAACAGTTCCTAGGCCATCTATCAGGCCTCGCTTTCTCTTTGCAGGTTCTTCTAGCCCTAGCAATCCTAAGACAAGTTCTTGAGTCTCTTCGAATTCGGAAATCCATTGCTCTGCAATGATTTTGAAATTTTTTCCGTGTTCCTTTGCAGAACCGTTATAACTCAAAACTTTTGTCTTCCAAAGATAGTCTTTCACTTGATCAGCTCTTCGAATCCAAGGTTCTATGTCGGTTGAAGCTGCGATCGTCCACTGATAGTTGCTGAGATGAAGTTTCCCAATAGGCTCAAAGTAAATCCCAGGAGTATGGACAAATTTTTGTATTATATGTCCCTCCCCCTTCACTTGCAAAAACATGCTTCCTAGCATGAGGAGTACCAGAAGTTTCCACAATTTTTTTGCAATACCAGGAAGTTTTTGCGCGCAATGAACTCCAAAATTTTGAGGTCGCTGACGCAGCAACAACTTCCGATATAAAAATTCTGTGCTCCAGCCAAAAGGCACAGTTATCCGGAAGACCTCTGCGGAAGTAAACAATCGTGCGATTAAACATAAAATGGAGAAGAAGCCCATTATTCCACTAACTGATACATTGCGATCTTGGAATCGTGCGCTATCCTGTCCAGGATGCCACCAATACGGCCATACTATATCAGAATGTCGGCGTGCAATAATTCGTCCAGCTCGTAAGCCAGTGCATCCGTATTCTCGGCATGCAAAAGACGATTTTTCCTTGGAATTTCTGGTAAATACTTCTTTCATCGTTATGTTTTCCTGCACAATTGATGCCTGATTGATCTCTATTTTCTTTATGGTTTCACACGAAACAATTTTTGTTTGTCTATGTAGAAGAGGAACTATCCATATCGTCATGGATTCATGAACTTCCAATACCGGAAGCAGATCAGACGATGGAGAAAAGCCGAAAGAGAAACAAATTCTCTTCTCTGGAATGCTGAAATATTTGATAACCAAATATTTGACCTCATACGAGTCGATACGAGTACGTTGACCTTGGTGGTTGCTTCACTGACGTTGGAATTTCAGCTTGTTTTCCGTATAGAAGTTCAAACGGTGTCATTTTGGTCGATGTGTGTGGTGTCGTATTGTATGTAAACATAGCGTACGGCAACCAATTATCCCAATCGGAATGTTCCTCGTCTATGAAACTTCTCAAATATTCGGCTAATGTACGATGAGATCTTTCCAGAGCTCCATTCGTCTGTGGATGATAGGCTGTTGTCTGAATCTTCTTAATTCTCAGTAATTTACAAACGTGTTTAAATAGTTCGCTTGTAAAATTTGTCCCTTGATCTGTGAGTAGTCGCTCAGGTGCACCATGCTCACAAATGATTTTTTCAACGAAAACACGTGCTATTGTAGATGCTTCTTGGTTTGGGATGGCAATAGCCTTGCTGAATTTCGTAAGAGCGTCTTGGAAAGTCAATATATATTTATTTCCCAGCTCAGACTCCGTCAGTGGTCCTACAATATCCATGGAACACTGTTCGAATGATGTTTCTGGTGTATTTGAAACGATCATTGGCACTTTTGTAGTTTTTCCCAGTTTATTCAGCTGACATTTCTTGCAATTTGTGACGTAATCTTCTACATCTCTCTTCATACCAGTCCAATGATATTTTAATTTCATTTTATCATACATTCTCTTAATTCCAAGATGTCCTCCCAAAGGTGTATCATGATATTCCTGAAGAATTATTGGGATATCAGCAACAGGTGGAGTCGTCACATCATCATTGCACAATATCGTTGACTTGTTTTCCTCATTTTCTTCTGTCTCTTTCTTTTGCTGAGCCCACGTCATAACAAACATTCGACTCAATGCATCAGCATTTGTATTCAATTTTCCTGCTTTATGCACCACCTCGTATTCATACTCTCCTAGTTTTAATCGCCAGTGCATTAATCTTGATCCTGGATCCTTGACGTTGAAAATTCATTTCAAGGGTCGATGATCAGTGATGACGTAGAACTTCTTCCCATAGAGATAAGGTCTGAAGTGTTTCACGCCCCATACGATAGCCAATAGCTCTTTTTCTATTGTGCTATAATTCGTCTCTGCTTTATTCAACGTTCGACTAGCGTAAGCGATAGGCAAATCTTTCCCAATTTCTCCTTGAGAAAGAACTGCTCCTATGGCTCTATTAGACGCGTCTGTTGTTAATAGAAACGGCCTGGTGAAATCTGGATGCTGGAGAATCGGTGCTGTTACTAGTGTTGCGTTCACCACCCGAAAATTAGTGCTTATTTTCATTGATTTGAACTAGTAAAAATAAAAGAGAGGTCGTATAAGTTACGGTTTGGGTGGTGAGAGCCAACAAAAACTAGGATTCGTTTCACCGTGGTAAAACACTGAAGTGTACCGATATCTCAGGGAACTGGGGATGAGTTGAGGTAAACTAAATTCACACCTTGGTATTTTTTTTGAAAGCGGGTCCCGAAAATATAATTTATTCATTCACCAATGTACAATGGAATGGAAAAATTCAAAGGCTTGGTTTCTTTCACTTTAAATCTATCAGTTTAAATTCTAACTTCTCGTAAATGAGTTGACTTACAGTAGAAATGAGACAATTAGCGATGGAAGTTGACTGCGCGAAGAAGCTGTTCGTTGAGTTGGATGTTGTTTGTTGTTGGCTGTTCTTGGTCGTTGGAACCCTTGAAGATTTTGAAGTTCTGGAAGCCGTTGGCTTGATGAGTCGTTGAGATGGTTTTTCTTTTATATTTGTTGAATATAAAAAGGAGTTCGGATCAAAATGATTTGGCTAGTGTTTAACACAGGTGGTTAAACTTAACGCAAAAAAATGGAAACTGGAGAGTCAATTGTATTTAAAACAGAGTTTCGTTTGATTGACTTTGATTTTTTAAGGCTGTAAGTGGTATATAGTGGAGCAGAATAACGTCCCAAGTCCAACTACTACTGAAGGTGATCATCCCTGCGTCTACCGCTTTTTATAGGAAAAAAAACATATCAGGTGTTGATACGAGCATATTACACGTCCAGTTTTTCGGTCATGCGGTACCTTTTAGTCATATCAATTTAAACAAATCCATTCTCGCCGGATGTGTATCATTCTCATGATAACGTGATTTCAATTTGGGTCGCTCGAACGCCTTTGTCGTTACACATGTTTGCGTATTGATTCTGTTGTCCGTCTAATTTTTGATACCACATATAGACAAAAAGAATAAAAGGTTTGGTGACTGTGAGTCTCACGCTGGCATACGCCTCCCTCACCTTTGGTGTTCCGTCTTGGAGGCGCTAATTGGGAGCGACAACGTCTTCTACTCTGCTCCATGCACTGCACAAGTGCATTGAACTGAGGCGTGTCAAATTCCCTATTCTATCTTTTTTTGAGAATATTGTATTCTTAAAAAATCTTCGGTGTATTACTAGTCCATTATATTTCTGCGCCCGCAACACCTCCCCGATTGATGATTGAACAACGTCCTCGTTGTATTTGGTTGATGCTGATTCTCTCATTTTTTCCAAGCAATTACATTGTTAAAATAACCAAGCGTTTGCATTTCTCTTCTTGTTTCTAGATTACATAGCGAATATCATTAAAAATAATATATGTATAATTTTCTTCTATCTGGAAAGAATCATTTCAAATCATTCAGTAATAATTCTTGTCAATTTTCTCGGAAATATTATTATGATCTATATTTTTTTTTTTTTGACTTGATTATTACTGCTTGCTTTGATAACAAAAGAGTTCTTTTCCTTCGAATACGGTTATTATCTTTTCTCTCTCCCGTTTTGTTTCTCATATATTAGTATTAGTATATTTCCCCTTTTTTTTTTTTTTTTGTTAATGTCTTATTTTACTGATTACATATTTTCTTAAATATTGATATTAAGAATTTTTTTTTTTTTGCTTTCCCCTATTTTTTTTCAGGTTCGTGACTTAAATATGTAGGAATCTTAAGGCTATGAAGAGGATTATTTTTTTTTCTTTTTTTTTTTTTGCAACTTTAAGAATATATTATTTTTTGTTAAATCCATTTGCTGTTAGCAACCAACTTAGTTATTAGAGGTATTAGGAAATTAGTTGGAGACATGGATATAAGTTTATTTTTCGTTTTTTTTTTTCTTTGTTAGTAATAACTTATATATATATATATTATATATGTATATATATGTTTTTTTTTTTTTATATATATGTGTTTTTTTTTTTTTTATTTTTTTTTTATTTTTTCCTACTTCTCTTCATCGGGAATTCTCGGGGTAAGTCATAGGGATGTGCTAGGCTGGGACTCTGGTTCAGGCTGGTTATGAGGTTGTTCGAATGGTTCTTGGTATAGTGGTTCTCCTGAGGTATTGGGAATGCGAACCTCCTGCTGGAAGTGAATTCGGAATTCTGGGGTAATTGTTGAGGAGCGATTATGTTTGTCTTGTCGGGTTAATTGTTTGTGTTTCATCCATTTCACAATGTTAGCCAGGAGATACCCTAGACTAGCTATTCCAACTACAGACGCTAGAGTAAATGCTAATGAATTTAATCGTTTCATATATTGAATGTCTTGTTTTAATTTTTCATAGGCCCCAAAATGGTTGAACCCCGTCAAGCTCTGGTCTTTCAGATCTCTTACTGAGTCGACAATTGGCTGTAATCTCATAAATTTCCGTTGAGTTTCGCGTAGGTCTACACTGTATGGAAATTGATAATGGTCATGCAGGGAGTAATCGTAAATGAATACCTTGATCTGCGTTAATGAGGACACATTTATGCTGATTTCAGGTATGTAATCGGGGATAGTTTTGTCATAGGGCTTATGTTTAACGGTCAATATCGTAGGTCCAACGTTCAGTATACAGTTGTGTTCTAACCAGATACGTCCAATTTTTGCTAATGGTACTGTAGTTTTTTCTGTTTTATTACAAACTATTATGCCTCTTGCTTGACCGGGCATGGTGAACAGATATCCTGGACTGGTCTTCAGGGGTGTCCATTTTGGTTCGGGTTCCTTTGATAATTGTATAAGACAGTCCTGATAACTCTCTGCAGATGGGGAAGTGAACAGCGTTACTTCACATCTAATACTCCGCATGGTGGATTTAATGACGAAAGAAGAATCGCACAGGTGGAAAGAGTTGATTCGCTGGCATAAGTCGAGGCTATCATGCGTCATTTCACTGTAGTATTGCTTTTCTTCATTTATCGCCAGATAGTCGAAACGAGGTTTAATGTGAGCGTATAAGGTTGTATTGTCACTGATCACTTGAGGGACTGAGTGAGGATGCATCTTATAAAGTTGAAAGAATTTTGCATTGAGGACTGGTAATTGGACAAAATACATGAATTTGTCGTTATAATAAAAGGTCTCCATTGTGGCTATTTGTTCTAAGTCGCCCATGCTTAATTTTTTCAAATTTAGTGGGAACCTTTCTCGTTCGTTGTGAGTATGAATGAGGCTTATTGTTTGTTTCAAAATTCGGGGTATCATGGCTTTTGGATGCATTACTCCGCTTTTACTGGATAGAACTACTTGTTGGATATCAGACAGTAATTTGATGAATCGGTCTTCAGTCTCCGTCACCAAACTGGACCAATTGGCGATTTTATTTCTGTATTCGGGGTAGGCGAAAATATCATACTTCTTTTCGTCATGCATTTCCTCACTTATTGTCTTCAAATGGGTATACATCATTCGGATCGTTGCTTGTTCATTATCCAGGTCAGAACGAATCAGAGTCGTTTTATTTTTTGGCATATGTTTGATTACTCCTCCCGAGGACGAAATTGCATCGAACTCGTTTGCATAAAATCTCTTTTCTGCTACGTTTGGTTCTGATGCCAAATGTAGGAACCAATCTCTGAATGCTTTTGTTTGTTGGAATTCTTCTGGCTCGTGAGAAAGAATTTCCTCAATGGATTCAATGGTTTTCGCGATCTCTTTTTCTCCCTCCAGAAATGTAGCCATTGGCAGAATCTGTTCGCAATTAGTTATGATTGTGGTACATTTATTGTACTGTGTCCGAATATCAATCATTTTGCCTTGTTGCGCCAGTTTCTTTATAGAGCCTATGTCAATACTTCCACCTAAGTTCCAATAATTAGAGATTATGTACAAATGGGATATTCCTTCATAATACACTCGGCAAAAAAATTAAGGGAACGCTAAATTTTGTCAGTTTTTTGCTTGATTTTCAAATGGCTGTAACTTAACCAAAAATCATCGTATCAGGATAAAAAAAAAATGGTTGGAAAGCTTGAAGTTTCTACTCTTGAAATTTTGAGAGAAAAATTTTTTTTGACCATCCGTTATAACGATATAAGAGGGTTGAAGTTTCTACTCTTGAAATTTTGAGAGAAAAATTTTTTTTGACCATCTGTTATAACGAGATAAGAGGGTTGAAAGCGGGAAAATTTTTTTTCTTTTTTTTTCATTTTTTCAAATTGTTCCACGGACTTCAAAAAAATTTTCTCGACTTAACCCTTATCAGGATCGTGTAGCCTGGTCTTTCAGCTTCAATTTTTTTTTTTTTTTTTTTCCCTACGACCCTTTGTTGTTGAGATATCGTCGATTGAATCAAAAAACACCTTTTTGTCTTTAACCGTCGATATCTTAGGAACTACTGATCGCACAGCAAGCGGGTGATGAGATTCGTAAACTTGAATAAATTTCCTATAAGATTCTTGCACTGCTCGATTGAAAAAAAAATTCTTTCCACTTTTAAAATTGGTTCGAAAAAGTACCGAAAAATGGAGTTTTTTTTCTTTTTTGAAAATTGCCTTGCATTTCGCAAATTTTGTGGAAATTGCAAATGTTTTAACGTTTTTCTTTAGTTCAATGTGTGCTTAAACACCCCCTAAATTTTCAAGCCAATCGACCTGACCGTTTTTTTTCCCCGAATGAACAAAGTTTCCGCAAAAATTAAAGGAACACTTTTTTGTTCCTTAAACACCAATTAATGATAATTAAGGCCGAAAATGTTTTTTCTCCGTTATTTCTTTGTGATTTTTTGTGCAAAATTTGTTGAATTCTATCGAAAGAAGAAAAAAAGAGAAATAAAAAAAAAATTGGAAAAAAATAAAAAAAAAGATTTAAAAAAAAAAAATTTGATCGAAAAAAATTTTTTCTTCTCATTTTTTTTCAATTTTTTTTCATTTCTTTTTTTTTCTTTTTTCGATAGAATTCAACAAATTTTGCCGAAAAAATCACAAAGAAATAACGGAGAAAAAACATTTCCCGCCTTAATCATCATTAATTGGTGTTTAAGGAACAAAAAAGTGTTCCTTTAATTTTTGCAGAAACTTTGTTCATTCGGGAAAAAAAAACGGTCTGGCCGATTGGCTTGAAAATTTAGGGGGTGTTTCAGCACACATTGAACTAAAGAAAAACGTTAAAACATTTGCAATTTCCACAAAATTCGCGAAATGCAGGGCAATTTTCAAAAAAGAAAAAAAACTCCATTTTTCGGTACTTTTTCGAACCAATTTTAAAAGTGGAAAGAATTTTTTTTTCAATCGAGCAGTGCAAGAATCTTATAGGAAATTTATTCAAGTTCACGAATCTCATCACCCGCTCGCTGTGCGATCAGTAGTTCCTGAGATATCGACGATTAAAGACAAAAGGGTGTTTTTTGATTCAATCAACGATATCTCAACAACAAAGGGTCGTAGGGAAAAAAAAAAAAAAAAAATTGAAGCTGAAAGACCAGGCTACACGATCCTGATAAGGGTTAAGTCGAGAAAATTTTTTTGAAGTCCGTGGAACAATTTGAAAAAATGAAAAAAAAAGAAAAAAAAATTTCCCGCTTTCAACCCTCTTATCTCGTTATAACGGATGGTCGAAAAAAATTTTTCTCTCAAAATTTCAAGAGTAGAAACTTCAAGCTTTCCAACCATTTTTTTTTATCCTGATACGATGATTTTTGGCGAAGTTACAGCCATTTAAAAATCAAGCAAAAAACTGACAAAATTTAGCGTTCCCTTAATTTTTTTGCCGAGTGTATATCCCTGGTGAATTTCTCATTCCCAGTATGCGGTTAGAGTTCCCGGCGACAATCTCTATAGCGTAGAGTACTATTAATACTAGAGAATACATTTTTCTTTTTTTTTCCAAAAACTGTAAAAGATAATGTTTACATTAGTTTTCATAGCCAATGAGTGTATTTATCGAATAATTTGTAGTGAACTATATAAAAATAATGAACATTATACTATATTTATTGGTGAATGAATCTTATTTTTATGTAGTGTGAATGAGCCCCGTTTCAAGTCTGAAAGGGAGCGAAGAATTTATCTATTTACTTCTCCTATTAGGTAGGACTAGTCACTCGCCTCTCTGCGTGTAATGTTTTCCAGTGAGGCTGGTCGAGGTGCGACCTTCGACGGCCTTGAGAGGAAACTCTTTCCTCCTTCATCCCATTACTCCTTTTTAATAATTCTCTATATTATTTTTTTTCTTCATTTTTATTTTAATATAATAGTATTAATAATAATATAGGAATAAAAGAACTGAAATACGTAATAAAATATGTTATTAAAATGAAAAAGGAAATAAATGGTTAAATTCTTTTCGACATTGTGACTCAGGATGCGTGTTGATTCTTCAAATATAAATAGCTGTGGGTTGGAAAACGAAGGAAACTTCTTGCTGCAAGTGTTACTTTTCTCACTCTTGCTCCATGCTAGCCTCTAGTTCATCTATTTATCTCTCCCCCCTTTTTTTTTTTTTTTTTTTTGAATGTGACTGAGATCGTGAGGAATAGGTTATTTAGTGGGAGGAGGAAAGAAGAAAAGAAAAAGAAAAATTATTTTGCGTACATATATTTATTGTTATTATATATATATATATTTTTTATTTTATTTTATTATAATTATTTTTTCTTTTTGCTTACTTATTATTATTATATATTGTTTTTTTTTCTTTGCTATTATTGCTGCCCATTTCTCTTTCCCCTTTTTTTCTATTTATGGAAGCTAGACCCGTTACATATTTGACGAGTTAATAGTAGCTGAATAATATAAACCCATAACCACAATATAATGATAGGTAATGTAAAACAATAATAATTCGTATCGTAAAAATAAAAAGAATTTGAATTAGCGTTATGTCACTGTAGTTATATTAATATAATATTTTTTTTTTTTTTTTTTATTTTTTTTTATCTAAGTGTTCGTATGACTCTTATTTGTTTATTTCGTTCACTTTGATCACTATAGGCTTGCATTCGACTAATTTCTTGTTTCTGTTTTTCGCGGGTTTTATTCAAATATGCATTTTCTCTTTTTTTTTTTTTTTCTCTATTCAGAAAAAACAGCTTTTTCTAATCTTTCGATCTCGTGTAAGTCTGCTTCATGCTCGTCGGCTTCCCAAATGTCTAGAGCTTCAATTATAGCACTGTCAGCCGTTTCATTGTTAGTTTCCTCTGCAGTGCCAGTAGATGACGTAGGTCTGCTTGGTGAATATTGTGAAGAGGATACACTTCTTCTTGTTGGAGTTGGTGGTCGAATCACCGGTGTTTCTAGTGCTGACAATGGTGACGCAGGAGACCAAGCTGGTGGAGATCCTGGTGGTGATGCTGAGTCATATGACGTAGCAGGCGTTGGTGCAGGTGTTCTTGGTACATGTGCGGGTGCGGGTGCTGGTGCTGGTAAGACTTGTCGGTTCCCCAGGTAGTAATGGTCCAAAACGATAGTTTGGTTATCATCGATTTCCCTGATTTGATTTGGAGTTTGGAATTGATAAAGTCCTCATTATCATGGGATTGGTGAGCAGGGATTGATGTGATTCCCATTGGGCCAATACACACTCTCGGCACTCTCCGGCGGCTCGTGGCTGTCTTGGAATTTCGGAGTTACACATGGCACAGATCACTGGCTGTCCTAATGGCACATGAGAGTACCCCACTGTAGCACAATGTCCACGGTTGCAGTCAGGGCAGGCGTGATAGTTATATAAACGAGCACAATTCACACCATGGCACAATTTATCCCAAAGACATTTCCATATATGATAATGAGCTACGTCATTGACATTTTTTATTCCTTCAAATCTCACGTAAAAGTAGCGAGTTAAAGACTCCACTAATTGTGCGTTCACTAGTGATAACTCACTAATCACCCGGAATAATTCTACTGGCGTTAAATTGTAGGCACTGGCACGCTCCATTGTAAGTTAGGTTATTTTCTTTGACTTCCCTCGATAATGACCTGATGAGAACTGATACCAATTTTTTTTTCATAGCTCTGTTAAACCATTCAAAAGAAGAAATTCTTTACAAGTGGTGGGAGTGAGTCCCTATATTCTTATGTAATGCATCGAAGGTTTTTGGGAGACGGAAATCAAGGTGTGAAAACAAATAGTCGCGCTAGACGTGATATCGGTATGGTGCATTGCCATCGCCGTGAAGGGTCTGATGAACGTTTGGGTATAGAGGTTTTGTCTGGTCATTAGCACCTTTATCGTCTTTCTCTTTCCCTTCTTCAAGAGGCATTTGGTCAACTGGATTTAGCTCTAGGTTATTTTCGTGGGTTCTTCCTTCTCTTGGTCTTTTAAAGTGAAGTAAAAAAATTGATATGGAGTCCCAGAATGCTCCCAATAACCACAGACTCCACCCGAAGACTTTATGCAATGCGTATCCGTGAATTATCGTATCGACGGCAAATTTGATAGACTTTAGAATTATAAAAAGTCCAATTGCGCCTGCGCTGATAGTTCCAAAACTGGTGATCCATCCCCATAATCTGGTTGTTGCCCTTTCAGCTATTTTATTTACGGCATTTTCATCTAATAAATTGGAAAAATTGATATCTCCATGAGTCACTTTTTCACCAACTGAACCGCGGGCTAATCCATCCAAAATTGCGGATTGCTCAATTTTGTGGAGTAGATTATGTTGCAATTTTTCTAAGTCTTTGGGAGAGTAGAGTCCCGCTGCTGCGAGATTTTCTGCATTCTGATAAGTCCAGGTCGGTTGTGTTAATGGCTGAAGTACTTGAGGCGGTATGTAATGTTCAGGAGTCGGGTTAATCTTTATCCAGGCGTTCTCAATTTTGTACATTAATGGTATAAACGAATTACAATCTACTCGGGGACTGCGCTTTATCAAAATGTGAGTTTTTGGTGTTATGAACATTGTTTTGTTGAGGCGGTTACTTACTGGTAAATGTTCATAACAGTCTTCTAAACGTGCTAATGTTACCGTGATTGGTACACATTTAATTATGTGTATTGCTTCTCCCGCAACTACTGCCATATATCCTGGCTCGTTCATGATTCGTGAGGCAAATTCAGCAGGCTGTGCGTGTGCTAATAGCAATGAATTTTCTAATACTCGTCGTTCTAGTTCGCATTTCTGTCTTATTACGTCAATATACAAATCAGAGAGTTGTTGTTTAATATGTTTCTCTAAATACACGAACTTGCTATTGACATATGCAAAAATGTCCAAATTCTCTGACGTAATTGGTTTATTACGTTTCAACAAAGGATCATTTCGGGCTAATTCTAGAATGAATAATTTTGGGTGCTCGGTACGTATGAGGTTGACTCCGCAAACCCTTTCCATGCTTCGTCGTGCTAATGCGAAAGTGATATCGGTGGTATTCATGGAAAATACTTCTTCGACTTGATCTTTTATTGTTGTATTATCGAAGATTTTCTGAGCTTCACCTTGGTACAAAATATCGTATTCATCGAATTCGCAATTTTTATGAGGATTTGCTTCCCAAAAAGCTTGGCCTCCCTCATCATCCACGCAACGTCCTGTGGATAAGGTACAGCGAACACCATTTTTGAGATAAATGCGGTCTTCATCGGGGCTAGCTTGCGTAAAATACTCTTCAAGAGTAATTTTCAACTTTGCTTGGACTATGACATTACTCCACGATCCGAAAGGATCGGCAAAATGTGCACCATTGCAAATACCATCCGCTGTTAATGATCCAGCCAATATAACAGGAACGCGAATCGTTTGATTCATTTGAAGATTATTGATGATTATGTGAGAAGATTTTTGATATGTTTTCAGGGCGTGCATTTGGTTTCACAAATCTTGCGAAATTTCTTCTACATATTCTGCCTCTCCATTATGTACTGCAGAGGTATGAGAGTGCATTCCACAATGATAAATCGTGCGATCAACAAAAACTCGACAGATTCGAACATGGACATTCGTGTATCTTGTTAATTGTAATAATTGGATGAAGGTGGGGATTATTACAGGCTTACGGTCCTTGACATGGCATGGTCCTACTCCTAACAAAGAGATACTGGAGATATTGGTGTTTTGGACTCCACAATCATATGCTACCAGGCTGGCTGCGAACCCGATTGATGTGATCAAGAAAATTATTTTAATCATCTGTAAAGAGATGATTATGTTCTACACATTTTGCTTAGTTGAAGGTGATCATTTATGGATTGGGAGTTAATTAATAAGACATAAGTATTCTTAATTTTTTGATTTATTAATCAATCGATTGCTTTCCCATCACCCATAACAATTCTTACTAACTACCAATACAAAACGTATAGAGTATATAAAGTATCCAGATATAATTAATCAATGTGAATAGGGGAGAAGTATGTTTTATATAGTTGTTTCTATTCGGAGTGGCCTTATCGGTAAAGGAGGTACATAATCGAGTTCAGCATATTGTGGTGGTGGAGTTTCTGTTTGGTTGATCATAGATTCTATCCCCTTTTTTATCGTCATTGCTCTGTTGAGGGCGCATAATCTTTTTTTTCTATGTCGGACAGCATGCAACATACAGAATTCGTTAGCTGGTGGCAATTCGATGAATGATGGCATTGCCAACTCCATGATATCTATGATTTGGCATGACATAAATGATTCTAAATATCGCATTTTTTGTTGCCCCTTTACATATACCGTTTGGAAACGGTGTGCCATTGTATGTGAAATGTCGACAGCTTCTTCCCAAGGGGTTGCTCCATCTGTCCACTCCAGTCCATGGACTCCACGCGTGAGTTGGTGGTTTTCGATGACCACGCTCCTTGGTAGCCTGCCACCCTCTGGACTCTTCAATATCCAATGTGCAGTGAAATCTTCGTTTATTGAGGCAAGAGCGATTTCTTTTGGTGCGAAAACATGGTCCTTGTCCCATAATCCTAAGATATCAATGGCTATTTCGCTCATTTTGAATGCCTGGATGTCAGAAGATAACAGTATGCGTTAGTGTCTCTTATTATCGGTTACTTGTTCTTATGATTTAATTGCTGGATTATGGATATAGATATTATATATTCTTATTAATTTTATTTTATTAAAATTTTTCTATTCATTATCATGCTAATGAGGTTGCATCTGACTTTCCAGGAAGTTTCATAATACGGGAAGTGGTCGTGGTATTATTTTTAGCATTAAGTAGATGTGATACGCTCTATATGCTATATCGTATGCACATGAATATTGGTTTTGTTCGTGGGATTGATGGAATTCACATCTTAGAAAATTAGTTGTAGGTAAATTATTGGGTAGTCTCATGGCTGTGATTCGATGCGGAATATGCTCCATGAGCCAATTTACATTATCTACCCTATGTGTATAGATGATTTTTGCATACTTTGTTAGTTTTTTTACTCTTTCTATTGTTTCTCGTACAGTTAGATGGGTTCCAGTGGTATTGATTTGTCGGTATCTCTTCCGGTATTCCTTTGAGAGAAGACGCAAGGCAATTTCCTCAAATCGCTTCCCTACAATAAACCAGTGTGTTGTGATTCCGTCACGAAATGATACCACAGCTATCTCCTTGGGAATTTTCTTTCCACCTCGAGTAGTGAAGAATTGGACATCAATGCTGTATTCCATCTTGGAAACTTTCCTGGAGTGTGAAGGTGCATTATTAATCTTTATTCAATTATTAATTTTTTTGTGAGTAGTTTTTATATTAATCCATTTGTTGACATGCATAATTCTATGAATTTACATCTTGGGTTAGTATCGTAATGTGATTTCCAGGGAATTGCGTTCGTTTCCTTCATTTCAATTGAGCATCCACACTCATAACATGTGAAAGTATCTGCGATTCCACGCGAGAAAAATCCTGCTTCGCATAAGGATGCTGCATAATTCCTGGGCTCTCCTGCGAGTGTCTTTATTCGTGAATTGTGGGTTGAGTAACTAGGATGCTTAGAATCTTTGGTACCAAGCATTGATTTTAGTGGTACGGGAGGTTTCCCGTACAGCAGTTGTAGGAGGTACCTGTTTATTTTTTCTTCTGGGAGGATTGAAACTAATGGATTATATGATTTTTTTTTATTTTTCTTCAGAATTGTCTTGCGAGGGCAGGACAAATCTAACGGTTCTTCTTGCTGAATTGGTTGAGAGGTTGATGGTTCGTTGATAATTGCAAAAAGTATGTGACTTCCTGTCGGGCGTGGGAATAGTACTCTGGGCGCCCAAGGTTTCTGCCCCGTTACACACTTCCGAATATATCTGCACGTTGGAGATAATTTATAATGAATGTCGAAAATGTCATCGTCTGCTTTCCAACCTTGTACCTCCAATTTACAATCGCAACATTTTACTCTGCCGTTTGGCCCTATAAAGTAGAATCCAGCTCGAGCTAATGGTATAAATGGAACTTCTCTATATACCCAATTCCTAAATGTGCCAAGTCTGGTAAAATAAGATGAGACGTTTTGTGGAACTAGTTCCATTTTGGCTTTCTTAGTATCCCGGATATTCCTGCAAAGACGATTTTTCTTGTTGAATTTCTTCTTCCCATTCCTTAATTATTTCTAGGAAGGGGCAGAGAGGATTTCTCTCCTTGTGCCTTTCAAATGGGTCGTCTCCGGGTAACCAGAGGTTAATCATGATTCCACAACGGTAACAGATTGTCTCGTCTCGTCGTCCAGTGTAAAAAAAACCGGCTCGAGCTAAATCTGTTGAGTTTGCATAGGTGAGAGGCCAATTGAAAAATGAATGGAGTCTCGGAAAAAATGAAAAGAAGTTCGGATACTTTGATGTGTTATCAATTGAGTTTTCTTTTTCAATGATAGCTATTGCCACGTTTTCGATTCTATCAATAAGGTTATTATTTGATTCCTCAGGCATTGGTACTTGGTTTGAGAGAATGTAATTTTTTATTCGATTGACGTTATTGAGTGCGCAGTGAAATTTACCAGTTGGCTTTCCTGGTTCCTCGAGATTCAGTGTCTCATTTAATTCTAAATGGAAGTTACAAAATTCTGGATGTGGATCCAGTAAATCAATGAAAGGCATTATATGCTCCAAAACCTTGATTCGTTGGTTTTGAAGGGGTTTAAAAAGTGTTCTCAGCGTATGACTGTGAACATAAATTGTATCTATCTCATGTGGGAATTGAATAAAGGCAGAATTAACCCATATCGTTGGTAGTCCTATTTTATCCCATTTAATTCTATGTTTATGGTAAATTTGCCAGTCGTTAACTATCTGTGTGGGGAGTCTGAGTCTGTCCCATTCACAGGGCTTGCTAATAAAACTGTGGACCATTACATCGTTAGTGAGTGAGGTCCACGCTATCTCTTTGGGAATAAATGCACCAAAGTCATCAACGAATCCTTGAGCATCGAAGACGACTGACAACCGAGTCGTGGAGGATTCCATCACTCCTGAAATCAAGGGTTAATACCCATGGCTCCACTTGTTTTCTCTTTTTTTTTTTTTTTTTTTATATCTATATGAAAAATAACTTATGCATTTACTTATTATTTATTGCAAAAAAAAACATGACTACAGCCCCTGTTTCTAATTTGATAATCCCGTGTATCCTGAGGGTACATGAGCAATTTTGAGCCGATTCGCATGAACTACTTTGGTTCTTTTTGGTTTGATTTGAATCTTCACATTGTGATTAGCCTGAGCTTCCTTAATGAGGAAAGGCCCTATATAGTGATCATCCAATTTCCCTTTCCTGTTTTCTTTCAATAGGAAAGCTCAATCCCCAGCTTTGAATTGTTGGATATTGAGTTTTTTATCGTATTGGGTCTTCGATTTTTCTTTTGCTTTGATTAAACGATCACGCGCTAGGTAACGAGTATCTTGTAACCTTAAGATAAGTTCTTGTACGTGATCGTGATATGTCCTCATTCTATCTTCACTGAAAGCCGATGGGACTCTCGCGGGTCTACCGAATACGAGCTCGAAGGGAGCAAACTGCGTTGCTTCATGCATGCTCGTATTGTACGAGAACATTGCAAAATTTATCCATTCATCCCATTCTTTCTCGACCGTTGTATAGTGTCTAAGATAATCTGCTAAATTACGATGGGTTCTCTCAAGAGATCCATTACTCTGTGGATGATAGGCGGTGGTTTTTAATTGTTTAATTTTAAATGATTTTGCAAGATTTTTCATTAATGAGCTCATGAAGTTAGTGCCTTGATCTGTAAGTATAAAGCGTGGGGCACCATGTTGTAAGATTAATGTTTGTACCATCACAGTAGCTACTTCTTTGGCAGTTGTTTCTTTTAGAGGTGCAGCAATGCAGTATTTAGTGAGATCATCCTGCATTGTGAGTATATAGCTATTGCCATTCTTTGTAGAAGGGAGTGGTCCGACTATGTCAAGTGCCACTTTATCGAGAGAATCAATTGAGGTGTCAGTGATCACCATTGGTTGCCTAGTTTTTAATCGAAGCAGTTTTTTCTTCTGACAACTGGTACATGATTTAATGAATTCTTTTACATCTTTCTTCATTCCATCCCATTTATACTTCTCTTTCAACCTCCTGTAGCTTTTTGTCACCCTTTTGTGTCCTCCCATGACAGAGGAATGGGCCTCAATGATGAGTTCTAGTTTGTCCTCTTTCTTTGGTATTAAAATAATGTTTTGGCAAATTAGTAGTTTCATATTAATTTTTTCAAGAGAAGCAACTATTACATTCTTCAATTCGCGCCAGCTTAAAGTATAAATTCCATTAAGAGATTCTGAGACGCTTATAGACATTAGTTTTTCATTTACTATTATTTGGCTGAGAGTATATAATGAGTCAATAAGCCCTTCTCTTCCGTTAATTACTAACGCATAATAATTAGCATTATTATTCCGTGTAATTATTACGTTTCCGGGTTGTGGTGCTGATTTAAGAATTTATGGGATTTTCTCGTACTTCCTCAACAACTGTGCACCATTATCCACTGGATTTCCTTCAGGAGTTATGAAGTACATAACATTCCCTGTACGCATGGCTAGATTATCTCGTAATTTCACTATCTGCAAAACGTTGGTGGTTTCCTCTTCAGCTTCTGATTCGTCTAGTTCGTCCAATTCTGGTTGAGATTCTTCTTCATTGAGAGGACCTGTGACTTCTTGAGTATTCATTAGATTCTCTTCATTTTCTTCTGCTTCGGTGATAACTACTGAGTCCCTTCGTGGGCTATAATTGACGGGCTTCGTTCTTGGTCTTAATCTAGATGATATCGGTCCATCATTTACAGCGATTATGTTGACCGAAAATGTTTGTTGTTCCCAAGTATTATCTACTGGGTTTCGCGAGAGTGCATCTGCATTCAAATTTATACAACCTTGTTTGTAGACTATTTTATACTCATACTCCTCTAGCTTTATTCTCCATCTCAACAGTCTTGAAGTTGGATCCTTCACGTTGTGAAGCCAAACTAAAGGACGATGATCGGTAACCAAGGTGAATTTTCGGCCGTAAAGATAGGGCCGGAAATAGTGTGTGGCGTATACAATAGCTAATAACTCTTTCTCGATTGTAGAATAATTATTTTCAGCTTTATTCAGTACCCGAGAGGTGTAAGCTATTGGTAAATCTTTTCCTATGTCACCTTGACTAAGGACTCCTCTTATTGCATATCCGGATGCATCCGTCGTTAATATGAATGGTTTATTAAAATCTGGGTATTGCAATATCGGTTCTGTAATTAAACAATCTCGTAAAGTCTCAAAGCTGTTTTGCTGCGATTCAGTCCATTCAAAAGGTACATTAATTTTTAATAATTCTGTTAGAGGTTTGGCAATTTTTGAAAAACCCTCAATGAACCTCCTATAGTACCCTACTAGGCCAAGGAATTGCTTTATATTCTTTTGGGTTTTTGGGACTGGAAAATTCTTTACTGCAACAATTTTCCCTGGATCAGGTTTTACTCCTTCTTCACTTATGATATGCCCGAGGTAGCCAACTTCCTTTTTCAGAAATTCGCATTTGTCTGGCTGTAATTTTAGATTCGCTCTTCTGAGGCGATCTATCAATTTATAGAATTTGACCCTATGTTCTTGTAGTGATGCAGCATAGATGACTACGTCATCTATATAAACAAACAATTCGTTTCCCTGCAGTCCTGTAAGAGTTTGGTCCATTAAACGCTGAAAAGTAGCGGGTGCATTTCTCAAACCGAATGGCATTCTGTTGTACTCGTAATGACCATGAGGAGTGGAGAATGCTGTTTTCTTCTGGTCCTCCTTATCCATTGGTATTTGATGGAACCCAGATGCAAGGTCAAAGACAGAAAAGTATTTAGCTCCTCCTAATTGATCTAATATTTCGTTGATCTGTGGGAGAGGGTACGCATCTCCAATTGTTTTTTCATTGAGTGCTCTAAAATCGATAACTAATCGCCATCTTTTATTACCCTGAGAGTCATTCTTCTTTGGTACAACCCACAGGGGTGAATTATAAGGAGAGACAGATTGTGATATGATTCCCGAGTGTAACATCTCGTCAATTTGTCTGTTAATTTCCTCCTTGTGTGAAGGAGGATATCTGTACTGTTTCGCATTTACTGGCAGGTTATCCGTGGTTAAAATTTTGTGGGTCGCCGCATCGGTTGCCTGGAGTTTTTCTCCTGGTAAGTGGAAACTATTATGTGTCTCTGTGATCAATGAAAGAACTTCTGATTTTTCCTCCGAATTTAAATGTTCCAGTCTTAATAATGGAACAAATTTCTCATATCGTTCTGTGGCTGTGTTGATTGTCAATCTTGAGACCTGATAAGTTGGTACATTTTTGATTGCCAACTCATATTCCTGTAATCGAATATCTGGGTATTGAATCATCATTGTCCGGTCAGATGTATTAATTGCGTACACATATGCCCTATTGTTTCGCTTAGTTACAAGTGCTTCTCCGACATACACCTTATCTCCCCAAGGTAGCTTGGGTAAGTAACCATCGGTTGGTGAATCTGGTGCAAGAGCGAGTGAGATAGCATTCTTGCTTCTGGCTGGTAGGACGACAATATTTTTCGTGTAAAAAGGAATTACTACATCTTTTAGATAAACCTTATCAGTCCCATAATCGATTTTGGCGGCTTGTGTCTTCAGAAAAGGTGCTCCTAAGATAGCGTCTTGACATACAGGTGTGTGGTTATCAACTACATGGAACAGGGTATCTACGTCAAACAATGTGATGACTACTTGTCCAAGTGTACGCGCTGTATCGTTAGCCACGCCTGTGATGAGACATGTTTGGGTGCTATTTACTCTGTCAGTGTGTAATAATGCTTTTTCTTTTATAATATTAATTTCTGCTCCCGTGTCAATCATTAATGTAAAAGGTATTTGATCTTTACCGCGTTTCAAAATAATTGTAGGAGTTAATTTATTATTTAGAACGTACAAACTATGATTTCGTGCGGAGCACTGATTTGCTGATTGTTTTCTGTCATCAAGACGCGGACCTGAGCCTTGTCCTCCAATGGTGCGTCGGCCATGGAGGGGCGAGTCTCGTTTCCCGAATTTTTAAAGGATTGTTTACTAACAATTTGTTGATTATTGTGAAATTTTTGATCACTTCGTCGTTCCTGAAACTTTTTCTTCCTACATTCATCAACGCTATGCCCTCTGAACTTACAAAACGTGCATGTTTTTACGTTTTCAGGTACTCCATGTTTTTCCCAACAATGTTTTTCGTCGTGATTTGTTTTCTTACAATAATCACATTTTAATTTGATCACTGCGATTCTGGGATTATTCTTATTCAGGTTTATTTTCCCTAATTGATAACCATGAAGCTCATCTCTGGCA
Organism: Aleiodes leptofemur; assembly: GCA_963942555.1. Taxonomy (NCBI): domain Eukaryota; kingdom Metazoa; phylum Arthropoda; class Insecta; order Hymenoptera; family Braconidae; genus Aleiodes; species Aleiodes leptofemur. Next base: position 12,573,792 of record OZ012609.1, read on the forward strand.
CGCTTTTCTTTTTCTAAATCGACTGCGGCTATTATCAGTGCATCAAGTGAATTGAATTGAGCTGGATTCATATTAATTCCCTTTTGTAATCCGCGGCAGAAGCAACGTATTACTTCTCGCTCGGTATCTAATCGAAAATTTAATTGAACTCCACCAGTATGTGTGTATGCATCAAAAATTGATAACATAAGATGACGCACACGATTTCCGTATTCTATCACTGTTTCCCTTCTATCTTGAACTAAACGACCTAGTTCACCTTGCAGTTGGGCTAATGATCGAGCAGGAGAGAATAAATTCTGTAAAAATCTTATAAATTCTTCGACAGAATTAAATATTCTTCCTTGAATGGAATCTTTAGCCGATCCGCGGAGTTTATTTCTCATTAGCCTGACCAGATTTGGTTCCACAGTTGGCATTACCATATTCTTTGCCTCTATACACCCATCTACGAAGGTGCGGAAAGGGGGTTTGAATCCATCGAATTCTGGTACTGCTGATAACGCGTCTTGTAGTGTTACTGTGGTGCCTATTGGATACGCATAGATGGGAGGTGCTCCAGTATCAAATAACTGATAATTAGTCTGGGCGTGTTTCATGGACGGCACACCGGTCTGATGGGCTGTCTCTTGATTGAATCTTGGTAAGCCTTCGTTTACTTGTTTTATCCCAGGTTGATAACTAGGGAGTGAGAATCCCATATCCTTATTTCCCGTATTTAGAAAATTATTTTCAAAATTATTATCGTTGTTGGAAGGATATCCTTGCTCGAGTCTATTTAGTGGGGAATTTCTCTTTGTATTTAAATTGTTGTGTTGTCGTTGATTAGTTTCAATTGACGATGATGGAGTGTTATAATGACAAGTTGGAGTTGAAATAGAGAAAGTTGTCATTGTATTAGAATTAGTTGACCGTTGTGGTTTAAATGCATTATTTTCATAATTCATTGATTGACCCGATAATGAATTTAAAAAACATAAATTTTGCTCTTCTTTAAATTTCATATACAAAATACCGGTTGCGGTAGAATTAGGGAAAACGCTCATTAATTGTTCGTATGTTTCTTCAATGATACCGGCATCTTCTATTTGACTCATTGTATTTTGGTCATCTTCAATTAGTCGTCTAAGTACTTCAACTTGTCGGGGGGAAATCTTCTGTTTGTTTCTGAGTTGTTCAATTATTTGTGCGTCAAGTCGAAGATGTTTCAGTTTCATTGTTTCAGTTAGTGTATTCCCGGATAATGAGTCTTTTTTTGGAATTGCTCCAGTTGTGGATGTATTCGATTGATCGAGTTGTAATTTAGAGTTTTGACCGTCAGAAGTAGTGGTGGTAGTCGTAGTAGTGGTAATAGTATTTTGGGCTAAACTGATTACTGGCTCCTGATTTAATGTTTTTCTCTTTCCATTAACCGATATTATTTCTTCGGGCGAAAGATTAGAAATATTAAGTGTTGGGTTATCCGACGGTGGAGTTCTTGGTAACCCAGTACCTTGTGTAGGTATTAAACTAATTTCACTCGGTGGGGGATCATCGTTATCGCGTTGTTTACTACTGCGCGTTATGCGTTTATTCGATCCACCGTTCTGAGACATCGTCCTATTATTTGATGAACTAGTTCAAATAATATTTAGTGAAAGTATCCCACCGCTGTCACCAAAAATGTTGCGTTCACCACCCGAAAATTAGTGCTTATTTTCATTGATTTGAACTAGTAAAAATAAAAGAGAGGTCGTATAAGTTACGGTTTGGGTGGTGAGAGCCAACAAAAACTAGGATTCGTTTCACCGTGGTAAAACACTGAAGTGTACCGATATCTCAGGGAACTGGGGATGAGTTGAGGTAAACTAAATTCACACCTTGGTATTTTTTTTGAAAGCGGGTCCCGAAAATATAATTTATTCATTCACCAATGTACAATGGAATGGAAAAATTCAAAGGCTTGGTTTCTTTCACTTTAAATCTATCAGTTTAAATTCTAACTTCTCGTAAATGAGTTGACTTACAGTAGAAATGAGACAATTAGCGATGGAAGTTGACTGCGCGAAGAAGCTGTTCGTTGAGTTGGATGTTGTTTGTTGTTGGCTGTTCTTGGTCGTTGGAACCCTTGAAGATTTTGAAGTTCTGGAAGCCGTTGGCTTGATGAGTCGTTGAGATGGTTTTTCTTTTATATTTGTTGAATATAAAAAGGAGTTCGGATCAAAATGATTTGGCTAGTGTTTAACACAGGTGGTTAAACTTAACGCAAAAAAATGGAAACTGGAGAGTCAATTGTATTTGAAACAGAGTTTCGTTTGATTGACTTCGATTTTTTAAGGCTGTAAGTGGTATATAGTGGAGCAGAATAACGTCCCAAGTCCAACTACTACTGAAGGTGATCATCCCTGCGTCTACCGCTTTTTATAGGAAAAAAAACATATCAGGTGTTGATACAAGCATATTACACGTCCAGTTTTTCGGTCATGCGGTACCTTTTAGTCATATCAATTTAAACAAATCCATTCTCGCTGGATGTGTATCATTCTCATGATAACGTGATTTCAATCTGGGTCGCTCGAACGCCTTTGTCGTTACACATGTTTGCGTATTGATTCTGTTGTCCGTCTAATTTTTGATACCACATATAGACAAAAAGAATAAAAGGTTTGGTGATTGTGAGTCTCACGCTGGCACACGCCTCCCTCACCTTTGGTGTTCCGTCTTGGAGGCACTAATTGGGAGCGACAACGTCTTCTACTCTGCTCCATGCACTGCACAAGTGCATTGAACTGAGGCGTGTCAAATTCCCTATTTTATCTTTTTTTGAGAATATTGTATTCTTAAAAAATCTTCGGTGTATTACTAGTCCATTATATTTCTGCGCTCGCAACACTAGCTTCTCCTTCAAAGTATCGAAAGCAAGTTGTTCTTTGTCACTCCAGGTCCATTTTGTTTCCTTTTCCAAGAGTTCAGTCAGTGGTTTAGCTATTTTAGAAAAATCTCTTATGAATTTTCTGTAATATCCTGCTAATCCTAGAAATGACATGACTCCTTTAGCATTTTTCGGTACAGGAAATTCCTTTACAGCCTCAATTTTAGTCGGATCTGTTTTTACACCTTCTTGGCTTATCACATGCCCTAGATAAACAACCTCTTTTCTCAGGAAATTACATTTATCTGGCTGTAATCTGAGATTTGCTTCTTTCAATTTTTGCAAAACTTCTCGTAGTCTTTCGTTGTGTTCTTTGAGAGTGGCTCCAAATATCACGATGTCATCCAAGTACACAAAGCAACGTAAGCCCTGTATTCCGGCTAAGACAGAATTCATCAATCTCTGGAACGTAGCAGGCCCACCTTTGACCCCAAAAGGCAATCTATTGAATTCATAGTGTCCCAGTGGTGTTGAGAAGGCAGTTTTACATTTATCCTCCTCTTTAACTGGAATCTGATGAAATCCAGAGGCCAAATCTAGTGTTGAGAAATACTCTGCTTTTCCCAGTTGATCTAGAATTTCTGTAATATTTGGTATTGGAAATGAATCTCCAATAGTGATTCCATTTAATCTTCTGAAATCCACAACAACCCTCAGTTTAACCTTTCCAGAAGCATCAGGCTTCTTTGGAACAACCAGCAATGGCGCGTTCCATTGGCTGTGACTTGGTCTCACAACCCCATTCTCTAGCATCTCTTTGACTTGACGTTCGACTTCTTCTTTCTGTGCATGCGGCAAACAATGTGGTCTCACATTCAGAATTGGCTTATCCGGCATTGTAGGGATGGAATGTTCCAAGTGATTGGTAATTCCAGGTGAATCTCCTGGAAGCTGTACGATGGAATTGTACTCTTCCAGAATCTCTAGTATGCTCTCTTTTTCTTCTCTGTTCAAATCATCTAATCGTAGATTTTCATGCAGGAGCTTGATTCGATCTTTCTTCACCGATGTCCCTCTTAATTGCATAATTTCCAATGCGTCACAGTTAGGTAATTCTTCCAGGTCGACAGTCGGAGTATCCAAATAAACATTTTCGTTCGTAATATTGATTACGCAAACGATTGCTCGATTATTTTTTGCTTCTGTCAGACATTCTCCAAGAAAAATTCCTTTCTGTAGTTCTCTCTTTTTTACAACACCTCGTTCTCCATTTTTTACCGCAGCCCAAATTAATTTTTCAGTTCTAGCCTCGATTTTTAGAGGTTTCCTCCCCCTGAGGAAGTTCAAACATACTCCATTAATAGAGACACTTTCTCCTGGACTTATTGATATTTTCAAGTCTTCAGCCTCAATAAAATCTTCTCCCAAAATTCCTCCAATGCATGGAAAATTGTCCGGAACAACGTGAAATAGATGTCCCAACTCCTCTCCATTCACTTGCAGATAAAGTATTGCAGTACCAATGGTTGTGACGTCAGTATCTCCTATTCCTCTCAATAGTTTGTTCCCTGAATTTATTTTGACATCGTCTTGTAAAAGTCCGGATTTGATGACGGATGCAGACGCTCCTGAATCCCATAGAAACATTGTTGGCTCTTTCAATCCTTTAGCTGGAAAAATCAGATGATTTTTTTGTGCTGATGGATCTCTTGCCTTCACCATTCTTTTTTGTACGACATTCGGACTGGATTCTTCATCTTCTACTTTTACCATTTGAATTTGGAAGGCCCCTACTGGTAAAGTATTTTCCTTCACTGCACCATCATTCTTCTTTTTGGAATTATTGAGATTTTGAGTCGTTGCATTATTGACTTTGTTTGTTGCTCCATTCTTGGCTTCAAGAATTGCAGATTCTTGTAGCCCCAATTTCTTCTTCAATCGGTAACAATTCATTGCATCATGCCCTGAATGTCCACAATATTTGCATGCTTGCGTAAAGGCGTTGACGCTGCGTCGGTCAGCAACTGGTAATATTGTTTTTCGTTGACCTTTGCCATTTTTGCAATCTCTTGCAACATGGCCCAATTGACCGCAACTGAAACAACCCCCTCCAGATGATTGTCTCCCCATTGATTGTCTGTTACCTCCCTGAGAATTTCTATTATTATCATTATTAGTATTCGCAGTAGGTCTATATCTTCCCCCCAAATTGGTGGAAATAGTCTTCTCCAGTTCGATGGCCCCAATGCAAGATTCATGCAAGGTTTTATAATTGTTAGCCCTTACAAGAATTTGCACTTGGCCTCGCAAACCTTGTTCAAAATTAGCCTTTGCTAGGGTCAAAATCCCTCTTCTCAGGCCTTCTCTTCCGTTTTCATCCAAATCTGTGTTAACGGTTTGGATTGCTTCAACCAGCTCCATTGTTACGCGTTCTGCGCGTGCTGCGAACTTGCTCACATCTTCCTCAGGCCTCTGTTGAAGTTTATTAAAATCTACTTGTAGACCGATGAGAGATGTAGTTCTTCCAAATAATGCCTCCAGTTCCCGTTTCAGCTCCTCAAAACTTGACACTTCTTTATGTTTTAATTGAATTAGTGCTTTACCTTCCAATTTACTTCCCAAAATCAAAGTGAGTAATTTATCTCGTTTCGATGGATGGACCATCTCCTTTGCAGTGTCGCAAGAGCGCTGAAAAGCTGCTAATTTTTCCCAACTTTCCCCATTGTAGTCTCGTACTAACTGCAAAGCTGATTTGAGGCTAAAAAATTCCTCATTATCTGCTTCATTGGAATTTCTGTCTGTTCTCTGCCTCAATCCCCAGTTTTCAGTGTCACGTGTGTTGAGTCTTCTACACGCATCACGTAACTGTCGTTTTAAATCTTCTTTTTCTCTTTGTTCTGCTTGAAGTACACCTTCTGCAAGATCTAATTGTCGTAGAACGTCATCTGCCAGGGCTCCTCTCTCGGTATCATTTTCCCAAGCTAGTCGCATTTCGTTGCGCAGTCGATTGTTTTCTTTTCTAAGCAGTTGTTCGGTAGTGAGTTCTGGCGTAAAATTCCCCACCAGTAAAGATCCTCCGGGAACTGAAAACGGTGTCCTCAAATTAGGAGTACTGAATTCTTCATCGATGATGGGCGAATTCTCTACATCCTGTCGTGTAGTCGAATTCCCAACTTGACCATTTATGGTCCTTATCCCTGCAATTTCCACAGCTTCTCCGTCAACTCCACGTTGATCCATGTTGTTGAGCAAGCTTCCGTCAAACGATTGATTATAAACGCGTTGAGTTTCCACTCCACGTGAATATCTCTCTCTATGGTTATTTTCTACGTCTGCAGACGTCTGGTTTTCCGGTACAGGACTCAAATTTCCAAAATGCAATGTTCTCCTAGCGGCAGGGCGCATCTGATTTAGTGCACCACGTAAATTGCCGACAATCCCTGAGAACGATGTCTGACTCATTCGAAGTCAATATAATTTCTTTGAGAAAGAAATTATTCTCAATCTCAACAGAAAATAAATCAGCTGTCTATCTCTGAAGACCCTTCTGCTGATTCCTCACGTTATTTGATAACGTCTAGTTCTTCTCTCGAGAGTAAAAAAAAATAACAATAGTAACGCAAAAGTTGAATAAAAAATTTAAAAAATTTCTCTCCGCGTAAAATTCCTGACAGTGGTTGATCAGGCCGCTGTCTAAACTTCGCTGCCACCAAAATGTTAGCCCTGAAGGGTTCGATTTAAAATGATTGAATATTTACGAGAGATAAAAATAATTCAATTCTTTATTAACTAAGTATAATTTAAAAATAATACACGTTACTGTTTCGCGAATTAATGGCCAAGAGACTTCTCCAGCCATCGTTTATATATTATCGTTTTGTTGACGCCTTCGGTGTTGCATTACCTCACTCCCAGTGAGGTAAGCGACAACGTAAGGAGGTGGAGTAAGACTTGAAGTGCTGAGCTTGCACTTCGTAGCCTTACCAATGCCACTTCTTTGTGTTATCATTTCATAATAAAATGGAATCTTATTTTATATATTATTTGGGTCATAACAGTGCGCTTTGTTGTTAACTTGGAATATCTCCGTAAATAGTGAAGATACGTTTTTTTTATCTCAATCTATTTTTGTAGCTCTTGGAATTCCCTACCAAACCACTTCCAGACAAAAGAGTCGTATCTTCATCAGTTTTCGAGAGATTTTCAATGAACTGAATTACAAAGAAAATTGAATTCTCCCATTTTGATTCTCCACAAATTAATTTTTCAGTTTTTTGAGAATATTTCTTTAAATAATGTAGATAGATTTTTTCTTGCTTGCGGATGATTCTATAGAGAATTCCAAGAGCTGCAAGAATGGTCCAATGGGACAAGGCATATCTCCAATAGTTCTGAGATATTCTAAAAAAACTTAAGACAAAAAAAAGTCCGACAGTCTTGTCTTCAATCCTTTAATGATGAATTTTGCTGTCTTTTGGAAACTTTTCAACCTCAATAATTGATGAACATACTCCCTGTTTGTCTTGGAACACTTTTGTAGGAAATTTCAAGAGCTACCAAAAAGAATTGGGGTAAAATCGCTCTATGTCGCTTAATTCCCACAAAATTATAAAAAACAAGCAGGCGTTAACTCCTTGTGGGTTATTTGGATTCTTAGATTTAATATTCTGCCAATACGATTGGCAGTAGGCTTCCGAATGGAATTTCCAATTTCTAATCCAATAATGACCATTTTAATTAACATGAATTAATTAATTTCTGAATTCGATGATTCAACTTTTCAATGTTCTCGTCATCATATCAGGATGAAAATTGTTTTATTCTATTCGGAAAATTATATATTTTATTATCATGAAATAGAAACAATATGTGTTCTTGGGAAAAAATTGAGAAAAATTTACATTTCCAATTTTTCATAAAAAAGTTATTTTTTTCAAAATAAAAATAAATACTTGACCAATCAATGGGGAATCTAGAGAGTTCATTCCTTTCATTAAAACGAATTTTTTAAGTACAAGCTGGTGCAAATCCGTCGCGTAGTTTTTGAGAAATACGCCTTTGAAGAAAAATCATTTTTTGCAAATATCTCAGAAACGGCTGGACGTATTTCGCCTAGTTTCAATAGCACTCTGTACCTTCATCAGATATACAAACTGACGAAATTTGAAGTCTCTATCTCAAATACTTATCGAGTTATCGTTCCGCTAAAATATGAACTGAAAATCACTAAAATTGAAATAATTACCAAAACTAAGAATCAGAGAGAAATTTACCAACAGTCAGAAATGTGAGTTTTAACCCCTCAAGTACGGGGCCTCAGCGAGCCAAACTGTCCTAGCGGCCGGGCACCTTGTAACATGTGAAATCAGAAGTTTGAAAAAAAAAAGAGGGTGCGTGGAATTCACGCGCGGCAGAAGTGAAACTTCTTGCTGCTCGTCCAAGGATCTGTGCAATAATACCCTATCTTGCTTAGACTCCGAGACATTCAAAGAAAATTGATGATAAAGAGCACCCAATTTGTCTACAAACTTGATGTTTTTCTCTTCCTCAACATCCATTTCTCTTCAAGAATATTTCGGAAAGTGAGCGAGATGACGAAATTTTTCTGAAGATTTTTTTTTTGCAGAGAATCTCAAAAACTACAAAAAGGGTCTCTACAAAAATTTCATTATCTTGCTTAGTTTCAGAGGAATTCATCAAAATCCTACGAACAGATCATAGACTTATAGATATATCAAAATCTAACGGAGAAACGACCTTTTTGATTCAATTTCTTCTGGAGTTCTTGAAATTTTCAACAAAGGAAGGATTAGGGCAAATTCACGCTATCTCGTTTAATTTCTGGGATATTTATTAAGAACAAATAACAAACAACAGACTTATTTGAGAAAGAAAAGTAACTCTATTCCAATGATTTTTCGAAAATATCTTGGAAACTCAGCGAGGTAAAGCCATTTTGACTCAATCCTTTCTAATAGCTCGTTTTTGAAATCCAAGAAAAAAAATCAGAGTAAGATCGCTGCATCTTCCTCCGTTTCTGAGTATTCTCAAAAAAACTTTCGGGAATAAATAATCCAAATAACAAGAAAAGTAGGTTTTTTTTGTCAATAGTATTTCGAAAATAACTGGGAAACTAAGCGAAATACAACGATTTCACCTGACGGCCTTCTGTAGAGAATTTCCAAGGCTATGAAGAAGGATTGGAGCGAAATAACGCTATTTTACGTAGTTTCTGACATATTCCAAGAAAATTATCGACAAATGAAACCTTTTCCTGTTTTTTTGGTTTCTTTGTCAATTGTTTCTTGAGAATATCTCGGAATCTGAATAAGATAGAGCAGTTTCAACTTCGAGCTTTCGTGTCGAGAATTCAAAGATCTACAAAAAAGGAGAAAAGCAGAATCACTCTATCCCACTTAGTTTCCGAGATACTCTTGAACTGATAATAGAAAATAAACAGTAACAGGACAGGTATTGTCGTACTAACGAAAGAATCGACACACGAGGCATGCCGAAGCCAAAGATTATTTGGTGGGGCATGGACGTCGAAGAAAGCCGATGTTGATCCCTTCGCTAGTCCTACTATGACGAGCAATGCTGCCGGGATACGAATGTGCATGCGCACATTCGTTCTCTCTCTCTTTCTTTTCCCCCACCACCAAAGCGTGGAAAAGTAACGCAACAGCGTTAAACGCGAGGCCTTCGTATAAGAAGTTTCACTTCAAAAAGCAAATTTCTCAAAAATTAATTAGTTGAAATCGAATTAATCGTTTCTGGAAGGTTGCATATCAAACTTGAATCATCCATCTTCACGAAGGATTTTGCAAAATCCAAAAATCTTGAAAATTGTAAGAGATATTGAAATTTTTATGCAGCGTGGTGAGGGTCTCTATGACATAGAGACCCCGGCCGGTGGGACAGGCATGAGGGTCCATATACGTATATAGAGCCGGTACTTGAGGGGTTAATGAGATGAATATCATAGCCCAAACTGGGAGCTATCAATTAATTTTTCATTGAGAAAATTCAAAAAAACGCTTTTTTGAAAATTCGATTTTTCTCGGAAACTATTCAACTGATGTCGCTGAAATTTTTATGACAGCATTGTGCACGCAGAGGAAAAATACAATCAAATTTTGAGAGCGCTAAGTATAGCCGTTCCGGAGAAAATGACGATACATGGCAATACACTCAGACACACACAGTCACACACATACACACATACAGACATGCTTTAAAAATATGATTTTTCGACGTTTTGGATCATTTGTAGTCATATTCCGATGAAATTGCAAAATCGAAAAATCCGACGAAAACAATGCTTCCATTCGGAAGCAAAAAGAAATGATCAGGAAAAAAATTTAGATTTTAATTTTTTAATGATGAATTCTATTGTTTTTTGAAATATTTTCATAAATAGTGGAGATTTTTCATATCAGGAACCATTTTTTATGACTCTTCAAATCATTTACAAGACAATTCCGAAATGATGAGAGCCCATTCCCATCAGTTTTCGATATATCCTCAAAAAATTAAATGACAAAAAAACTTATTTTTTTTGTTTTAATTCTTCAAACATCGATTTTTCATTTTTTTTTAAATATCTGTTTAAACAAGGGAGATAGGTCTCCTGCCTGGAGATAATTCCATAGAGACTTCCAGGAGCTACAAGAATGGACGTGAGGAGAGAGATCGTATATTTAATATTATCTGTGATATCCTGAACAAAACTGAATGGAAAAAATGCAATTTTTCCCTTCTTAATTCTTCAAATATTAATAAATTCACTTCTCGAAAAATCGTGATAAACGATGGAGATACGCTCTTTTTATCCAGAAATAGTTTTGCGGAGAATTTTAGGAGCTTCAAAATAATTTCAGGACAGGAAGGATGTATCCCCAATAGTTCCTGACAGCTTTGGAAAAATTAATGATGGAAAAATTCAACTTTCTCATTCCAATTCTCTCATGATAAATTTTGTTGTTTTTTGAGAATAACTCTATGAATAGAGAAGATACGCCTGTTTTGCCATAGGATATCTTTCTAGAGTATTCCTACAAAGAAGTAGCTACAAAGAAAGACTGAGGTGAAATCGTTCTATTTCACTCCATTTTCAAGGTATTATTAAAAAGCTGAATGTCCCAAAATACGAATTTTCCAGTTTTATTCTTTGAAAATGAACTGTTTATTCGAATCCATTTTTGTAGCCTTTAAAATTGTGTAGAAAACCACTTTCGGACAAGGAGGCGCATCTCCATCAGTTTTCGAGACATCTCCAGAAAACTTAATGACAAAAAAATAGAATTCTTTTTTAATTCTCTAAAAATTATTTTTTCAGTTTTTTGAGAATATTTCGTTAAATAATGGAAATACGTGCTTCCCGCCCCAGTATGATCTTATAGAGAATTTTAAGAGCTATGAGAATGAACACGAGGAAAGGAGCCGTATCTCCAATAGTTTCTAAGATATTCTAAGAGAACTTCATGACAAAAAAATCGAATTTCTCTGTCTTAAATTTTTTAAAGATCAATTTTTTTATTTTTTTTATAATATCTCTGAACATAATAGAAATACGTCCTTTCCACTCTGGAATGGTTGTGTAGAGAATATTAAAAAATATAAAATCATCTTAGGGCAAAAAGGACATATCTTATTGGATAAATCGATTTTTTCATGCAATTGTTTTTGAAAATATCTCCAAAACTAAGCGAGATAGGGGGATTTTATGCTCGAAGCTCTTGCATCGCTCTAAAAAAAAAAACTGGGCCAAAATGGCTTTATCTTGCTGCATTTCCGCGATTCTCATCAAAAATAAATCCAGTGGAGAATAAAATTGGATAATTCAATTTTGAAAAAATTGTTTTTGAGAATATCTCGAAAACTAAGTGAAATCGAATGATTTGACTCTCATTTTTTTTCTACGCTCTTGGAATTCCCTACAATGAAGAATTCATTCAAAGCAGTGCTGTCTCGCTTAATTTCCGAGATATTCATAAAAAAGTAAGTCCAGTAGAAAGTGAAATTGGATGAATTGATTTTGTCTTTTCATTGTTTTTGAGAATATCTCGAAAAATAAGTGAGATAGAGAGATTTTATCTTCAGCTTGTTTTATAGCTCTTGAAATTCTTTACAGAATAGGATGAAGGTGGGATTGAAGATATTAAGAGAAAGATATTTTAAAAAAATGAATGAATCCAGTGATAAAGTGAAATTGGATAAATCTATTTTTTCTCTTAAGTGTTTTTGGAAATATTTCGGAAATGAAGCAAGATAGAGCAATGTTACTTACAACTCGTTTTGATGCTCTTGTAATCCTCTATAAATGAGGAATGATCCAAGCAAAATTGCTCTATCTCACTTAGTTTTCAAGATATTCATGAATAAATGAATGAAAAAGGAACATTGGATAAATCTATTTTTCTCATCAATTATTTTTGAGAATATTTCGGAAACTGAGCGAGATAGAGTGATTTCACCCCTATTCTGGGGTGAAATCACTCTTTCAATAGCTCTATCCCGCTTAATTTCCAAGATATTCATAGGGAATGGGTAAAGTGATGAAGATAACTTGAATAAATCGTTTTCTCCTCTCAATTGTTTCTGAGAATATCTTGGAAACAAAGCGAGATAGAGTGATGTGATGCCCATATTTTTCCTAGCTCTTGAAATTTTCGGTGATTCATCAGTTTTACTCTGCCAAATATTACAAAATTTTTAATAATTTTACCGAATTTTTTGAATTAAATTGTTGTGTTTTGATGTAGCAAGGGTCGGTGACAGGATTTCAAGGAAGACAGACCAAATCCTAATTAAATTTCAACAAAAACAACGAACTTTTGTTGGAAGTGAATAACCAATTGAATAAAAAAAAACAACAATTAAATGAAAATTGAGATTATCACCACGTTTTGCGTAACCCAAGGCCACGACGGGGACGTAGTGGTGCATAGGCCTCGAAAAAAACCTATCATCCCGGGAAAAAATTGTCATATATGAACATATATGAACATATATGTGACATATATGTACATATATGAGACATATATGAACATATATGTGACATATATGTACTTATATGAGACATATATGAACCATATATGAACATATATGTACGTATATGGACATATATGCTCATACATTTCTCCGAGAAATCAGACAGCTATGGGCATATATGGACATACATGAAACATATATGAGCATATATGGGCATATATGAGCATACATGGGCATATATGGTCGTATCATGTGGTGGAACCCGAGTAGGTATGAGCATATTGAGACACACATGGACATATATGAGCATATATGGGGATATATGGAACATATATGCGTATATATGAACATATATGGACATATATGAGATATATATGGACATATATGATACATATATGGACATATATGAGACATATATGGACATATATGAGACATATATGGACATATATGAGACATATATGAGACATATATGGACATATATGGGCATACATGGTCATGTATGGTCGTATGATCCTGTGGAAACTGAGCAGGCATGGGCATATATGAGCATATATGGATAGATATGGACATGTATGAGCATATATGGAACGTATATGAACATGTATGGTAAAACACTAAAAAATTGCTGTCACCTATTTCCCTCATCTTTTATTTGATAAAAGATGAGAGAAATAAAATGAACCATTTTTACCCCCGACAGCAACGCAGAGGGGTATATGCGTTTGGCTTCGGATGCATTGGTATTACAACGCGTTTGTAACGCCTTATCTTATTGAAAACGAATTAAAAAGTATAAACTTCTCGACTCGAAATGTGAGGATTTGTCCAGAGATGGTTTTAGGCATATATTAATAAAGATTCCGACTCGTATTTTCCTAAAAATTGCGAAAAAAGAAATGATTTTTCAGAAAATAGTAACTTAGATTAAAATTCCCCACGCAAATAAAAGAAATAATGAGTTGGTACCCTTGCGGTTCCGTGCTGACATTGGGGATATGTCTTTTGAGCGGGAAGAAATTTCGTGTACAAATGTTCAAAAAAGAAAAAATGCATTATTAAAAAATCTTAAAATAAAAAAGAAATGAAAAAAAAAGAAACAATAAAAATTGACATTTAATAACCCCGACAAAAATATTATAATAAAAAATTTAGATAAAAATCTGAAATAATTAATAACATTTATATTTGGGAAAAAAGGGAAGTCGGGGGACGTCCAGATTTCTCCATACAATATGCTCTGGATGTCCCTCGACTTCCCTTTTTTCCCAAATATAAATGTTATTAATTATTTCAGATTTTTATCTAAATTTTTTATTATAATCTTTTTGTCGGGGGTTATTAAATGTCAATTTTTATTGTTTTTTTTTTTTTTCATTTCTTTTTTGAGCAAGAAAATTACAAGAAAACGCAGGATAAGCATTTCCGGCCGCAAATAGGAGTCCAGTTCATCTTTCGAACTGTTTGAGTGCGAGAATCTGCCTGGCCATCTTTTCGTGTGAAAGACTGGCTAAAGCGTGGGAATGCTTATCCAGCATTTTTGGGTCATAATGTGACTGAGACACTGGAGTTTTGTCACTTCGGCGATGGCTCTCGACCGATGGACACCTCCGGGTGCCTACTGGAGAAACGTCGCGCAAAAGATTAGCTTCGCGAACGGACCCAGCGTTAACCCTTGTGAAGTTAACCTTTGGCATTATCATCTGGAACATTATATTATCAAGCTGAATAGTATCGATGGTTATTATCCCGAAGTTTCCTGCTGCTATCCTTTGGAATCCCGGAAAATCGAGTGGATCCACCCATGAACTCTTCGAGATCGAGCTAGTCGAGGAGACATCATTTATTGGTTGGTGAACGCGATTGGACAAATTTCAGAGGACATTTGAAGACTATTGTTAAAAGCCCAAACGTAACAATATTTTTTTTGGCTTCCGTTTTCTGAGAATAGTTCTGAAATTGAGCAAAATAACAAAATTTTTCTGAAGACCTTCTTTGTGAACAATTTGAAAAACTGCGAAAAGGGCTTTTCCAACAATCGCCTTATTTCGCTCAGTCTCTGAGATATTCATCAAAACCCTATGACAAACCAGACTCATAAAAACCATTGCAACGGAGACCCTAACTATAGATGAGGTCTCCATTGTAATGGTTTTTTGGAAGAATCTATCGGAAGCTAATAGAGATATGCTCATTCACCTTACACTTTTTTGAACTCTTGAAATTTCTCCAAAAAGAGATTCGGGTGAATTAACGCTATCTCTCTTAGTTTCTGAAATATTCATAAAAAAATTCACCAAAAAAATGGACTTATAGCTGGAATTTCTTTTCCAATAATTTTTCATGAATATCTTTGGAGGAAATTTTGAAAACTAACCGAAATAGAGCGTATTCTTCGTGATCCTTTAGTAGAGCTCTTGAAATTCAGTCTAAAAAAGGATTGTGGCAAAATCACGATATGTCGCTTACTTTCCGAGACATTCATCAAACAGGAATAACAAAAAATAGTCTTACTTCAGGAAAAAATGACTTATCTCAATGAGTGTTTGAGAATGGCGAAAACTAAACGAGATAGGGGAATTCTACCCGAGGGATTTTTTGGTAATTGACTAGTTTCACTCTGCCAAACGACAACTTTTAATTTCTTTATTGGATCCTAGTTTCGCTCTTAATGACACATGTAGATGTGCGACCTCTCAACGGACAACCTCTAACAACTTTTTTAACACAGAAAAACGAAACCAGGAAATGCACTACTCTTAGCTGTACCCAGGACCACGGCGAGGACGTGGTAGTGCGACGGTCCCAAAAGGAAGACCTCCGCAACCATTCACCTAACCAACTGGGTAATTGCTGATGAAATAGCATGGATTCAACGTAAACCACCGCTCACCTTCATTGAGCATTAAAAAGTATAAATTTTATAAATTGTCGGAATACCATTCACACTTGTAACGTACACATGCGTTGACAAGTAAGTTGTGATAGGCGTTCCGTTCGTCAAATCCAAAACAACTAATAGTAGAATTTCAAGAATCCAGATCAAGTACCTAAACTAGTTATTCATCAGGTAGTAAATCGAGATCTTCATGGAAGCTGATCAAGTCAAGAAAGGAATTCATACGTTCAGAAAGAGGGTGGGACCTGAAAAAGAGGAATTTAGCCACTCTTCCAAGGTACCCAGCCGGTTTCCTCCCGTATTTGGGAATAGCAGCCTTCAGCTCTCTCCAGGTCCGATCAATGCTTTGTGTGTTAGCTTTATTTCTGGGGTTAACATGGTGTACTTTATGGTTGACCCTGACATGGTAGTAGCCATGGCAGTACAACTTACTGTACCCTTTCCCACAGTCTGTATGGATAACTGAACCCGGTCTTACGTATTTACGGATGATTGGAATGAGTGTACCAGCCTTCTGATTGGGAACCGGAACGATGACAAGTCGTCCCGTGTCCCTCTCAAGAATGCCTAACACCCAGACCGCACCCTTGACCGGACGGCCTCTAGCTAGCTGTTTCCCACCCAGTCTTGTTTCATCAACTTCAATTACTTGACCCACACCTCCCATTTGTTCATTATTAGTTTCACTAGTCCACTGTACCAGTCTTTCGTTAATTTTCTTAACCCAGAATCGAACTGTTCTTCTTGACAATTGAGTCTCAAAGCTCAGATGACTCTGCGTTATTTTGATATTATTCATGTATAGACTGATAAGCTTCAGAATACTCTGGATTTTCGCCTTTCGTCCAGCGAACCATGAATCATCATAAATACTCAAGTATGTTGAACATCTAACCCTGATCCTGCGACGTCGGTTGTCCCGTTCATAATGCGAGCCATTACAAACGAATCCCGTTAGCTGCTTGTTCAAAATCATCAAACTCCCACACTTTTGGCATAAAGCTTGGGTTTTGATTATATCACGTTCTCGAAGGAACATGATAGCATCAGCTTTACTTCGGGTATAGTGACACACCTCGTCATACCTCATTTTGAGTGTTAGAATGGGGTATTAGGTAGAATAAGACGTCAACTATCAAATACTTAAAATCCTCAGAATTTCACCGAACGAACCTCAATGCGAACCCAGAAACTATCCAAAGAAACAATCTAGTCAAAAAAACCGAACAAAAAACCTTAATTTCACTATTTTCCAGTTGGCAGAGCTATAGTACCCAATTACCGATGTTTTCTACAGAATTCAAAAGGCTACAGGAAAAGAAAGGGAGCAAAATCACTCTATCTCGCTTACTCTCCGAGATATTCGGGAATTAGTGATGATATAAAATTAACATCCTGTTTCATCTCTTCGCTGTTAAATTGTTTTTCAACGAATATCTCGGATACTAAGCGAGATACAGGGAATTCGCCTGATTTCTTTTTTGCAGAGAACTCTCTAAGCTACGTGAATGGATGAATGGAAAGATAGGTTTCCCCCACCACTCAAAGAGGGACCGGACGTCAATAACGCACGATTTCTCCCTTCTTCCACTACTCAACTACCGCGTTCCGTTCAAAAGCTGACACTTTCTGGTACCGCTCGAGAAAAGTTGATACCCTGCCAAAAAAAGTTTCAATTCAAAACACTGTAATTGAAATTATCTGCAAACGAAAAATCCCAGCAAAATTCACCCCGAGTGAAAATTGTGAGTTTAAATAAGATGAAACTCATCGCTTGAAATGGAGGCTGTGAATCATTTTTTCGCAGAGAAAATTCGAAAAATCTATTCTTGGAAAATTCGATTTTTCTCGACAAGTACTCAACCGATTTCGCTCAAATTTCATTCACAGCATTTTGCATAGGAAGGAAAAATACTGTTGGAGGCCGACAAATTATTAAAAATGAAAAAATCTGCACCATGTGCACATTTAAAACGGGTTGTTTGGCAGGCCAAAAACAGAATCTAGGGTTGGCTGAGCAAATAGATGGGTGGTCAAAATAATTGAGTAAATATACATTCAATGTATTAAGTATAAGAAAATATTATTTCAACGAATTAAGCCAAAATGAAGGTTTGGTGGCGAAATTTACATGATATTCATCATGTAAATATTCATTTAATGTATTAAGTATAAGAAAATATTATTTTAACGCATTAAGCCGAAATGAAGGTTTCGTGGCATTTACATGATATTCATCATGTTAATATACATTTAATGTATAAGTATAAAGAAATTAAGCGTCAAAGATTCAAAAAATCTTATGCAAAAGAATAGATACAAAATTCAATGACAGGGAAAAATATAGAGGAGGCAGGGTAAATTTTCAATTCAACTCATCCATCATAATTTCAAATTTTGAACAATTCATCAAAACGACAAAAAATCGAGAACTAATCATGCATATAAGGTCAAAGTTGACAGGCATCTAACTGATAAGACTCTCGAGATAATATATGAGTATAAATAACATCAGCTGGATAGTTTCCAGAAATTCCATTAGAAACTGATTTTGAAAAATGGACATATCTCGAAAAGTACCGATCGGATTCTCTTCAAATAAAGTTTAAAGAATAGAGTTCGTCGAGAGGAAGTTTTCCATGAAATATGAAATTTTTCTATCAAACCGTTTTGCTGTAATTGAGACATTTATGCACACACAGACACACACACACAGACATGCGCTAAAAATATCATTTCATCTCTATTTAGATCATCTTAAGGGTGTACTCTGGTTTCTTGGGTAAAAAAAAGACCTACCTTTCGGAATTTTTTTTGAGAATGCTATGGAAGATATGGAAATGAAAATGAATAGGTATGATGAAGAAAGTCTTAAAATACAAAACAAAATTTTTTTTCATTTTTTTTTCCCATGTTTTTTATACAAAATCCATTGCTCAACCTAACACTGTAATTTTCAGGCCGCTCGGCTCCCACACGATTCCTCGGCAACGGCTTATCTGATACAAAAAAATCGGAGTGCTTTAGATTCGGTACGATAGTGGCTAAGGATTGAACCACCAAAATATTCATTTTCAACTAATTTTGTTAATTTCATCTTTAAAAAATCAAAAGAACCGAAAACAGGGTTTATTTTTCACTGTTTTTTGTTTTAAAACAATAGTAAAAATCAAAATTTTAACTTGATAGAGGTACATTTTGTGATTTTCTATGTGTAGAATACGTGGTGTGAATCTCAGAAGGATCGGCCCACTGGTTCTGGAGAAATCGTGTGGGAGGTCCGAAAAAACGTTGTTAAGGGAAAAACGCGTTTTGAGTTGTTTTGAACAAGATTTTTTATTTAACGGGAAATCAAAAAAATCTCACCAAAATTTACTCTGTGATACCTGCACAATGTTCTTAGATGTATATACATTCGAAAAATGTTTTTGAAAAAAGGTAAAAAAAAAAATTTCAAACTAGAATACATGCTTAAGTATCTTCTATTAAAAAAATTACAATTGATAATTATGATAAACATAGCTTCCATTCGAAAGAAAGCACGGTAAAACTTCAACTCCAAAATCTCATGTTTCTACTGTATATTTGTCATGATAAGTGCTTTCTTTTCGAGCCTTGTTGCTTGGAATTCATTCAGTTTTTTCGAGATACGATGAATTTTTCATTTTTTTTTAAACTAATTTCTCAAAAAAATTTCAACTGATTTCGTCTCAATTGATCAATCACATTTGATATCATATTCTGTAACTGCGTGAATTTTTTCAGATTTTTCTGATGCTTGGTTTTTAAGTTATGTCGTTTTTCATAGCTTTTCATGATAGATGTTGTTGCTCCTATAACAATCAGAACAATTGAGATAGAAACTGCGAATTTGGCTCATATATTTCTGAATTCACTACCTGGGATTGTTACTGAACAGCATTGGAGAAACATTTTTTGAAATATGAGTGATTTATCGAAATTTCAATTTTTTCATCTTTTTTAAACTTAGAATGAATCCTCAATTGATTCCATACAGATTGAGGAATTATATGAGACCCTATTTTATCTAACTGTGTCAATTTTTTCAGATTTTTCTCGTCATTAGTTTCTGAGTTATTTTGATTTTACTAATATTGCAGGAGAATGTTGTTCTTTCGATAAAAAATCTCGATACAACTTGTTTTCAAAGTATAAGAGCACAGGCGTCAGGGGTTTCTTGGCTGAAAAAATTCCTAGAGAAGATTTTTTGATTGCTATCGCTTCTTTGATGTGCAAGTAGAGAAATCCTGAAAATATGCACAAAAATTCAGTCGGTAACTAAAACGGAAAATTTTCGTGTTTTTTTCTATTTATTTCCAAATATCTCTGAAAATAAGGCCTGAATCGGAAATAATAGAATCTGAAAAGTTTTCTCACGAAATTCTCCATAAAAAACGTTTCATCATTTATTTCGAGTCACATGATAGTTTTGAAGATATGGTCGTGCGAAGATGGCTCACGATATCAGAGTTTGTGTGACGTCAACAACGTAGACTAACGTTTCAACGAGTTCTAATAAAAATGTTTGAAATGATTTCTCAGCGTTATTTATTGAGGAAACTATTTATTTAACTGAACAAGCAGGAGTGCTACTCTTTGTGCGTTACTGGCAAACCCCACTCCTTGTGCGACATTCAATATGTTGCCAATTCGATTGGCAAAATGCTTCTGAATGGAATTTCATCAATATTGCATTAAATACGCACTTAAACATTCCTACGAATATTGTTCCAGACCATATCGATCTGTTCAGGATTCCATCCTAGGACCTGCAGTCCTAGCTTACAATAATCGATTAAATTGCAATAATGTCATATGATACATAAATTTTCAATATTAGATGAAAACTGAGATCCTACGATAAAACTTGAAAATTGAAGTTCAGGTTTCAAATACGATTCCTATTCTTTCTGATTGTCGTCAAAAGAAAATGTACTCATTTTGTAGAAAACATTGTCTCCTTTCGAATGATGAAATAAAAAATAGTAGTGTTCCTAGGAAGAAAGCTAAATAAAACTCTATTTTTGAAAAAACTAATTTATCGAAAACTCTTACAAGAGACTTCTTCTTAAAAATCTGAAATTCTCACCATTTGTGGGGCTCATTGAAATGAATCTTTTAAGCTGAACTTTGATGTAATTGGTTGAATAGTTTTCGAGATATAACCTCTTTTCATAAAATGGTTTTTGTCCAATATCTCAGAAACTACTGGAGCGATTGCGCCCAATTTCAATACCAAACTTTTCGTTCATTAGATGCACAGACTGACGAAATTTGAAGTCTCTAACTCAAATAGTTTTCGAGCTATCGTGTATACAAAATTCAGGATGAAAAACACTGTAATTAAAATTATCCGCAAACGAAAAATCGCAGCAAAATTTGCCCCAAGTGAAAATTGAGAGTTCAAATGAGATGGATTTCATCGCGGAGAGTGGGGGCTGTGAATCAATTTTTCGCAGAGAAAAATCGAATAAACGATTCTTCGAAAATTTGATTTTTCTCGAAAAGTTCCCAACCGATTTTGCTCAAATTTCACTGAGAGCAATTTGCATGGGAAGGGAAAGTACTGTTAAATTTTCAGGTCACCAAGTACTACCGTTCCGGAGCAATGAGCTGATATCTGGCACACACACACACACACACACCCATACATATAGACATTTTTAAAAAATGTCATTTCTCGGCGTTTTGGAACATTCTGAGTCATATTCCGATGAAATCTCGAAATCGAAAAAAATCGCGTTTACAATGCTCCCATTCGGAAGCAAAAAGAGAGAAAATTACGTGCCGATGCTTTGGTAGAAATCCCCGCATTTTTTCGAGGATCAATTTCATGTGATGGATGAGAACGCTGTTATTATATATTATATAACCGACGGTAGTGGCTGTGTGGTTAGAGCGGGGGGTTTGGCACGCAGAAGTCCTGGGTTTGAATCCCGGCGAGGGGAAGCCAAAAATTTGAGAAAGCTCTAATTTCATAGTTTCACTTAACCGAGCGTCAGTCTCGCAAGAGACGACTGTATTTGGGCAGGTTTTCCTCAAAAAATGAGGTTGTCCCTCGTCCTTCGGTGAATGCGGTACAGCGGGGGGGAAACAATTGGAAAAGGCCGAGAGGTCATGCACATGAAATGAATGAGAATTTAAAAAAATAGATTTATTACATAATCATTATCATTTAAGGGGTTACATGGGTTTCACGGTTTCAAAAAGTCGATTTTTTTTCATTGTCTTATTGAATTCTTCAACATCTCTAGAACATTGTCCCAAAGTTTCAAGTTGATCCGAGTAATGGGTTCGAAGATACAGCCTCAAGAAGTTGCGCACTCAAGGCTAGCTGCGTTGTCACTCAAAACTCCAAACGCGTTTTTCTCAAAACTATGTTTTCAAAGACGGTACCCACGATTTCTCGAGAACTACTCAACCGATCTTGATGGAATTTTAGACAGGTCTTCGAGATATAATTTACAAGGTCTTGAACGGAAGATTTTTTTTTTTCAATTACAGTCATTTCAAAAAAAAATGCTGCGAAATTTCAGCCAAGTTTTGAATTTTTTGGTAAAAAGCTCTGCCAAAAATCCAATTTTCATTTTTTTTCCTTCGTTCAATACCTAGTTTGAAGTCTTAACTAAAGCACATGTTTTTTTTGACTTTGGATGATCCTGCTAGGAGTTCTGCTGATCACGCGGACGCATCTTTTTTCCGAGGGCTCGCCGAAAATGACGTCACAATGGCAGAGTTTTTAATATTTTTTTCCAAAAATTTCAGGAATCGTTTATCTAATCTGTATCTTCAAGACAATGAAAAGTTTGAATGAAATATTCCATTCATGATATTCCAAGAAAATTATTGAAAATGGGCCGTTTTTTACGGGAGGAAATCCACGTAACCCCTTAATGAAAAGAGTGAAATGGAGAAAAACTAGAAAATTCATGAAATTATGTAGGAATGAAATTTTTTATGAATTTTGAACATTAATATCACCTCATTCTAATTTAATTCTCAATAATGAATTAAGGTTGTTGAAAAGAAAACTCTATATAATGTGAAATTCTTTAAAATTTCAGAGTTAATTATTTAAATAAGAATAATAAAAATGAGTCCTGCGCTGGCAGCTCGCCGAGTCGGTCGTGTTTGGATAGGCTTCTGCCTGATGTCAAATATTTACACCGTGCGAGCAAACAAAAGAATTCAATTTCAAGAGAATTAGAAGTGTTAGAATAGTGATTATAACAGTTAATAAAATCTTTAAAAGTGAAAGGTGTAATCTGTTTAAAAAAAAAAGAGAGAAAAGCAAATAGGGCCCGTCATGTCGACCCTTGAAAGCATTGAGGAACTATTGAAAGGACTCACAAGTGAGGTAAAAGAGATGGAAGAGCAACAGAAGGCATTCATAAATAATCACTTGACACTGGCAAAAAACCAGGAGACAATGAATAAGAACCTCCAATCCATCGATACCCGTGCTAGGGAGATTGAAAAATCCGTTGAGAAATGGCAAAATGTAAGAATAGGAGAAGAATAACACGAAAATATATCAGAAAAGCCCAAACGTCAAAATTTGGAAATCAAGAACTTGTTCTACAAATGCTGAACGCAAGAGAAAGTACTGCGATTTAATAAGCTTAAAAAAAATGAAATACCTAGACAATATAAAACGTCAAATCAGCTCCTGCAAGAATCCTGATTCGTTCTGGAAAACCATAAATAGTCTCCATCCCAAACCTCCGAGACACGAAAACCCTATTCACCTAGACCAATGGAAAAAATACCTCGACACCCTGATGCCTCCACGAGAAGAGCCTACGAATTGCCTAAATGACCCGTCTCCATTAACAATCCCAATTCTTGACAATGCCATAACGCTTGACGAAATTTCGATTAGCCTTGAAAAATTAAAATTCGGGGAATCCCTAGGCCCTGATGGGATCTCCAACGAATTCCTCAAGAACCTGCTGGGCTCATGGCTACTGTATCTGGAGGTTTTCTTCAATAAAATCATGAATGAAGAAAAAGTCCCCGCTGATTGGTCTAAAATCGTTGCTTCTATGATCTATAAAAAGGGCGATGAATCTGATCCCAACAACTACAGATGCATTTCGGTAGTGAATTGCATAACTGAACTATTCATACAGATACTGAATAATCGCTTATGTAAATGGGCTGAACACAATAACAAACTTTCTGAGTTTCAATCGGGCTTTCGCTCAGGGAGAGGTTGCACCGATAACATCTTCGGTTTATACTCATTGAGTCAAATTCATTTGAGTCGTCCTAAAGGGAAAATTTACGCCTTTCCTATAGATCTAATTAAGGCTTTTTACTCGATTAAGCACAATTTATTATGGGAAAAACTGAAGCTACAAGGCGTTAGTAACAAAATCATCGAAATTTGTCAACACCTCTAGAATGGAGCCAAAGTCTCAATTCGAACTAAATCCGGAATCACCCAACCTACTAAAGTTACTATGGGAGTGCTTCAGGAAGAAATCCTAAGCCCTCTCCTCTTCGCCCTATTTATCGCTAACTTCGATGTCTATTTGAGAGATGACGGATTACAGGGGATATCCATCGATTATGAAAACGATGTATTATGTATCGCTTACGCCGATGACCTCGTACTTTTTGCAAATAACCCCATGGATCTTAGAAAGAAAATTGATAAAGTCTCAGAATACTTTAAAATAAATGGTCTGGCAATAAATAAATCAAAATCTAAAATAATAATATCTCAGAAAAAGAAAACCAATTGTAACCTCGAATTTAAATGTGACGATGAAGTAATTGGAATAGTTGAAAACTATTGTTACCTAGGCTGTAATTTCCATAGATCAGGTAATTTCGAATTACACTGCGCAAAAGCGCAGTGCTTTCAACAAAGACTGCTATACAATCAATAATAACAACCCTGTATCGAGCACACTCAGATACATGGGACACAAAAGAATACCTCTTCCAAGTTTTGGCAACGAGTGTTCTCTCTTATAGCATAGAAGTCTGGGGGCTGAGATATCTAGATGAAATTGATAAAATACAATCTTTCTACTACAAAAACCTTCTCAGTCTTCAAAATCATTGTGCCAATTATGCAATTAGAATTGAATTAGGCTTAATACCCCTCCGATTCAATGTCTTAAAGAGAGCGCTTAACTAGATAGAGAAAATAGGAACCATGAATGATTACAGGCTACCCAAACTTTGTCTAAATAAAATAATGCAACTTTCTAATATTCCATCTACGAATATGGAATACAATTGGGTTCAGCAGTTAGACGCGTTAATAAAAAAAGGTTTTTCCAGGGGGCATTGAGAGTCTCACAAGCGAAAGAATTCTCCGTACTAATATAAAGAATATCCTTGATAACTACAAGCGAAAACTACTGGATGAAGATATGTTTAGATAAAGTCATTCCAGTCTACCTATTTTTCCACACATGAATTTCTTCACCTGCAAGACACTCGTATCTTAACCTTAAGCTCCCGATTGAATTCCTCAAAGTAATGACTCAATGCCGCCTTCTGTCCAAAATAAAGCCAAAAATTACAGTCAATAAAATGACAATATCATTCGAAGAAAATGAGTATTGTCCGAACTGCAATCAACGCCAAACCAATGACCTATTCCATACTCTTACGAATCGCACGAAATTCTCGGAGGAAAGGCATAATGTTTACACTAAATTTCACCTCCCAACCGACGATAACAAAGCGATCCTCCGGATTCTAGGTGCTAATAACGAGCTCGAAGTTAAAACTCTATATTTCTTTCTATGTAAAGTTGCCAATAACTGGTACACTCATGCGTAAGTCAGACAAAATAAATTATAATAATTATAAAAATTACTGGGAATTGAAAAAAAAAATAACTTAAGCGGCTCGAATATTAGAATAACAAATTTAACTCAAGGGAACATTTCCCCACTGAACCCTCAATTATTGTAACGAGACAGGTATTTAAGTATATGTCACAGAGCAGAAACTCACCTTTGTACAAGAATGTATTTTCCAAACGGACTAATGAAGAATCGAAGAATAGTAAAAAATTTCTTGTTGAAATTCGGAGTGATTTCGGAGTGAAGTTAAAAAAAAAATGTTCGAAGTTCCAAATTCGGCACGGAGAAATATGGGAACCCGATAGGATTAACGTGAAATCTACTTTACCGTGCAAGTGGTATAGGAAATTCCGTGCTACTTTTATCTCCCCGTGTTGAATCTGTAACTTCAAATATTTTTTTCTGAAAAACTAAACTACAGAATGACTTCAAATTTTGGCAGAATATTTGAATAATTAACTGAAAATTTCTGCAGAATTTTTCAATTTTAATCATCGTTATTATTATACCTTCAAAAATTGTCTTAATTTTTCTTTTTTCATGAATTTATCTGTAGCCAATTGTATTCTTTTTTTCGTTCAATTCACTCAATTGTTCCAATACGAGCTGTGTTTTCTTCATAAATTCCTCTTTTTATCAATCAATTTTAGGGTTATGTGCAGAATTTCCAGAGAATCATTCTATCATTCCTGAGTCATTAGTTATCAAAATTTGTTTTTTAACGTGAGCTCTTATGTGTTGCCATTTATGTGTTTAACCCCTCACAACTTCACAATCGAAAATTCTCTACTTCGAAATCGTATTCGCTGCCATTTTCTACCTTGAAACAACAATGATGCCAATATTGGTCATCATTTCATTGGTCGAGAGAGTAGAAGAGTCAGTGCAGCCAATGTTACAACGAAATGTCTCACCGACTTTTCATTTTACTCAAAAATGTCGGGATGGAGCGTGGCTTACATGAAAAAATTTTTTTTTAAGCAACAAGATTAATTTCTTTTATACTTGAAGGTTTATATTTTACTAAAAGGCTGCATGTGACATGCAGTAGTTTTTGTGACGGAGAAAAGGGCTAAAAAAAACCCTCTAATCGGAAATATTTATAGCGCTGTGCACGTTTAAACGTACACATGGCGCAAAACGCTATCGCGTTTTTGGATTTGCAGGTTGCCAAAGATGACCGGTCGGGATCAATGGGATGATATGTGTCACACACACACACACATATCGTTGCCTTAGAATTAAAGGGGTGTAAGTGCCATTTTTCCCGATTTTTTTTCTTCAAAATAACAAAAAGGCGGATCTCCACTGTTATTGCGTCCAATAGGCTTTGCAAGGCTTTTTACGCAAAATTAGTAAAAAAAAAAATAACAAATAGGCGTAAGTATCACTGACTAATAACAAGGGGACGTAAGTGCCGGAGATACGTCCCTTTGTTTTTAGTGTTTTCATTGAATTTTCCCCAATCATCGGAAAAAAACTAATAACAAAGGGGCATAAGTGCCGGAGATACGCCTCTTTGTTTTGAGTGTTTCCATCGAATTTCTCGTAATCTTCGAAAAATACTAATAACAAAGAGGCGTATCTCCAGTCCATGCGTCTTTTTGTTATTTTTAATCGATAATAATAAAGAGGCATATCTCAAGCACAAGCCTGATTTTGCTGAAAGCAATGCATAAGATCTGCTCATATTCTTCCCGCGCTTAGATAATAATAAAAAAAGAAGTAATCCGTGCTGGAAATATTGCCGATGCAGAGAGAAAAAACCAAGAAAAGGCCATGATAATAATCGGTAACTAATCGCCAGAATTTCTTGTAAATCTGTTTTTCCTCCAAGTTTTTTGACAATATTTCGATAACCAAGCAAGATGAAGCGATTTCACCTCAATCTTTTTTAGATAAAAAAATCCTGAAAACAAAAGAGCGTAACTCCAAAAATTTTCATACAGTGTGAAAAAATCATAAAAACAAAGAGGCGTAAGAACCAAAATGTAGATAAAAAAATCCTGAAAACAAAAGGGCGCAAGTCCAAATATTCTCATGAGTTAAAAAAATTATGAAAACAAAGAGGCGTAAGTGCGGAGATACGTCCTTTTCACTTTAACTTTAAAAATTATATAGCGTTTAAAAAGAAAATAACGAAGGGGCGTAAGTGTGGAGATACGTCCCTTCCATTTTAAAATTGGTAGTTACGCCACTTTGTTATTTTAATTTTCAATTATCCAAATAATGTTCCAGAGGCCATAAAAAACATTTTGGAGTGATGAGTGGATATACGCCCCTTTCACACCAGAATTCCGTGTTTTTGGAACTTACGCCCCTCTAAATCCAAGGAGACGATATACATACAGACATTTTCAAAAAATGTCGTTTCTCAGCGTTTTGGAACATTCTGAGTCATATTCCGATGAAATCTCGGAATCAAAAAAATCGCGTTTACAGTGCTTCCATTCGGAAGCAAAAAGGCAAAATTGACCATAAAGGCTCTTCCAAGGGGTACTAAACGATACCACACAATTGGAGATATCGAAAGAAATTTTTTTTCAAATCGTCCGATGTGGCGTGGAATGCTTCATATATACACATTTATATGATCCAAATCATATTAATATCTTACACTGACCTGACATTGGCAAATCATTTTACGGGAAAAAATATCTTATATAAAAATAATAAATATATAACATGATCAGGGCCGAGAACTTTGTGCTCCTACGATTAATTTGCCACCCGGTATATGAGTGAAGGTGGGCACAATAGTTTATGGGTTAAATTGTACATAGGAATTTGACAGTTAGACTCGTGTCACGTAAGTGTTTTACTTTAACATGAATAAAAAGACAAATAATGAATAAATTAATTAGTAAATGGATTTATAAATTAAGTTAATAAATAAATTAAGTGAAAGTGAAGAGTTTCGATAGTTTCATTGCATCTGTTTTAGTTTGAGGGAATAGTCTATTTCGGAATTGAAAAAAAACACGTGGACTCAATTTCCAGAAATATCTTGGAAACACATAGTTTTAGACTACTCATGAGAATTTTTTTAACAGCGCTGATTGGAATCCTGTTAAGAGTCCTGCTGATAGTGCTGGGTGGAATACTCCTCAGAATCCTTCTGACAGTCCTGATGAGATTCCTTCTGATAGTCCTGGAGGAAATCCCGATAAGATTCCTACTGATAATGCTGGTGAAAATCCTGCTAAGATTCCTTCGAATAGTCCTCGAGAGGATCCTGCTAAGATTCCTGTTGATAGTGCTAGTGGAAATCCTGTTGAGATTTCTCCTGATAGTGCTGGAGGAGGGGATACTCGCAGAAAAATTTCAAAATTAAGTCCACGTCATCTTTTTAAATTGATTACAAATTTTAAATATTCCTTCAAACTAAAACAGGTCCAACAAAATTATCGGAACCCTCCACTTCCACTCAATTTATTTATTAGTTCATTTCCGAATTAATTTGTTAATTTCTTTATTTATTTATGTTCATATGTCACTATCACACTGACATGACACGAGTCTAATAACTGTCAAATTGCTATGTGCATTCCAACCGACAAATTATTGTGCCTACCTTCACGCATATACCGGGTGACGAATAAATCGTAGACGCACGAAGTTCTTGGCCCTGAACATGATATACTAATTATATGTTTCATTATAATTTTTTTCTTACGCTATGTTATATAAAAAAATATGTTCTCATACTCAATAAATTAAATGTGTATTTCTATGAGGAATATCATATAAATATCCCCGCCAAACCTTCATTTTGGCTTACTTCATCAAAATAATATTTGCTTGTACTTACTACACTAAATGTAGTAATGTATATAAATGTATATTTATATGATGAATATCATATAAATTTCACCACGGAACATAGTTTGTGGCATTGGGATATTTTATTCGGAGATATTTTATCATGAGGATATTATAACTGAGGATATTTCATCAGTGGATATTTTGTACGGGGATCAAAACGCCTGATATCATTCCGATGGAATCTCGAAATAGAAAAAAATCGCATTTACCATGCTTCCATTCGGAAACGAAAAGATGAATATTTTCTTTGAAATTTCATAAGTAAAAGATGTGAAATTGTGAAGTGAAAACTGGGCAAAATATTGTTTTTTATGTTGATGATCATTTGTCGACTTTTCAGAGTGATGTTCTCTTTCATTTTCAATCTTTCTTAATTAATTTTCCATTGGAAGAACAATGTACTGATATCGAAGTTTCATTTTTTTCTCGTTTCTCTTTCTCTCTTGGAGAGTTTGATGAATATTTGTTTCGAAATTATGGGAAAAATAATGAAATATCATTAATTGATGTTCGAGGAGCAATTTCAAGAAAAAAAATTGATATACTTATATCTGATTAGATGTATTCAGAACTCGAGAAGTGTAAAAAAAAAGTCATTTTCACATCTGATCAGATCCGATTCTATAATTTTTCAGATCTGCCAAGATCTAAATATATATAATTATATCTGATTCAGATCTGGGCCATTCTGTTGTGGGGTTGTCAGATTTCATCAGATCTCGTCAGATCAACTAGCATATCCAACTATATCTCCACAGATATGACGTCATATGTACCAAGATATGACCACAGATCTGATCCTATCTAATCCTATCCAATTAGATAGAATGATATCAAAAACAATTCCTGGCATGCCAAAGTTCCTCTAATTCATGTGACAACTTTGAGCGTTCGAAGGAAAAATAGCTCAACCGATCAGCTTAAGAATTTGTGAGGTTCTTAGGCATACATTGAACTGGAAAGAACGTGGAAACATCAGTTTTTTTTACAACATTCGCCACCAATATCTCAGCGATAAATATTCATACAGAGAAAAAACTATGGCATCACTTGAACTGAGGAATTTTTTTCAGAGCTCGTGGACCGTTTCGGAAAATGGGAAAAGATTGATTTTCTTCTCTTTTGCGTTCTTCCTCCTTTCGCGTTATGTGTGATGGCTAGAAAAAATTCTGATTTTAAGATTCCGCAACAAGATATTTGACGTTTCAGACTATTTTCTTGGAAATTTCAATTCAATAATTTTCTACAACATTACAGCTTATTCCGGCGTCGTCCCAATGGAAAGAAAAGAATAATGTAATGAGCATGAAGACCAGAAAGACAAACCTACTGAATTATCCACGCCATTTCATTTAACAAAATCCACAAATGTAGTTACGTCATACGATCACACACAAATGAAATCCAAAAAAATGAGGGGTTCTCGAAAAATTACAGACGAAGAAACAACCAGAGATAATCAAATAAATCATCGACAAATCCACGTTCAATGCCTACTGTGAGTTTATTCATGAATAATCTTCAATGGCAAATATTAAGTGTGGTTTGCTCCAAGTACATACAGGCTTCCATTGAATAAGAAATCTTTCTTTGTAACTTCTTTTTTTATTCAATTTTTTTGTGTCTGCAGCGCTCTTCTGAGAACAATCATCGCATAATGTGACTTCTACAGAATGGACTCAGCTTTTCGAAAAACTTTCCGTTCAGTGATTTGATGAATCAAGAGATTAATGGTGTTGTTATCCATTGATCTCATGATTTCAAATAGACTGTTTCATGTATTCTAGTCATTCAGTTAAAAACAATTCCATGAATGCTATTTCTCATTGCTTCAGCTTCTTTCTATGATATCTCAAAGGTTAATTCTCTTTCCTGAGACCCTGATAATTGCACACGTATAAAAAATTTCATTGCAGTTACCATGGCGAATTCCATGAACCCATGAACGAATTCTCTACGGCTCGTCCATGGAGTATCCATGGCAAATACTCCATGGACGCCTGAGTCGAAATTTCGTGTTGCTTTTAAAGCATCTCGATTTTGAAATACATTGAGACCTGTTGGAACAGCCTTAACTCCACGTATTTTGTCGCCACGATAGCTCCAAAAATATTTGAGTTAGAGACTTCGAATTTCATAAGTTTGTGCATCTAATGAACAGAAAGTTTCATATTGAAATAGTGCAAAATCGCTCCAGTAGTTTCTGAAATATTGGTGGAAAACCATTTTATGAAAAGAGGCTATATCTCCAAAACTAGTCAAGCAATTACATTCAAGTTTAACTAAAAAGATTCATCTCAATGAGCCACACAAATGGTGAGAATTTTGGATTTTTCAGGAGAAGTCTCTTATAAAAGTGTTCGATGAATTAGTTTTTTCAAAAATCACGGTTTTTCTCCGATTTTTCTTTAGAACCGCTTCTATTCCTCATTTTAGCATTCGAAAGGAAACAATTTCCTCTACAACATGAGCACATTTTCATTCTGATGACAATCAGAAGGAATAGAAATCCTATTTGAAACCTGAACTTCAATTTTCAAGTTTCATCGTAGGATCTCAGTTTTCATCTAATATTGAATTTTTATGGATCATCTGACTTTATTGCAATTAAATCGATTATTTTGAGCAGAAATTTCGAGTCCCAAGCTGACTTGAAGTACCACAGATGGAATCCTGAACAGATGGATACAGTCTGGAGCAATATTCGTAGGAATGTATGAATCCGTATTTGTTCTAAAAATAATGTTATTTTCTATGTCATTCTTATGGAAAATAGAAAAATGCGATGCGGACCCTCTTAATATTAATATTAAGAGCTCATATTTTGACACATGTATTTTTATACATAAGCGAAACTTTCAAGCCTGTTTGCAAAAAACAACAAGACATTTTGTTTTTTTTTGAAACACCCTAACACAAATACATGTCTACTTTTTTTCTCATTATGATTCCATGTCGTTTTGGATCATTCTGAGGCGTTTCCAATAAAAATGGGCATTTCGAAAAAAATCGTGAAAACAAAGCTTCTATTCGGAAGCAAAAATTAAGTGTTTTGGTGTTTATGGAAATCGACTTGAACTTTTGCAAATATGGAAAAAATTTCTAATGTTTTAAATTTTTTTTCTTAGCTTAATGTATGTCCAAATACCCTGGGAATTTTTAAACCTATCGGTTGGACTGTTTTTTTCCCCGACTGATTAAAGTTGTATCAAAAATTGAAGGAGCACGGTTTGGCTCTTTAAACACCAACTAACAATGATTGAGACAGGAAATTTTTATTCAGCATTCCTATGCCGGAATGTTGCAGGTGATGCTCATCGAATTTTCAAAAAACCATCAAGAATGTTGCAAGAAATAGTTTCGAGTTAGCAGTTGCTTAGTTCAGGAAATTAAAAAAAAAACGAAAATCATCGAAAATCTTTTTATTAAAGATTTCAGTCATTTTTTTTCACTTTGGATGAAATTGTTCTTTGTAAGCCAAAATTTGTTAAGAAAAAAAAAAGGCAGAAGGAAACAAAATTCAAAAAGAAGAAAATCTAATGCAAAATGAAACGAGTGGAAAATTGCCTGCTATATTTTATTACGTAGCCTTTTCTGCTGATTCATTAGCAATTCGCTTCCGAATGGTCAGCATATTTTTCCGAATGGAACTGACTCATAACCATTATAATATAGCAATTATATTTGTCATTATAGTATAGAAATTTTTATCAAATAAACAAGAACATGAACAACAGCATTTCAATGCTTTAGAATATGTCCCACATGGAAATTTATATATGTAGAATTTATATATGCCAAATATATTTCACATATATGCGATAGATAAGTGACATATAAATGACATATATACATCGGAAAATATATTCCTGAACATATATATTGAATATATGTCGATTATTATATTTTTTGCCGTACATGTATGTCGTATGATTTTTATATATGTCACATATATGTTCGCATATATATTTTTTCCGTACGGGGTATGTTCTAGTGCACGATCATTTTCGCAATAATAAATTTTCCTCTCTTCATTCCTTCCTTCATCTTCATTGAAAGCTGGTAATGATACTGAATAGGAAATTGGATTGAGTTAGTGATTTAAATAATCGTGATCAGTAATTATTCCATTTGAAAAAGATCGTTCAACACTACATCATATCGCTCCATGAGACTGTCTTCAAGTAATTGAAATATTGCTGTTCATGTAGACATCCATATACGCATATATAAAATTATCAGTAATTAGTTTTTCTCCCAGTCATTGGGGGAAAATTCTTTTTTTTTCATTTTCTCATGCAACGATTACCTATCATAATATCACATCTTCAAAATATCACATCAAAATATCAGTTCAAACCGTTGTATGAGACACTGAAAAAAAAGAGGGTGCGTGGAACCCACGCGACAGAAGTGAAACTTCTAGCTTATTGTGTATAGATAGCGATGAATTATTAGGATTTTTTCAAATGAACAAGTGATAATAATTGAGAAATGTGAGGATACGGGGTTAATCTCAAAGGGAAACGGCAAAAAGCACATTTAGCTGTGTCATGAACACAACACTTTGAGAATTTGAGTATCTGCCTCTAGTATTTTGGTTATCTGTTCACTAACAAGTTATCATTTTTTCACGATTATGAAGTGTTCAGACAACTACATTTTCTTAAATCAGTTTTTTGTTAATACACAGGAAATTGATCGAGATGGAGCGGTTTTGCTTCAATCCTTTCTTGTAGCTCTCAAAACTCTCTATAAAGGAGAATTCGTGCAAGCTCGCTCTATCTTGCTGAAATTCCGGGATATTCGGAGAAAACGTTTACTTCCACATTTTTCTCATGCTAGCCTCATAATATCATCGCCTTAGAGTTAAAGGGGCGTAAGTGCGAAAAACACGGAATTCTGGTGTGAAAGGGTCGTATGTCCACTTATCACTCCAAAATGTTCTTTATGGCCTCTGGAACATTATTTGGATAATTGAAAATTAAAATAACAAAGAGGCGTAACTACCAATTTTAAAATGAAAGGGACCTATCTCCACACTTACGCCCCTTTGTTATTCTCTTTTTAAACGCTATATAATTTGTAAAGTTAAAGTGAAAAGGAAGTATCTCCGCACTTACGCCTCTTTGTTTTTATAATTTTTTTATCTGATGAGAATATTTGGAGTTACGCCTTTTTGTTTTTAGGATTTCTTATTTAAATTTTGGCACTTATGCCTTTTTGTTTTTATAATTTTTTTTACAGCATAGGAAAATTTTTAGAATTACGCCCTTTTGTTCTAAGGATTTTTTATCTAAAAAAGATTGAGGTGAAATCGCTCTATCTTGCTTGGTTTCCAAAATATTGTCAAAAAACTTGGAGGAAAAATAGATTTATAAGAAATTCTGGCGATTAGTTACCGATTATTATTATGGCCTTTTCTTGGTTTTTTCTCTTTGCATCGGCAATATCTCCAGCACGGATTAGTTCTTTTTTTATTATTATCTATGCGCGGGAAGAATATAAGCAGATCATATGCATTGCTTATAGCAAAATCAGGCTTATGCTGGAGATATGCCTCTTTATTATTATCGATTAAAAGTAACAAAAAGACGCATGGACTGGAGATACGCCTCTTTGTTATTAGTATTTTTCCAACGATTAGGAGAAATTCGATGAAAACACTGAAAACAAAGAGGCGTATCTCCGGCACTTACACCCCTTTGTTATTAGTCAGTGGTACTTACGGCTATTTGTTATTATTTTTTATTTTTTTACTAATATTGCTCAAAAGGCCTTGGAGAGCCTATAGGAGCAATAGTAGTGGAGATACGCCTTTTCGTTCTTTTGAAAAAAAATTGAGAAATGGCACTTACGCCCCTTTAACTCTAAGGCGACGATATGGTAGACGAAGGGGCATAGTCGGGTACTTTCGATTGTTTTCGGTACATGAGCCATGAGTCATTTCACACTTGGCTTTGGATTGAAATATCTCGAAAACTATGCAGCATTTATCGAGACATGCTGTGAATGAAATTCAGAGGGAAGATTGACTAAGGAAGTAAGCGAAACGCCGTTTTTCTACGACCAGTAGTTTCCAAGATATCAATTTTTTAATGAATAGTTCAGAAACAATGGACAAGGCCCGATAGTAAACAAATGAGCGCTCGGACGTCCTTCCTGAATTTTTCATTAAAAAATTGATATCTTAATAACTATGAGTCATAGAAAAACGAAGTTTTGCTTATTTTATTCGTTCATCTTCCCTCTAAATTTCATTCACAACATGTCTCGATAACTTTTGAGTAGTTTTCGAGATATTTCAATCCAAAGCTAAGTGTAAAATGGCAATTTTCTTCAGAAATAAAAAGCGAAGATTATGATGTGGAGCATGGTAATTTTTATAAAAATCTTCTAGAAAAATTACCATATTATCCTCTCCGTGTATTGAAAAGAAAAAATTATAAAATAAAAATACAGTGTGTATGTAGCAATCTACGTGAAAATCCTATTCCCCCCCTCTGCCGTCTTCACTCTCCGCCGCTAAAGCATATGTTAGAGTGGCATCCCCACCAACGAACTCTCCTCTCTCTTGCTTCTCCTTTTCCCCCACTACTCCACTACCACGTTCCCCTCAAAATGTTTCACTCGTTTTGTGACGCGAGAAAAAAGTTGGTACCCTCCCAAAAGAAGTTTCACTTCAAAAAGAATTTTCCCCCAATGACTGGGAGAAAAACTAATTACTGATAATTTTGTATATATGGGGCATTCCACGCCAAATCGGACAGTTTTCCAACTTTGCATTTTTGATTTCCTCTATTTTCTGACATTTTCTTGCATCTATCGAAACACACTTTTCGGCCAAATTTGAGATTTTTCTGATCATCGGTTCAAAAGATATCGAATTTTGAAAAAACAGCTGTTTTTACGTTTTTTCGCTCATAACTTCCATAAAAATAGTCCAAATTCAGCGTTTTTTTTTCTAAATTCTCGTTTTTTCATCTACTTTTCGAAAAAAAATACGAAAAGATTATGCCAAGTGTTTTTCCGTATGATTTCTGAAATCAAAGATTTAAATTGCGATTTTAAAAATGTTTGTGTCCTTTAATTTTTTTGAAATTTTTTTATGTTAAACTTCTATCAATTCTCGAAATTTTGAGCCTCGGTTGATCGTGGGCCTCGGGAAATTACTATTTTTTTTCGATTTTTGAAAATTTCAAAAAAAAATTCCGGTCTTATCCATTAGTGAAACTATTTTTTGTTATTGTTTACTCTTTTTTGAGCAATTTTGAATTAATTTCTATCATTGAACGGAGTTTTAGAAAAAGTAACAGTTTTAGTTGGAAAAAATCACAAAAAACGTTATTCATTTATTCTATTTCATTATAGGGGAGGGTGGGGCAAAGTGAAACGGCGGGGCAATGTGGATCGCTATTATAATATCAAAGGTTACATATAAAAAATATATCGAGGGTCAAAAAGCAGAAAATCGTACGTGCCAAAATGAGCATTGCTATGGTAAAAAGTCATATGTATAAGACATACGACCTTCTGCTTTCAATACAAAATTGAATCTTTTCTATATTCGTTTTTGAGAATATCTTAGAAATTAATGGAGATACGCCATTCTTGCTCTCCTACTTTTTTGTAGTTCTCAAAATTTTCTACAGGAGAGGATGGGAATGGAATTGTGCTATCTCAATCAGTTTCCAAAATATTCAGCAACACAAGGGATAAAAAAATAGCATTAATGATAAAGAATGAACCTTTTCTATTTACCTTGTAGCTTAGCTGATTTGGTAAGAGAATTCTTTCCTCAACCCAAAAAAATCCTCTTAATAACTCAGTGGAGGTTCAAAGTGAATAGAGAGGGTTCTTTTCTTTGTCATTACTATTTGGGAATATCTCGAAAGCTAAGTGAGATGGTGCAATGTCACTTTTATATCCTCTTGTAATTCTTGAAATTTTCTACCCTTCTTTACAAAGAAGGTTTCCAATAGAATCGTCAAAAGTAGCTCGATTGCGAAGATAATGCTATTTTTCTATTACTTATTTTTGCTGAATATCTTGGAAACTGATTGAGATAGCGCAATTCTGTTTCCATCCTTTCCTATAGGGAATTTTAAGAGCTACGAAAGAGTATCAAAGCAAGAATGGCGTATCTCAATTCATTTCCAAGATATTTTGAAGAAACAAATGGAAAAAAAATATGATTCTCCTGTTTTACCTCTTCGCTCTTCAAATGCAATATGAGAATTGAGGAAAAGATTATTCAGTTTCGCACTTAAAGCAGAAGGTCGTATGTCCTACACATACGACCTTTTGCTATAGAAATGGCCATTTTGGTGCATATGACTCTTTGCTTTTTGACCCTCAATATATTTTTTATATGTAACCCTTGATATTATAATATCGTTCCACTTTGCCCCCACGTTCCACATTGCCCCACCGTTCCACTTTTCCCCAGCGTTCCATTTTGCCCCACCCTCCCCTATAATAAAATAAAATATTTATTTTATTAAATAAATAACATTATTTTAATAAATAACATTCTTTGCAATTTTTTCAAACTAAGACTGTTAATTTTTTTAAAACTCCGATTGATGATAGAAATTAATTCAAAATTACTCAAAAAAGAGTAAACAATAACAAAAAATAGTTTCAATAATGGATAAGACCGGAATTTTTTTTTCAAAATTTGAAAAAATAAAAGAAAATAGTAATTTCCCGAGGCCCACGATCAACCGGGGCTCAAAATTTCTAGAATTGATAGAAGTTTAACATAAAAAAATTTCAAAAAAATTAAAGGACACAAACAGTTTTAAAATCGCAATTTAAATCTTCGATTTCAGAAATCATACGGAAAAACACTTGGCATAATCTTTTCGTATTTTTTTTCGAAAAGTAGATGGAAAAACGAGAATTTTCAAAAAAAAAACGCTGAATTTGGACCATTTTCATGGAAGTTATGAGCAAAAAACCGTAAAAACAGCTGTTTTTTCAAAATTCGATATCTTTTGAACCGATGATCAGAAAAATCTCAAATTTGGCCGAAAAGTGTGTTTTGATAGATACAAGAAAATGTCAAAAAATAGAGGAAATCAAAAATGCAAAGTTGGGAGACTGTCCGATTTGGCGTGGAATGCCCCATATATACACGAGGGAACTGGCATGTAAGTTACCACGTGACCTGCTGCTAGCACGTTATGCGCATGCACAAGACTCTCAAGCGTTGGCCGTGGACCACGCGAATATATTTAAAAAACGATATCTCGTCAACCATTCCGAAACATAAAATAAAAATTTATCGAAAAGTCAAAAATAATTCAATCCGTGACATATATTTTTAATTTTTTTTAAATTTTTTATTTATTCCTTATGTATGACCTCTCTTTACATTTGTTTCCCCCTCGCTGTACCGCATTCGCCGAAGGACGAGGGAAAATCTCTTTTTTCTTGAGGAAAACCTGCCCAGATACAGTCGTCTCTTGCGAGACTCCGGCTCGGTTAAGTGAAACTGTGAAATTAGAGCTTTTTTCAATTTTTGGCTTTCCCTCGCCGGGATTCGAACCCAGGATTTCTGCGTGCCAAACCCCCCGCTCTAACCCCTTTTTTTTTTTTTTTTTGGTAACAACAGTTTTTATTGGCTCTATAAAAAGATATTATTTACATATGTACAGTAGAAAACAGTGTAGAAAAAACTATAATCATTATTATTATAACTTATAACTAATGAAGTTAATGGATACAAATATCTCTCAAACTTCTACATTTTAACAATATGAAGTATTGATGTAAGGAAGGAGAAGTAATTCTTCTTTCCAACATCATTCATAAAAAAAAATTATACATAACTATTTATGTGGTATATGATTTGTTTGTGTAATAACAGATAATATATATATATTCAGCGTGTAATAACAGATAATATATATATTCAGCGCCCGCTCTAAG
This sequence comes from Aleiodes leptofemur, assembly GCA_963942555.1. Classification (NCBI taxonomy): domain Eukaryota; kingdom Metazoa; phylum Arthropoda; class Insecta; order Hymenoptera; family Braconidae; genus Aleiodes; species Aleiodes leptofemur. The sequence goes on from OZ012609.1 coordinate 12,613,144, forward strand.
GGGCCATTCATTAATTACGTAAGGGTTCCAAGGGGGGGGAGGGGTTAGAAAAATCTCTACATGCCCTTATCTTGGGGGGAGGGGGGTAAAACCATTCTTACGTAATATTTTATAAGTCCAAATTCATCACTGCATCTGATGAGTTACCAATTGTTTCCGATTGGACAACATGGCTTGCTAACCAATTCAGTCCAGACGACAATTGATGATCTGAATTGATCTAGGTTTTACAGCGTAATTTATTTCCTTTAAGATTAATTCAAAACTAGTCGATCATTATTTTAAAAGTAGTATTCCTTTGTAGACTGTTCAACTGATTTATGTTTGCTCGCTTCAAGATTATTTTGAAACTTCCTTTTAATTATCATAATGATATTCCAAAGACTAGATAGTTGTCTAATTATATCATGATAATCCATACCTGATAGCAATAAAAGAGTGCAGCCTAAATTATCTGTTGAAAAGTCAACATCTTTGATTTACGTAAAACTGTGAGTTTAAGTGCAACTGATCCTGTTCTAACAACATTTTATTATTCCAAAACAAGCAGGCCTTCACCCTTTGTGTGTCATTTGAATTCTCAGATTTACTATTCTATCAATGCCATTGGCAGTATGCTTCCGAATGAAATTCTTGAGCTCTAATTGGAGCATCGCGACTTTTATTAATTTGAGTCAAGTTCACTTATACTAATATGAACACATAAATTATTTTCTATTGTTCATTAATTACATTTTCCCATACGATGGGGGTTCTAATCATCATATCAGGATGAAAATGATCTCATTTTAGGTAGAAAAGTACCTATTTTATTATCATGAAATAAAAACTATATGTGTTCTTAGCGAAAAATCAAGGAAAATTGAAATTCTGATTTTTTCTAAAGAGTTAATTTTTTTTATAACAAAAAAGAATACTTGACCAATAAATTGGGAATCTACAGAGTTCATTCCCTTCATTATAATTATTTTTTTGAGTTCAAGTTGGTGTAAATCAGCCCAGTAGTTTTTGAGAAATTCGCCTTTTAAAAAAATTCATTTTTTGCAAATATCTCAGAAACCACTGGACGAATTTCGCCTAGATTCAATACCAAACTCTACCTTCATCAGATATACAAACTGACAAAATTTTAAGTCTCTAGCTTAAATACTTATCGAATTATCGGTCCGCTAAACTCTGAACTTAAAATCACTAAAATTGAAATAATCTCCAAAACGAAAAATCAGAGAAAAATTTACCCCGAGTAAAAAATGTGAGTTTTAATGAGATGAATATCATAGCCCAGACTGGGGGCTACGAATTGATTTTTCATCGAGAAAATTCGAAAAAACGCTTTTTTGAAAATTTTATTTTTCTCGGAAACTATTCAACCGATTCCGGTGAAATTTTGTTGAAAACATTTCGCACACAGAGGAAAAATACTGTCAAACTTTGAGAACGCTAAGTATAGCCGTTCCAGAGAAAATGACGATACATGTCAATACACTCAGACCCACACAACCACACACACACACGTACAGACCTGATTCAAAAATATGATTTTTCGACTTTTTGGATCATTTGGAGAGATATTCCGATGAAAACTCGAAATCGAAAAATCCGACGTTTACAATGCTTCAATTCGGAAGCAAAACAAAGTGAATATTACGTAAGAAGAGGGAGGGGGGGTTCTAGAAATCTTATGTACCCTTACATGGGGGTAGGGGGGGTCAAAAATGGCCAGAATCATCCTTACGTAATTAATGAATGGCCCCTAACCCCACAGCCACTGCCGTCGGTCTCCCGTAACATATATTTTTCCGAGATTTTTTTAAGAGTTGTCAAAGTTGTGTTTCAGCCATTTGTTTATTAAGTTTGCTGCTAAAAAAATATTAACGTTCAACTTCCGGACTAAATTTCATTGCAAAGTATCACTATTTTTCGAGAGAAAAGTATTCTTTTTTTTTTCCATAAAACTGATATTAGAGAAGATATGAGCATTTAAAGTTACGCAGAAATGAGCAAGTGTGCCATTTTTCCAGAATAAAAAATGGTCATAATTTCGTCAAAAAAATTTTTTTTTCTTTTTTTCTCGGGAAAGGAATCCTGATAACCATGTCAACAACCTATTCAAAAACGAACAAAATCAAAAAATACGACCCGGAGAAAGAGTGAAATAGCGTGGAATGCCTCATATACAAAAATTGAATTCTGACAATATTCCATGAGGCGCCATTGACGTATCAATTTACCAAATTTTTTGTATGCTCCACTCTGGACATAAATGTGTAAGTAGTTGACGGAAATTCAATATACTGAAGGATCTCGATGAGCTCACCAGCAACAATTGGTTCGCATCACTTGTTGCGCAGACAATAAGACTATTCACTGATCCATGATCTAATACTTATATCCTCATTAATTTCACGTATGCTCATCCCTTGATCAGGCCTGATGTCAAGGCTACTCAATTTTAGTAAGAACTACAAACTTTCCCATGCTATAATATTTCATTCATACTAACATATTTGGATTTCTTTCGCCTTTGAACTTTTGTGATTTCACTTGAAGAAAGTAACCTCCATCATAAGGTAATTGTATGATTCATATGACGTATATCAAATGAAAATCCCCTATCGACCTCTTGTAAAATTTATTTTATCTGCATTTTCTCCCTGTGTCCCTAAGGCTAAGGAAAAATTCACCTAATCCCTAACTAGTAACGGTGGCCAATTTTTGTACAAGGCTACAACAAGTGAATAGTTACCTACTTGCGTAGTAATCGCACCTTGTACTATTTACCTTAGTCGATTTACCAAGGCTACATTCAGATCGAACAAATATAGCGGTTGGCCTTCATTCGATGATTAACACGTATAAATATGAATTGCAATGTCTGAGTAAACAATGGAGGATTTCATCCGCAAGTTCACCAGTTATAAGCAGCGGGAACTTCCTCATGATCATTCTGCTTTCACAATGTCAGAGCATACAGAACTTCTACACAATAAAGTAGCACTTGTCACTGGTGCTAGTTCTGGTATCGGTGAAGCCATTGCTAAGCTCTTAGTGATACTTGGCGTTCATGTAATTGGTTTGGCCCGTCGTGGAGAAAGGCTGCATAAAATTGCTAAGGGTTTGGAGGGTGCTAAAGGTACATTCCATCCATATCCTGGTGATGTTCGTAACGAATCAAATATCTTGGATGCATTTGCATATGCGGCAGCACATTATAAAGGGATTGATATCTTAGTTAATGATGCAGGTATTCTATATGGGGAAAAAATAACTGGTAAGCTATTACACACTGTTCATACTTTTCAACATGATACAATACTAATGAAGTGTAATAATTTTTCCAGAATCGTCTACTGCTCATTTCCGTAATCTTTTGGACACGAACCTCTTAGCTGCAGCGATAACTAATAGAGAAGCAGTGAAATCGATGCGCAAAAAAAGTGGTTCGGGGCATATCGTTAATATTATCAGGTGAGCCTAAGCAAATTGGTGAAATTCAAATTATTAAGTCGTTTTTTGAAGATTATTCTCAAATCTGAGGGAGCAGAAACAATGCTTATCTACGTATTCTTTAATAATATTATTCACTCGATTAAAGGGTTTCTCACAAAAATTATTGATTTCTCCTTACACTCTGAGAGGCTGCTTGTGAACCGACTGTAAAAGAACACGAATAGGAGAAACTTAGTCAATAATTCTAATGTGCGTCATTTCATAAATCCGCGCAGAGTAAGTTTCAGTTCTGAGCTCACTCGTCCACAACAGGGTCAATTGATAAATATTATACAGGGTAAACATGCACAATCGGGTCCTAAGAATGAAATCAATTTAAAGTTAATTTAAATTTTCCTCAGGCAGGGAGGTGAAGAAAATAAGGTAATATATCGTAGTCCAACTTTCGGAGGTGAATATCGGAACTCGCAATTGCTCAATTGGTAGAGCATCAGACTGGTAATTTGAAGATGGGAGTTCAAATCTCGCTTGCGCATTCCATATTCTCCCCGAAAGTTTGATTCTGATGATTATTAATTAACGGAACTCGACTTTAAATTAATTCACTTGACTGAAACTTTTAATTATTGACTTTGTCTTGACTCTACGTTATTTGGGCGCCAGTTGGTCCTATAAATAAATTTACCGGACGACCAACAGTCCAGCTAGCTTAAATCTCAGGGGGGAAGGAGGACGATACTCCTTGCGTCCTGTACTTTACCTGAGTCCTTGGGTGAGACAGTAATAAATAATAACGCAACTTTGACAATGTAGAATGACTAACTTTATTCAGTATAAAAGAACTTGACTCGACTTTATGTTGCAAAAATGACTCTACTTTACATGTAATCTTTAACGGGCCAGAAGGGCGATGAACGAGGGCGGATCTGACCTTGTGGACGAACTTTACATTAACTCGAGACGTTACGTGGACTCGACGTTGGCTGGACTTCACGGTGAACTCCTCAACTGATGTAATTGGACTCCATGGGGACGTTGACTGGACTCGACTTGAGGACTTGACGATTTTAAGTGACTGCACTCGACTTGACATTACTGCACTTGACTTAACTTCACTTGATTGTCCCTTGACGTGACGAAGATAACCAGCAGCGTCCCTTGTCCTCTTTCACAGCCTTTTTCACTGTTTAATTACGTTATTTTTCAGTTCAGTAGCTCCCGTACGAGTAACGCTCTACCAACGTGTAGAGCCCTACGCGAATTTTCGGTACTTTTCCCCGCTCCTCTCATCGACCTTTAATCCTTCGATGAGGAAGCGATGTCTCCCACTCTCAATAACGCTCACTAAACGCATTACGCGAAACTCACGTTGACGAGTTAATTACAACTCGTCAAAAGGTCTTATGAGGATCATTTTGCAGAATTTTGTTCCATAATAATCTTGTTTTTCCATTCTAGTACTGCAGGATTAGATGCAACAATATCTACGCTGAATTCAGGTCTTTATTCGGCTAGTAAATTTGGTTTACATGCACTGACTGAAGATGTACGACAAGAAATGACTCAAACCAACACAAACATAAAAGTCACAGTAAGTGTAAATCCGTTGAGGTTGATGATATTCCTGAATTTCTGAATTCTGACCCATATTTTAATCATTTCTGCCAATTAGGGAATTTACCCTGGTATAGTAAACACGAAAATATATGCAAAAGGAGGGATACCTCAAATATTGATTGATGCCTTACCTTCCCTCAAGCCATCCGATATTGCTCATGCGGTTGTATTTGCGCTAACAAGACCAGGAAATGTCCAAGTATGTTGAATGATCTCCTGGGTGGAATTTGAAAAGATTTGGGTACTCATTGTTATTATTATTTTCAGATGAATCAATTGGTGCTGGAGCCTCTTCATGCTAACTATGGTTAGGAACTGAAATCTGAAATATCGATCAGCTCGATTCTCGTGGGAATTACTCTTCCATTTCAGAATTGTTGTGTAAATTTTTTCTGATCAAGTTATAATTATTTTTGATTTTGAAAAAATGCCGGATATGCCCATTTCTTGTTAAATTTAAATGCTGATGTCTTATTAAATATTGATTTTATGAAAGGAATGTAGTGATACTTTTTCCTTGGAAAAGAGAAGTTATTCGTGATAAAATTGGTTCCTATGAATAAGACGTCATATTTTGATTTTTTATTAACAAATTGAATAAACTAATGACTCCAAAATAAGCTTCTCAGCACTTTAAGTATCTAAAAAAATCAATATTGTAAGTTGAGTCATTCCCGATTTTTTTTGTGAATTTTCCCTATACTCGCCCGTATAGATCGCGAGATATCGATTTATTAATGTTTTGGTTTACTTCATGGCCAACGCTAGCCCTTCAAGTCGGGACCCATACGCTGCGGCCTGTCCCATCGGCCGGGAGCTATCTGACGATCAGACTACGCTGCTCAATGCGCAACGTCTCGTGAACGCTTCATCCAAAAACTATGGAAAAACTTTCATTGTTTGCTTCGGTTTCCCATAGAAATACTGTAGAGATATCAATTTTTCTCAGATTTTGCGTTATAGAAATATTTAGTGAATTTTCAAGCCTAATTTTAATCCTATCAGATGATTAGTTTGCTGAACTAGTCTTGCACGCTAAATTTATTTATAACAAACAAATTATCAATCCGATTGAAATGTACATTGCGCCATTTGATAGACGAACTTTCAGAGTAATTTGAGTAAAACTTTCGGAATTTTCGAAGGAATTTTTTCCGATAAACAAGACTATTGAATATATCAAGCGTGGAATTCCAGCCCACAAGTTTTGTTTCAAAAAAAAGTGATAAAAAAATTGCAAAAAAAAATCCACCACTCCGAAGACAGTTCCATTATCTACCCAAATCAATTTTTTTATTTCTATATCTGTGATAGTATTTGAGAAAATGATTTATATAGTCTTCTCGTGCGTCCAGCAACTCAATCCAGGATAGACTCATGCTAGAATAATTTGTGACTGTGCTGAGTACCTCATTCTTTTTTTGCTTCCGAAGGGAAGCATTGTAAACGTAATTTTTTTCGAGTTTGAGATTCCATCGAATTATGACTCCAAATGGTCTAAAATATAGGAAAATAATAAAAAAAAATTCAAATGTTTGTATCTATATGGGTGTGTGTGCGTGTGTGTGTGTGTGTGTGTGTGTGTGTGTGTGTGTGTGTGTGTGTGTGTGTGTGTGTGTGTGTGTGTGTGTGATGACACATTTCATCGCTTCATTCCGAAACGGCTACATGTATCGATTTGAAATTTTGAGAGCATATGGACTACGTGAGCACAATGTTCTCAGCAAAATTTCAGCTCAATCGGTTCAATGGTTCTCGAAAAAGAGCGAACTGTTAAAAAATCGTGTTTTTGTATTCTCTCAGCGAAAAATCAATTCACAGCATGTGTTCTCCGTGAGGAGATGCGCACTGATAGGGCGCACACCAAATCCTCGGGGTGGCGAGTGCTCCGTTTTTTGGTGTATTTATCATTTTTTTACTGTGATTTATGGAAAACCGTGGTTATTGCCAAAACTTAAGAAATATTTGAGCTAGAGACTTTGAATTTGTTGGGTTTGTACATCTCATGAGTACAGGTGGAGGAAGTGGAATCGTGTCAAAGAATGTTGGAACGGGGAATTCGTCACACTTATAATCTTCATTAACCGATTGTGGCTTTGCCAGTACAATAAATAAATGTTCGTGATCCAAAAGAAGTGATGACCAGTTGATGCACGAAAGTAATGAGTTAAATGTCTGTTTTTTGTTGAAATCACGGAAGTAAATATCAATGTGGAGAACACTACTAATTGACAAAAAACCGTTGAATAATAACACTACCCTGGCGGACCCGTTGTTGAGCTTTCAATTGTTGATCGTGTACCCATATCGATATGTCCATGCAGTCGATCTTTCATCGATCGATGGTCGATATAAATTTTGAAATCTTTGAAATACGAAAATGATTGACTGTTAATCGCCTGTCGAAGTCGATTTATTTTCATTTTTCGAAAAATTACAGAATTTGTAATCGACCAGTGACCGATGGAAGATCGACTGAGTGAAGATATCGATATAGCTAATCGACGGGTCCACCAGGGTATTACATATAATAGAAAACCCGTTGGCATAGCCGAGGTGTCCGTTGATAAAATTAAAACGATGTTCCCATGTAGGAAACTGAAATAGGCCCACAATCCGGGGCAATCTCGAACTGCCGAGTTTCAATACAGGGAAACTATATTGGTTGGAACTCCTAGCCAATAATGGTATGTCACAGCGGCACGAAATCGAAAACAGAATCGGGCGTAAATCGCATCCGATTTCGACACGATATAGGGTTTTGAGTAAGGCCCGAACGTCGGGCTAAAGTCGATGTGACGAATCTCGACTTAGTGCTACGATATACACCCAACATCTAGCCCAAATTCGAAAAACAATTTTCAAACATAAAACAGAGAGAAAATTATGATTTTTCTTCTAGTATCCCGTAATTTTTTATCTTTATCATTCATAGGGGAGACTAGGGCAAAATGGGGTACTTTAAAGTACATGCCTCTGGACCCTATTTTGCCCCAGTTTCCCCTATTTCAATTTTATTCATTTTAAAGTCATTTTTGTGATTACAAATTTTAGTTCCCATAGGCAGATTTGAATCCTCGATCGTCGGATGATTAGACTTGCGCGGCCGACTGGACCAGTACTCTATTCGACTTTGACGGAATCGTATTGTCTATATGAATCTAAAAATCATTTGATCCTAAATTCATATCTGTTATGTCCGAGATGCGATTGTAGCGTCGAGGACAATCAGCAAAAATTACTACTATTTGGACAAAATATTCTATGAATTATCTTTTATTATTTATTTATTTTATAGGACGCTATTGTTTATACTCTTGATAATGGGAAGTTTATTTGGGACTTTTACTTGAGGAAAATGAAATAAAGATTCGAAAACGATTTAATTTCGCTTTCAAAAACTCTTTGAAAATTTTAATTGACACAAAAGGATGATTTACAATTTCCTAATTATTTCACAGATTTACAAATGAAAATTTCTTGACAGATTTCTGAAAATTCTAATACAAAAAATACTCAGAAAGCGACTTAAAGAATTTTGATGATTCTAGAAGTGATCCAACAATATTACAACGGTGTATGACTAATTGTTCCTTAACTAGATCTTCTTATTCCAATTGGCTATATCCCCATAGAGGGGCAAGTGCCAACCTCCTTAACTAGATGTGGATCCTTGATTATGCTCAAATCCTTGAGATGATTGTACAATCCACTTTTATGTTTAATTCAATGTTTTTTATGGAATTAGTTCTTGCCAATCACAGAATAACTACACTCCGTTTTTATTAGAATCAAAAATACTAATTTCGACCAAAGGCTCCGGTTTGCCCAATTCCTGATGTTATTATAACATTCATCGGTTTATAAGTAATTGAATAGATTGATAACTTCGCGCAAGAGAAGGTCAATTTCACAAATCGATCCTTGAAGCGATTTTAATCTTAATTTTCCGATGGATGAAATAAGACTGCCTTCGTTTTGGAAGTTCGGTCAATCGTTAGCTTCAAGATTCCAATTTCTCAATCTTGCGAAATTGATGAATTCGCGCGAAATTGGCAATTCGTAATATAATTCCTTAATCGGTTGGCCAATGGAAAAATTAATGATTTCAGTGGTTCAGCATTTGACACACATCTTAATAAATTTTGAAACCCATACTCATCATTTTTGTTGTTCTAGAAATTATGAGGAATGGTGTCAGTTTCCAAAATTTTGGTTATTGCTGTCCTTCTTTACGGAAACCTCATAATTTACTAGGTTGCCAGTGTAGTAATCCGAAATTCAAATAATTGAGAATTTCGGTATTAAATTTTGAAAATTAGAAATTAAAAAGATGAAGTAGAAATTTATCTGGATCTAACATATCTATATTTATATTGTTTACACAGATATCCTTATTGAGAGAAATATAATAACAAAAGCGAAGTAAGAACTGTTATGTCAGAATGACAGTAACTGTTGACAAGATTCTTCATTTTATTGAGATTTAAGGAAGTATTTCAATGAGTCCCAAATTAAACAAGAATCCGATCAACTATAGTTTTCCCTGTTTTAGTCCTAGCCTTTCGGCCAATAGACTGGGATCAGGGAGTCGAAAGAAAAACACGGGTATTTTAATGAACAACAATTTGATTTATATTTTAACTATTTCCGCGATTTTACAAAATTATAAAACCCTTTTGTCGACTTATTACTTTTAGTTATTCTGATTCAACTTTGATTAAAAATTTCACTTGTAATTTCAATTAAACAATTCCACTTAATATGAACTCCCTTGAATTGAACTTGAAAACTGTTCGTAATTATTTACTCGATCATTAACTTTTAGAACGGTATTCAAATATTTTTATTTCACTCAGTTATTCTTTTCTTCTTTGTCTTTTTTCTCATTTTGTAGACTGAATCGGTTGACTCTTGTAAATTGAACTTGACGGATTCGGAGTTCAAACTTGACTAACTAAAAATTAAACAGTTCTGTAGTCCTCTGAATAATTTTTAAGGCGTTTCCTTATTTTTTTAGGAAGAGGAGTCTAAGACCAATGACGTAAGATTTGGGTCTTACAAGGAGACCCTCAGACGTGTGGGTCGGGGATTTCCATGATTTTTGGTGGGGTGGTAGAGGGGCCCGAGGATATCACAACTACCAGATATTAGGGTCAACTGGGCCCTCGTTAAAAAGATATTAAGGGTCGAAGTTGGATGGGTAATTTATGTACTAGAGAAATTCTCACTCGAATCGCTAGCTGACGCACGGAGAGTAAAAGAAATAGTAATGATTACTATGTTATAGCAATGGTTACTATATCACATAGTACTGACTGCTCTGTCACCACAGTACACACTACATAGCAGTGATTACTATGTTAACATAGTAATGATTGCTATGGTGAATATAGTAATCATAACTATGTTAACACAGTAATGATTACTATGGTGAACATAGTAATCATTACTATGTTAACATAGTAATGATTTCTATGTTGAACATAGTAATGATTGCTATGTTCAACATAGAAATCATTACTATGTTAACATATAATACAATCATGTAGTGTGTACTATGGTGACATAGCAGTCAGTACTATGTGATATAGTAACCATTGCTATAACATAGTAATCATTACTGTTTATTTTCTCTCCGTGCGCCAGCTAGCGATTCGAGTGAGAATTTCTCCTGTACATAAATTACCCATCCAACTTTGACCCTTAATATCTTTTTAATGAGGGCCCAGTTGACCCTAATATCTGGTAGTTGTGATACCCTCGGGCCCCTCTACCACCCCACCAAAAATCATGGAGATCCCCGACCACACGTCTGAGGGTCTCCTTGTTAGATTTTCTTGTTATAAGTTTTCTGGACCAATGATTCAGGGTCACTCCATCCCTCCACATGGTTTCATCTTAATTTCCTAAATGTAGGTGAACTTATGTCTTGCTTTGGGGAGGCCCGTTCTCCCCTCTACAATATACAGTTTTTTAGGTTTCTCGAGTCAAACAAAAAAAAACATCTGTTTCAAATAATTTTCGTTAAATTTTCATAGTCTCCAAAATTCTAAACACTTGTAGAAACGTCTGGACAGTATTTTCAAAATGAAGTATTCAACGGACCCTCTGGACTAGATGAGAGGGTCGTAAAAAGAGAGAGACAGCGAGAGTGGGCCCGACGCCACTACGTCGTTTGTCACTTGAGAACCCGTACATGCTTTTCCTTCTACTCGAATTTTCTCTTCGTTAATTTTTTTTGTTACGCGTTTTGAAATTCGAATCTCTTTTCAAAAACGAGAATTTTCAAAGTAAGACACTTGAGCAGACGGCACAGTGTCTCTAAAATTTATTGCTAGCCCACAGAAAACGTGGGAAAGCACCCAAAAATATTCCCTAAAAATGTATTCATTTGTTCGATCTTTTTAATAATTTTTGTCGATTTATTTACGTAAAATGAACGACTGACGGACGTCACAGAACCGAGAAACGAAATTACATATTTCTCATAACGGAATATTTATTTTTTCACACAAAATTCTTCTATTTTTGAAAATTAAAATTTTATTTGTGTATCATTTCTTCTTCTATTAATAATCGACTCATTCAATGGCAGAAAAGGAAGGTTTTTTTCTTGATCAATTTTGATATGTATTCTATTTTACATTTATCTATTATTTCCATATTTTTGCTTCCGAATGGAAACTTTATAATCATAATTTTTTCCGAGTTTGAGATTTCATTATAATATGACTGAAAATGACCCAAAACGTCAAGAAACACCGTTTTCAAAAAATGTCTGTATGCATGTGTGTGTGTATGATGACGCATTTTCCGCTTGACTCTGCAATGGAGCTAGCTAGCGATCTGAAAATTTCACCATATGTTTGCCATGCGTGCCCCAGGCTCTCACAAAAATTTCCGCTAAATCAGCCGGATAGTTCTTGAGAAAAATGACAATGTTGAAATATCGTTTTTTCGACCTTTCTTGATGAAAAATGGAATGACAGCGTCTACTCTCAGCGAGGAGATGCGCGCTTATAAGCTGCATCTTTGACCCCCGGGGTGGTGGGAGCTCCAATTTTTACTTTATCCAGTATAAAACTTTTGAGAAATTTTTCGTAAAAATCTTGATTCCTCTATAACTTAATAAATAATTGAACTAGAGACCTCATATTTCGTGAGGTTATACAATAGCGGAAAAAATTGAAGGATCAAAAAAAAAATTCAAATTTTCAGCGGTTTTTCAAATGGCCGTATCTTTCTCAAAAATGATCGTATCGGAGTAAAAAAAAAAACAATTTGAAAAAAAAACAATAAAAAGTTGGAATTTTCTCTTTCATAAATTTAAACACTGTTCGCAATGAAAATGTGGAAAAAGCTGAGGAAATTTTTTCCTTCCACGTGGCTGAAGATCCTGAACTGCTAAGTGCATGAAACGTGATCCTTTCATTTTTTCAAAAATTCAATCGAATAAAACAAAAAAAAAAGGCTGGGTGGATTGAATGGAAACTTTGTAGGGTTTTTGTGGGTATATTGAACTGTAAAAGGCACACTTTACATATGTGGTTCTCTCAATATTGCTGATTGAAAGTTTGATGTTTCAAAAATTCACCAAAAGCCTTTTTTGTCTTGTTTTTTCAAATTCATGTAACGGATGTAAAAAAAAATATTCCGAAGGAAAATGGGTTGTTCTTGTAGAGAGCTTATTCAGCTTTTCGAAACCCACCGTTAATTTTCTGTGCGATCATCGGTTGCTGAGATATCGATGATCAAAGAGAAAACGTTCTTTTTTCATTCAAAGTCCGATATCTCAGCAAAAAATGGTCAAATCGAGGTAACAAAAATAGCAAATTGAAGCTGAATGAACAGCCTATCCGGCCCATATGGTGGTTGAGCTGGGAAATTTTTTCCCAAGTCCGTAGACGAGAAAACAAAAATCAAAAAATTTTGAAAAAAAAATTTCCACTGGACTCGTTAGAATAGCGTGATGCACATTACTTGAAAAAAATTTTCGTCTTAAGATCTCAAAACTAGAGACTTCAGCTTCGAACTGTTTTTTTCTACTCCGATACAATCATTTTTGGGAAAGACACGGCCATTTGAAAAACCGCTGAAAATTTGGATTTTTTTTTGATCCTTTAATTTTTTCCGCTAGTGTGCATCTGATCAGCACGAAGTTTGGTATTGAAACTGAGTGGAATCAGTCCCGTAGTTTCTCAGATATGAGCATAGAAACATCTGAAAAGGCAAGCTATATCTTCAAAACTATTCAATGGATTATATTTGAGATGAGCTTAACCCTCTGAGGCCTATTTTGGTTTCCTTACTCCACGCACAGATCAATAATGGTAAATCTAAAATTAAAAAATCCATTCGGAAGCTTTCTGCCAATTGCATACTAAGTGTACGATGTTTAAATTACGCACAAGTAATGTTGCTCCTGCTTGTTTTAATTTAGTTCCCGAATTAATCATGAATAGGAGAAATAATTGAAGGAAAATCAATTACGGCGTGATTTTTCAATGATTATGTTGGAAAATAAAAAAATATAGAAAATAATTAAAAAGAGAAAATAATAAAAAATAAGCGATGTGAGAAATTATTGGGCTGATATCGATTGGAATTCGTACCGCGGAATTGGGGGGAGCGATGTTCGAAACATTTCTGTCAAATGTAGAGCAGCTGAACTTCGGTTACGCGAATTAATTTCGATAATCATTTCGAATTTGTTGTGTGGATAAGGGTGTCATGACTTCGGTCCGAATATCGGAAAGATATAGGATTCCCGATATTCGGCTACTCGATATAGAATCGAGTTACAATACTCACCCACCATCCCAATATACAGGGACGTTGGAAAGAATATCGGACTTATTCACGGAACCAATATTAACGCCCCGATATTGTTTCGTACTTTGGCCTTTGATCGACTTGCCCAAAATCGTATAAAATAATTTGGCCCGAACATCCGCCACCCCATGGATGTCGGGAAGCCCTACATGGGTTTCTCTGATATCCGTTGGTTAACTACTTGTTAACGTTGGGTGGATTAATGCAATTGGGTCAGGATTTTAAGGGAAAATCGTATAAAGGGTTCATCAAAACGCGGATTTTAGTATAAGAAAAGAATACGTTTATTATGATGCACAGAATTGCAGTTTTAAACTGGGTGGTATTCGCGTGCCACCTCTCACACTCACACATACACACACAAAATACGAATACCGTAAAACGAGTCGTTCGGCGAGTCCACTCGCCACGATCGGATTCGTGGTCTCCCTCTAACGTTCTCGTGCACTCTACTTTGTCTCACGTGCTCTCCACGACTCCTCTTTCGCCTTCACAGCTTCGGGCCTTCCCATGTGCCCTTTACACACATACTCGCATACACACGCACACACACACACACACACGTACACACATACGCACACGCATACACGTACACACATACGCACACGCATACACCCTTGTGCCTCTAACATACTCTTCACTCGTTGAGTTCCGAATGAATACTGACCAATTTCGATGGGAGAAGTAGGGGTAATTCACCACGTCAGGAATCCTGGCTTATCGGCCCAAATTTAACCGACTGCTTTGAATTTTCGCGCCAATTCCCGAACATTTTTAACAAAATTCCTATGTTTACGTTCCAATTTTACGCTATAGTGGCATTTGTAGTTCCATCCTTTAAGTTAACATTATTAGAAATATACATGACCAACTGTATAATCATTTCAACGAAATGTTCAAGTATCATTCAATTAACGGAGAACCCCAATTCATCTGTATTTCATCCACACAAATGAACAGGATTCACCTTATGGCCTGTGAGTGAAACACCCATACAGTTAAATAAGAAAATGGTCTGTATGATTGAACCATTGCGCGAATCTTTCAGCAGATACTCCATTCTCAGAAGATCAGTTCTGTTTTGAGATCCGTTCTGAATTTATTTCACCTAGAACTTTGCATTTATTATCTCAGCGGTACTCTCCGCTCGCAGACAGGAGTCTACCATTCGCGCCCTAGTGGCAGTGCCCTAGCTGGACTAATACATACACTAGTTAACTTTGTTGGTGAATCTGAAGAAATATTTGATTGTTTCAATCGAATGTTTTATCGCGCAAGTAGCGTGCTGAATATTTAGTTCATTCAACAAAATACCAATTTTAGAAATAAACCTTAAAAAAAAAAAATTCATCAAGTAAAACAAGTGAAGTTAGTTGGTTGAAATTCGTCTTCAAATTCAACTGAAGGACTTGATTGTCGAACATCCAATGTGCACATGAGCTTTACATTTTCATGAACTACCCAATGAACGAACTACTTGATTCAGTAATTTCGGAACCCCCCTTGAGTGAATGAACGAATTCAATAAACTCACATGTGGTTTCACAGATTACTTGCAAAATATACCTAAATCCATCAAAAATATTATTTTGGACATTACACATTTGAAAACTGTTTTCCGAAAAATATATTTGGTTGAATCACACAGAAAACACTGAGCGTAGAAGACGCACAGAAGTGCGTAATCACTGCACATCTGTGCGTACTTCACGTTCTCACAATCGAACGTGATGACGCACACTCGGTGCGTGATGTACGCACACGTGTGCGTGATGTACGCACTCTTTTCGCGTGATCTACGCACACTTGTGAGTGATCTGCGCACACTTGTGCGTGATCTACGCACGCTTGTGCGTGATCTACGCACACTTGTGCATGATCTATGCACAGAAGTGCGTGATCTACGCACAGCAGTGCGTGATGTACGCACAGAAGTGCGTGATCTACGCACAGAAGTGCGTGATGTACGCACAGTTGCGCGTGATGTCGACACACGGTAAATAAGCGAAATGGAGCGAAATAGACGTTAATATGGGATCATCGGGGAGTTTTTCCAGTTTTTCGCGATTATCTCGGTGAATAAGCGAGATAGAGCGGAATAGATATCAATATTGAATCAGGAGAGATTTTTTTCAGTTTCTCGCTATCATCTCGGTAAATAAGCGAGATAGAGCGAAATGGACGTTAATATGGGATCATCGGGGAGTTTTTCCAGTTTTTCGCGATTATCTCGGTGAATAAGCGAGATAGAGCGGAATGGACATTAATATGGAAGCAGGAGGGAGTTTTACGTGATTATCTCTATGAATAAGCGAAATAGAGCGAAATGGACGTTAATTTTGGATCAGGCGGGAATTTGTCTAGCTTATCGCGATTATCTCGGTGAATAAGCGAAATGGACGTTAATTTGGGATCAGGAGGAAGTTTCGCCAGTTAATCGCGATTATTCCGGTGAATAAGCGAGATAGAGCGAAATGGACGTCAATATGAGATCACCAGGGATCTCTTTCAGTTTTTCATGATTATCTCGGTGAATAAGCGAGAGAAGGCGAAATGGACGTTAAATTACTATCAGGAGAGAGTCTTTTCAGTTTTCCGCGACTATATTGGTGAATAAGCGAGATGGAGTGAAGTAGACATATGGAATTATGAGGAAGTTTTCACATGAAATAATGTCCTCTTGATCCCAAATTAACGTGCATTTCACTCTATGTCACTTATTCACCGGTATAGTCGTGAAAAATCTAATAAACTCCCTCCTGATCGTAAATTAACATCCACTTCGCTGTATCCCGCTTATTCGCCAAGAGAATGACGAAAAACTGGAAAAATTCCGTGGTGATCTCATATTAACGTCCATTTTACCCCATCTCGCTTATTCACCGAGATAATCACGAAAAACTGGAAAAACTCCCGCCTGATCCCAAATTAACGTCCATTTCGTCCCATCTCGCTTATTCACCGAGATAATGACGAAAAACTGTAAGAGCTCCCTGGTGATCTCATATTGACGTCCATTTCGCTCTATCTCGCTTATTCACCGAGATATTCGCGAGAAACTGGAAAAACTCCCCGATGATCCTATATTAACGTCCATTTCGCTCTATCTCGTTTATTTACCGAGATGATAGCGAAAAACTGAAAAAACTCTCTCCTGATTCAATATTGATATCGTCGCCTTAGAGTGAAAGGGGCGTATGTCCACTTATCACTCCAAAATGTTTTTTATGGCCTCTGGAACATTATTCGGATAATTGAAAATTGGAATAACAAAGTAGCGTAACTACCAATTTTAAAATGAAAGGGACGTATTTCCACACTTACGCCCTTTTGTTACTTCCTTTTTTAAACGTTATATAATTGTTGAAGTTAAAGTGAAAAGGACGTATCTCCGCACTGACGCCTCTTTGTTTTTATAATTTTCTTTATCTCATGAGAATATTTGGAGTTACGCCCTTTTGTTTTTACGATTTTTCATCCGAATTTTGGCACTTACACCTTTTTGTTTTTAGCGATTTGTATCTAAACTATGGCAGTTACGCCTCTTTGTTTTCAATTTTTCTCCGATGATTAGAGAAAATTCAATGAAAACACTAAAAACAAAGGGGCGTATCTCCGGCACTTACGCCTCTTTGTTATTAGTTTTTTTCCGATAATTAGGGAAAATTCAATGAAAACACTAAAAACAAAGAGACGTATTTCCGGCACTTCCGCCCCTTTGTTATTAGTCAGTGGTACTTACGCCTATGTGTTATTATTTTTCATGTTTTTTCTAATATTGTGTAAAAGGCCTTGGAAAGCCTATTGGAGCAACATTAGTGGAGATACGCCTTTTTGTTATTTTGAAGAAAAAAAATCGGGAATACTGGCACTTACGCCCCTTTCACTCTGAGGCGACGATATCTATTTCGCTCTATCTCGCTCATTCACCGAGATAATCACGAAAAACTAGAAAAACTCCTTCCTGATCCCATATTAACGTCTATTTCGCTCTATTCCGCTTATTTACCGTGTGCCGACATCACGCACAACTGTGCGTACATCACGCACAGCTTCACGTAGATCACGCACTTCTGTGCGTACATCACGCACTTCTGTGCGTAGATCACGCACTGCCGTGCGTAGATCACGCACTGCCGTGCGTAGATCACGCACTTCTGTGCGTAGATCGTGCACAAGTGTGCGTAGATCACGCACAAGTGTGCGTAGACCACGCAAAAAGAGTGCGTACATTACGCACACGTGTGCGTACATCACGTTCGATTGTAAGAACGTGAAGTACGCACACATGTGCAGTGATTACGCACTTCAGTGCGTCTTCTACGCTCAGTGTTTTCTGTGTGAATTTAATAAATGAGCAGTACAATATTTTCTGCAATTAACTAAAGGATATGTAGTTTCAGCGAATGCTTTCTTGGATCAACAAACTAATCTATTTAAATCAGGGACCAAGAGCGCGTTCTCCTTTCGTTTTCGTTCTTCGATGGAAGAACGTAAAGAAATTATAACGTTATTCAGAAGAACGAACTTGCGAACGAAATTTGGAATAACGTTATTCGGGCGAACGAAAATGTGAACAAAATTTGGAATAACGTTATTCGGGCGAACAAAAATGTGTGAACGAAATTCGGATGACGTTATTCGGGCGAACGAAAATGTGAACGAAATTCAGAATCATGTTATTCGGCCGAACGAAAATGTGAAAGAAATTCAGAATAACGTTATTCGGCCGAACGAAATTGAGAACTAAATGCCAAATAACGTTATTCAGAAGAACGAAAACGAAAACGAAAATACCCAGCGAACGAAAATGAGAACGAAAATACCCGGAGAACGAAATTTAATTTCGTTCTCGAAAACGAAATTCATTTACGTTTTTTTTGTATTTTTGCTCTACTTTTCGGTAACAAATGAAATTTTTTTGCATAGCAATTTCGTCCAAGCGTGGAAAAATGCATCGAATAAAAATAACTAAAATTCATTTAATAAACTATCGAAAACAATTCTCCTTTCTTTAACATAAATAATGAGTGAATAATCTCTTTTGGAAAATAGAATTTGTTGCGGATCGATTCCAGATGTTCCAAAATGGATAATATGATGATAATGATAATATGTACGCCTTTTTTGTTATTATTATTTTTTTCTTTTGCTTCATCTCTCTGCTCTATTTAATACCAAAAAGTCGTATTCTTCAAACATACGCCCGCTTGTTATTAATTATTATAGTAAATTTTTTAAGAGTTAAGAGAATTAAGAACAGTAAAAGGGCGTATTTTCAGTTCATACGCCCTTTTATTATTATAGTGATTTTTTCATTGTCCCATATGTTCCAGCAATAGTTAACAAGAGGGCGTATCATCGGCATTTACGCCGTTCGGATTTCAATCATTCCTAACGATTTCCAATTCATTTTTAAATGATATAATAACAAATGAGCGTATCTAAAAATTCTCGTAATTAATTAAAATAATAAATAATTGATTTTTTAAATTCATTCTCATCTTTGAGCAATTATGCCGTGGACATACGCCCTTTTGTTATTATGATTTCCACAAAAGGAATTCATAATTAATAAAAATAATTGAAAACAAATAGGCGTATAAGCAAAAAATACGCCCCTTTGACATTAACCCTCTAAGCCACAAGTCGTAGTAAAACGTAGTTGGGGCTATAGAGTGGGGGATAGCCAATCGCGTGGCGATATTCGTCGGCCCAGGACCGTACTAAGTGAGGTTTTTCACCCCTATTTACATATCATCATATTTTTTGTTGGTTATGATGGAATTTCATTTTGTTGTTTCCATTAATAAATTCTATTCCGTCATAACAATAAATTACAGTGTTCGTGCCAGTGTATTTATTGTGTATATTCACGTCATTAAACCCCACATTTTTTTATGTTTGTAAAGTACGGTACTGTCACCGGCGTTCGCGCGCTCGCTTGGACTGGTCCTTGGGCACCCCCACTCTATTTTAACTCTACTCGGTGAATTGGTGGGAGAAACGCCCAGTTCCTTATAGGGTTAAGCATTTACTGCATGGTTCGAATAGGAAAAAAAAATTAAAAGCGCAAAGGCGTATTCATTGGAAATACGCGCTTCTGTTATTATAAATTATGTAGCAAAATAGCAAAAGAAAACTTGGGAAAAATTTGGAAAAAGCCTTAGTAAATATTCTTTTTTTCCATCTCAGTTGATATCTTTTCCCTTCTCTTTTGATACCTTTCATTTATTTCTTATAATTCTTACAATAAGCTTTATTTGAAGAGAATCCGATCGATATTTTCTGAGATATGTATATTTTTCGGAAATCAGTTTTTAATGGAATCTCTGAAAAACAATTCAACTGATGTTACCCAGGTAGAAATGTATCTTGCATCTGCGAGACTCAACATTGGCGCAAGGTGGATAACGCAATGTTGTGAAATGCAAGCTTGGCACAACCATGGTTCCTCCGTGCGCAGTCAGATTAGCTACGAACATGTTTGGGTAACCTTGCTACAGGGTTGTCTTAGAGCAGCGCACCCAATGCTTACTTTTGAATGGCAGTTCTAGCTTGGGCCAAGCTAACTCGGGTCAGAAATGATAGACCAATAAAGAGGAGTTCTACTTTTTCACTCTCATACCAGCTAAAATTTTTTTTTAATCAATTGATTTTGATCCATATTTCAACTATCTCTGATTGAAAAATCCTCAAAGGGTGGCAAAGGGGTAGAAAAAATCAAACCCTTCCCAAAAATGACGTTATTGCGAATATCTTGGAAATGAAAAATAATATGGAAAATTTTTTTGAACAACCGTTGAAGATATTGAAATTAGTCAGAAAATGGTTGAGATACACTTTTTCCGTATTTGCAAAATTAACCGAGATATTGACAGTTGAAAATTTTTTTATACAGCTTAGCCACCGGAAAAATCCCAAAATCTTCAAAAAAATCGTATAAATATGAAAAATTGATATTTCTTAATCTTTTTTTTCCAATATATCTACAAAATACGGAGAATGATTTCAAAGGGACCGATTATCTTTCCACCGACTCATTCAAAAGTTGCTTATACTTATATATTATCTGGAGAGTTGTATCAGTTAGGTGCCTGTCAATTTTGAGCTCATTTGAATGATGAGTTCTCGAGTTATTGCTGTTTTAATGAATTTGAAAAAATTTGATACTTTGATGATGGTTTGAGAAAAGTTGTATCATTTTCATTCGGAAGCATATTGCTAAAGTATTAGTAGGAAAAACTAGATCAGTTGAAAAGCAATACTATTTATCTACTTGTTTTTGATTCTGATTCCTTGATTTTACTAATTTCAATATGACTAATTAAATTCAATATTATTACAGCAGCTACAATTCTTTTTTTGCTTCTCTTTTTTGCGCGATAAAAGTTTTTTTTTTTTCAATATCTATGAAACACTTCGATTTTCAAACGCTAAAAGGGATTTTTCTTAACTGAAAATTGAATTTTAATTTGAATTTTTTCATCACTTTTTGTGTATTATTTGGTTACTATTTTTCTCCTTGTGATTTGTAAGTTTCTTCTCATTAAAATTGTGAGACGGGGCTTTCATTCTCAATGGAATGTCATTGCAAACAAAGAAATATCAGTATTCCTGTCTTTCGTTAATCGGCAATTAACAAATGATATACAGGATCAAACTCATTCATTTATATGTTGTCTTTTTTGAAGCCCGAATAAAATCGCAGTATGGAAATTCTATTCTCTATTCCCGCATTGAGAAAGAAAATTCACGCAGAACGAAAATGAATTTGGTTCTCGGGAACCAAATTCATTTTCGTTTTGTGGGTAAAGAGGGAAAATATTGGGTGAACGAAAATAAAATTTCGTTCTCGGGAACGAAATTGAATTTCGTTCTTTTGGTATTTTCGTTTTCGTTTTTCTGAACAACGTTATTCCGCATTTCGTTCTCAATTACGTTCAGCCGAATAACGTTATTCTGAATTTCTTTCACATTTTCGTTCGGCCGAATAACGTTATTCCGAATTTCGTTCGCAATTTCGTTCACCCGAATAACGTAATTCCGAATTTCGTTCGCAATTTCGTTTCCGTCCTTTTTGCTTCCGAATGGAAGCTTTGTTTTCGCAATTTTTTTCAAAATGTCAATTTTTATTGGAAACGACTCAAAATGATGCAAAACGTCAAGAAATCATAATGAGAAAAAAAGTAGACATGTATGTATGTGTGTCTGTATGTACGACTTTACGACTCTATTACTCGAGAACGGTGAGAGATAAAAATTTGAAATTTTGGCAAGATATCACGTAGAAAAATTCTGATGGCGGCCGCCATGGCCGGCGCCATGACCACCGCCATAGCCCGCGCCATGGCGGCCGCCATCAGAATTTTTCTACGAGATCAGTTTTGATGAAGGGTATGTCCCATAAAAATTTCAGCAAGATCGGTCCAATGCTTTCTGAGATATATCGATTTTTTAAAAATCGTATCTTTCGAAATTTTTCAATTTGTGTGGGACGAATTCCTTTAAAAATTTTACTAGAAATTCGCAACCATAATATCTAACTTTTGGCGAATTTTTATGAATTTAATCCCATTTTTCTATTAGTTATTAATTTTTTTGTGCTTTTTTCAAAAACTCGGTTTTACGACCATAGCTCAATGAATAATTGACTTAAAGACTTCAAATTTTTTCTGTATATGTAGTTTCTGATGAAGATGGTTGGGATTGAATCTGAGGCATATCGGTGGAACGGTTCTCGAGATATGTTGAATTGAAGTTTTTCCGAAAATCGGCAGTATCTTCCAAACTACTCATCCGATTTCATCGGGACGGTGCTCAAAAGATTCGTCTCCATGAGCTGAACAAACCCTCAATTTTTCGAATTTTTAGATGAAGTTCTCCGCTTATTATACTAAAAAATGTTTTTTTTTCTCGATATTTCCAAAAAAAATCCAAAAAATGCCCTTTTTCTCGATTTTTTTGAATGGACACCCCTATTTTTTAGTTGATTTTCTGAAAGAACACATTTTTCTCTTCCAAATGAGCCTTCACTCACCTTCGTAGGACAATCAGAAACTGTACCCAAAAGGGAACATCAAAAGTGAAAAAGTGATTTTTTATGTAAAATTTAGCATATATAATTTTTTTTCAAGAGAGATGATAGAAAAAATTCAAGAAGAACCATTCGGAAGCATCCTGCTAATTCATTAGCAGAAATTGAAAGGAAGAGATAACGATTTAAAGGATAACGTAGAAAAAATAGCAACCAACCCAGCGAGGAACGCCTGCTTGTTCGTTCATGAGAACGAAAACGAAAATAACGCATTTTTTTTTCGTTCTTCGTGAAAGTTCTTGGTCCCTGGAATTTCAAGAGCTATAAAACAACATGAGCATAACATAACTCTATCTGGCTTTGTTTTCAAGATATTCTCAAAAACAATTGAGAGAAAAAATCGATTCATTCAATTTTACTTCTTCACTTCATTCATATTTTCATGAATATTTTGGAAATTAAGGGAGATAGAGCAATTATGCCTCGATCCTATTTTGGAGAGAATTTCGAGAACTATGAAACGAGATGAAAGTAAAATGACTCTATCTCGCTTAGTTTCCGAGATTTTTTTAAAAACAATTGAAAGAAAAAATGGATTCATCCAATTTTATTTTTTCATTGGATTCATTTAATTATGAATATCTTGGAAGCTAAGTGAGATAGAGTAAATTTGCTTGAATCCTACTTTATTTATAGAGGATTTCAATAGCCAATGAAAGTGTGGATTTATTTCTCTGTGAATATCTTGGAAAATGAGCGAGATAGAGCAACTTTGCCTGAAGCCTTCTTTATGGACAATTTGAAGAGCTACAAGTGTTTTCTTAATTTAAGTGAGAAAACTCACTTGATTTAAGTGAGTTTTACATTCTTAAATTAAGAGAGAAAAAGTCACTTGATTTGAGTGAAAAAACTCACTTGATTTGAGTAATTTTCGTTTTTTTTTTTAAATTTAAAACTAAACTTCCTCAACTCAGTACACAAAAATGACTCCATTCAAGTTCATCGTACATTTTTAATGCGATCCGACATAGGGAATAATTCAAAAAATGACTTAGAGTGGCATATATCTGCGAGGCACGATTTCGATAAATTACGCAAGATACGATTTTTGATTGCTTGAACAGTATTTATTTTAAGCGTATTCCTCATTGAAATATGGAAGATTGTATCGCCAAATCAAGAATAATAAATACTTCTCATAATTCAACCTCTTGTTAATTTATCTTGACATACAAAGTCCGCATTCTACAACCCACTGATCTGACACAAAATGATGAAACTCACTTTTTTATTCCGAAATTCAACGGTTGGTTCAACTACTAACCACCACATTTGACTGAGAATGTACGGATTCATTTGAATGGAGTCACTTTTGTGTATTAAGTTAAGGAAGTTTAGTTTTGAAATTAAAAAAAACGAAAATTACTTGAATAAAGTGAGTTTTCACTTAAATTCAGAAAGCATTTTTCTCTGTGTAGTTCTCGAGATATATCCAAAAACAATTGAAAGAAAAAATCGATTCATGAAAATTTCACTTTTTCACTGGATGTATTTCTCTTTGAATATCTCGGAAACTAAGTGAGATAGAGCAAAATTGTCTAGAGCCTTTCTTATGGACAATTTGAAGAGCTACAAGACAAGAAGAGGGTAACACTGCTCTATTTCGCTTAGTTCTCGAGATATTTTCAAAAACAATTGAAAGAAAACATCGATTCATGAAAATTTCACTTTTTCACTGGATTTATTTTTCTTTAAATGTCTCGGAAACTAAACGAGATAGAGTAATTTTGCTCTCATGCTGTTTTGTAGAAAATTTCGAAGGCTACAAAAGAGTATGAGAATGAAATCGCTCTATCCCGAGATATTCCCTAGCGGACCTGATTCACGGTGATTTATGGTGAATCACCGTGAATCACTGTGATTCACGGTGATATTACGGTGATATCACGGTGAGCCCTCACCGTGAATCACGGTGAATTAGGTCCGCTAGGGTTCTCCAAAACACTTTCCAAAAATATCCATTCATCCAATTTTACTTTGCAGCTTCATTTATTTTTTTTCATCAATATCTCGAAAATTAAGCGAGATAGAGCAATGTCGGCTGAATCTTTTTTTTATAGAAAATTTCAAGAGCTGTAAAAAAAGATGGGCATCACATTACTCTATCTCGCTTGGTTTTCAAGATATTCTCAGAAACAATTCAGAGGAAGAAAAAAAACGATTCATTCAGTTTTACTTTTTTGCTCCATTCATTTTTCATGAACATCTTGGGAATTAAGCGGGATAGAGCGAAATCGCTCTATCTTGCTTAGTTCTTGAGATATTATCGAAAATTGTTGATTGAAAAAGTTGATTTGTTCAATTAGACGATTTCACTGAATTTTTCCTTTTAAATATCTTGAAAACTGAGCTGGATAGAGCAATTTCGCCTGGATCCTTTTTGTAGTGAATTTTAAGAGCTAAAGAAAAGAATTAAGATGAAATCACTCTATCTCGCTTAGTTTACGAAATATTATCAATAATGATTAATAGGAGAAATTGATTCATCCAATTTTACTTTCTCACTGAATTCATTTATTCATGGATATTTTGGAAAATGAGTGAGATGGAGGTATTTTGCTTGGATCTTTTTTTGTTTGTAGAAAATTTCAAGAGCTACAAAACGAGTTGTGAGTAAACCGCTCTATCTTCCTTAGTTACCGAAATATTCCCAAAAACAATTGAAGGAAAAAGTGGATTTGTTCAATTTCACTTTATCACCGAATTTATTTTTCTTTGAATATCTTGAAAACTCAGCAAGATAGAGCAATTTTGTCCTCACGCTGTTTTGTAGAGAATTTTGAAGGCTACAAAAGAGTATGGAAGTAAAATCACTCTGTCTTGCTTAATTTCCGAGATATTCTCAAAAATAATTGATTGAAAAAATCGATTTGTTCAATTTGACTTTTTCACTGGATTTTTTTTTAATATCTCAAAAACTGCCCGGGAGAAAAAATGAGGTGGGCTAGAGGCAGCGTTTGGCATTTCCAAATAGCAGCCTAGTGGCTGCTTTTATGCCACTTTTCGGGCGGCGAACTGGCGGGATTTGCGCCAAAAGCTGACTCTATGCTGTCTATTGCCTGAAGCATCCGAGTAAAATTGAATGAGTCGATTTTTTCTCTCAATTTTTTTTGAGAATATCTTGAAAACGAAGCCAGATAGAGTTATGTTATCATCATGTTGTTTCATAGCTCTTGAAACTCTCTATAAGAAAGGATTCAGTCAAAATTGCTCTATCTCGCTTAGTTTCCTAGAAATTGAAGAAAAAATCCAGTAAAAAACTAAAATCGACCGAATTGATTTTTTCGATCAACTTTTTCTGAGAATATCTCGGAAACGAAGCGAGATAGAGTGATTTCACTCCCATATTAATTTATAGCCTTTGAAATTCTATACAAGACAAGATAGGGACAGAATTATTCTATCTCACTCAGTTTCCGAGATATTGATTGAAAGAAATAAATGAAGTTAAAAAGTAAAATTGAATAAATTGATTTTTTTTCATTGCCATTGAGAATATCTCAAAAACTAAGCGAGATAGAGGGATTTTACATTCATTTAGTTGTTGGGGTCGTCAGTATTTTTGGTATTCTTTGCCAGCTGACCAGTGAAGCTGAATAAAATGGAGAAACAAGCCAGGTTATAGTTGCTTGCTCACTGCACTCGCTCGCGAATGTGTAGGTTGTTGTAGCTCGCTCGCTGCGCTCGTTCGCGAATTTATAGGTTGTTGTTGCTCGCTCACGAACTTGTAGGCTGTTGTCACTTGTTCGCTACGCTCACTCGCGACTGCGTAGTGGCTAATGATGGAATGCAAAAAATGTTAAGAATCTTCTTAAATTATCGACGGATCCGAATTACCATCGGATCTGTCATCACGTCAATCATCAAATTAATTATTCCAATGGTCACCAGAGGCGCATTGACCTCTCTGGCGGACCTGGAAACAAAAAGGCGCGTGCTAACGCGTCACTGATCATCGAAATTTTGTGCGAGTCACAACGTGTACGAAAATCATCAAGTGTGCAAAAACTGACGCCGAGTCGATAGACGCGAGGCAAATTAAACTTATTTGTTTAACGGTTGAGTAGAGTTATCATTCAGTAAACTATCAAACAAATTAAATTACGATTTACAACCGTAATTTAACGAGCGTGAACTATCAATTATTATTAGTGAAAAAAGAGACAATTATCAGAGACAATAACATTCACAAAGAGCATTAGAATCAGTGCGGGCAAATTATTGCTAGTGTATCCATTCACGTTATTTATTAAAGAGTATATTTTTATAATAACCACGTGTTCGATTAATTAAACCTACCAACATAACTGTGTGGTCTATTGTTTGTTCGCTTATAATTCCGCTTTGTCATCCGGGTAGCCGGCTATTCACATAGTCTACTGGAGAAAAGCATCAGGGAAATTACGGCGAGTTGCATCGAATTTCCCTTGGTAAGAAATCACCTCAAAAAATAAGGAATTTCTTAACATGGTCCTTCGAGAGGCCGGATGGTAACGAGAAAATTATAAGTGATTAAAAAATCGACTTTTGCTGAAAATCATCAAAAATTGAGACATTATTGTGCGTGCAGTGAAATAATTTAATTAATCAAAAATAACTACCACGTGTAAAATACAGTGAATTTATTAAATCAATAAATAAAATAAATTCTATCGTGTAAATTATCGTGAGTTAATTAAATTAATTCGAGAACGTTTATTTCGCGAAAAATAAAAGTGAATAAATCGATAAAATTTATTTCGTTTAAATTAAGTGAAATAAAGTGAAAATTATCAAAAAGAATTTATTCGAAAATTCGAGAAATAAAATTCGGGTAATTTGAGACAATAGATTCAGTGTAAACAGTGACAAAAACAGTGAGTGTCGAGTTTGTTTACATCGAGGAACGCGCGCTTTGAGCATCGAAAATTCATCGTGAATTTTGTGCAAGTGCGAGAGAGAGAGACTATCATCATCCCCACCAGCGGCAAACAGCAGTGACGCGTTTGACGTCAGAGCCGGGCATCACTGAGAGCCATCGACTAGCAGCGAAGCAGAGAGAGTAGAGGGGAGAGCCTACGAGTGAGGCACTGACTCATCGACTGACTGACAGCCACGCGCGCTATTCAATTTGAATAGAGAGAACAGCAACGAATTTATTTCTTCTTTACTGCAAACGAGATAAGTAAATTAAAATTAATTTATTAACAATGGCTGACGGAGAAAAGAAGCAGGAGAAAGAGAATGCAGAGCAGACGAAGAATGGAAATGATCCTAGTAAAGGAGCAATTCCAAAGCAAAAAATTAAAATTGACTTTACAGAGACTGAAGATGTCGATCCAATCACAGGGCTTCCGGTTGACAAGGAGAACGAGAACGAAGTCGAGGCGAGTGAGAGTAATTCTTCAGAAACTCCAGAAAAGAAAAACGAGCAGTCGAGTCAAACAGACCAACGGAGAAAAATAGACGTTGATCCCAGGTTTTGTTTACCATTCTTCCCGACAGACAACTCGCGTTCGAGTACAGGGGGCGGAGTAAATATTACACAACAATTGCCAACGGGGCAATTAAGAGAGATCAATCGTGAAGCGCTTGCAGCAAATATTGACGTTTGGAATCGCAGATTCCGTGTACAATTCAAACGACTAACAGAATTTCGGAGAGAGTTAAATCAGCTGTTGTCAACCGCGACCGATACTATGTCAATCGAGTTATTGCGTTCAAAAGAGAAAATGATCGAGCGAGAATTTGACAAATGTACCGATTATGACGAGAAACTCAACGCAGAAGCCCCTCGTATTTATCAGGGCATCAGTATTTCAGCGATGATATAATTGATGAAATACAAACTAATTACAAGGAGATCAGATCAGTAATTTCGGGTATATTAACTGAATTAACGCGACGTGAATCAAAAAACGATCAACCGAATAACGTATCTACTCCACAAATAAAATTACCCACCGTAAATATTGAGCCTTTCGTGGGTGATTATACAAAATGGCCTGCTTTTAGCAACTTGTTTCAGACTACTGTCGGGAGAACAGCCATCAATGGACAGGACAAACTGATCCTGTTGAGATCGTGTGTCAAGGACAGTGCTGCAAATCTGATTGGTAGCCTTGGGGTTACCGAAGAAAACTATGAAGTAGCATGGAAAATCTTGCAAGATAGATACGAGAATCCAAAGCACATCATCGACCAGTACCTGAATCGAGTTTGGGTCTTGAAACCAGTGAGCACGGGATCCAAGGAGCAACTGATCAGAATCGTCGACACGGTTAATCAATCATTAGAGGCGGTCAAAGCACTGGGTGAACCAGTACAACACTGGGACACAGTCTTCAGCAGTTACCTGAGAGGATTGATCGACGTGGACACGAGGCAAGCCCGGGACATACACACAGGGTCGAGAAAAAATTGGGCTCCACTAGCAGAGTGTACCAAATTTATCGAGTCAAGAGCAATGGCCTTGGATGGTAATCGAAGTGGGAACAATGCAGGTTCAAGTCAAGGCAGGAGGCCACAACGAGGAAATCAAGCAAGAGGTCATCAAGGTCTCGTCGAGGAGAAGGAGGAAGACAAGAAGCCACCTTCACAAAACATGGAGTACAAGGCCTGTGGAAAAAAGGATCACTGGATTGGTTCCAAGTGTGGTAAATTCACAGGAATGACACTGGAGAAACGAATCAAGCTAATCCAAGAGAAGAGCCTCTGCTTTAATTGTCTTGGATCACACAACTTCAGGACAAAATGCAAATCTAACAAGCGTTGCTTCGAGTGTGGCCACGAACATCACACGATGATTCATGATCCTAGTGAGGACAACACGAGAAAGCCACTATCAGATCAGAAGCCCTCATCAGATTCCACTAACAAGGGATCAGGCTCAACGCAATGAAGCCGGAGAAAGCCAACGATCAAGAGAAAAAAGAGAATCAAGAGAAAAAGAGTTATCGTTAACAAGGTCACAGAGAACAATCATCAACGTAGCAAATCATCAAAGAAGCTAACAATATTGGCTACAGCCAATGTGAGAGCATCATCATCTAGTGGAACTTATCGAAAGGCACGAGTACTGATTGATCAAGGTTCAGAAGTTTCGTTCATCAGTGAGAGTTTAGCATCACAGTTGAAACTAGCAAGAACATCATCATCAATCAGCATCATTGGAATTGGTCATACAGAGTCTAATTCATCAAGAGGAAAGGCAACAGTAATTCTTCAATCAAATCGGCCTTACAACCCGATGATTGAATGTAAAGTGTACATCTTGAAGAAACTCACGGCCAAGATTCCACCATTCACCGGCAAGTCCAAGGACACCAAGGACTTGGATGATATTGAGCTAGCGGATCCAACATTCTGGAGATCTGGGTCCATTGATATCATTCTTGGTGCAGACTACTACAGAGACATTATCAAACCAGGACTAATCAAGAGACCTGATCATCAGCTGATAGCACAGGATACAATCTTTGGTTGGATCATTTCTGGACCAGCCTGCTGTTACGATTGTTTTCCGAGGACTTCATTATCAGCAGTGAAAAAATCATCAAATCAGCAATTGATTGAGTTGCTTCGAGGATTTTGGGAACAAGAAGAAATTTCCAAGTCTTCAGAGAATTCACTAACTCCTGAAGAGCAGGAATGTGAAGATCATTTCAAGAGAACACATTACAGAGATTCGACAGGGAGATACGTAGTGAGTATCCCTTTCAAATCCAATCCACAGAGTCTTGGATCATCGAGACACGTAGCATCAGCAATGTTGAAAAGACTTTAGAGAAGATTATCAAAAGAATCATCATTCAGCGAGCTGTATCGTGACTTCCTCAAAGAGTACGAGGAATTGGGTCACATGGTACAGGCACCATCAGAGAGTACATCATCAACAGTACCACATCCAGTGTACTTCCCTCATCATGGAGTGTTAAGAGAAGACAGTGTTACGACGAAGTTGAGAGTCGTCTTCAATGGATCTTCTAAATCATCATCAGGAATTTCGATCAACGAGATCACACACGCTGGGCCAAAGCTACAAGCAAACAGCTCAGACGTGCTACTGAGATTCAGAATACCAAGACTGGTCTTCGGGACAGACATCGAAAAAATGTTCCGACAAATTAACGTGGATCCTGAAGACTGGGATTATCAGAGAATTCTGTGGTTAAACAAAGACCAACAACCGTGTGAATATCAGCTAACGACAGTCACGTACGGAACAACCAGCGCTCCGTGGCTAGCTTTGAGAGTGTTGAAGCAACTTGCAGATGATGAAGGCCACAATTTTCCAAGGGGAGTCGACACCCTAAGAAAGGGAAGATATGTGGACGACATTTTCGGAGGAGCCAATACAGAGGAAGAGCTAGAGGCCCACATCAGAGAACTAATAGGTCTCTGCATGGCGGGCGGTTTTCCACTGCAAAAGTGGTGCAACAATTCACCAGACATCATCAATAAGTTGAACTTGTCTTCGAGTTCATCATCATCCTCAAAACTTTGGGAGGAATCATCAACGAAAGTCTTAGGCATCAAGTGGAACCAACAGGCAGACGTGCTTCAGTTCCATGCGAAGCCACTTAAGAAGACAATCATCACAAAGAGGAGCATATTATCCGAGATTGCTCAGATTTACGATCCACTGGGTCTGATATCACCAGTGATCGTAAAGGCAAAAATCATCATGCAAAAGCTATGGTTAATCAAGGCAGGCTGGGATGAGGAACTGCCAGAGACAACACAACATCAGTGGACTCAATTCAGAGAGAGTCTACAACATCTAGAGAAGATCAAAATTCCCAGGTGGATACATCTATCAAGTGAACCTATCAAACTGCAGTTACATGGATTTGCTGATGCATCGAACGACGCGATGGGAGCAGCAATCTACTTAAGAGTCACCTGTGGAAATCAACAAATATCTACTAACTTGGTATGTGCTAAAACAAAGGTAGCTCCTTTGAAACGCATGACAATACCGAGGTTGGAGCTAACAGCAGCAGTGATGGTCGCAGAGTTGGCAGCATATGTCAAAGAGATCATCGAACAACCTGAGATTGAGACTTATCTGTGGACGGATTCATCAGGAACGCTTACATGGATCAAGAGTCATCCATCGAGATGGAAAGACTTCGTCAGCAACAGAGTGCAGAAAATTCAAGAGCTGCAACCAAACGCAATCTAGAGACATATCAATGGTACCAGCAATCCAGCAGATTGTGGATCGAGAGGAATAACTCCAGATCAACTAGCAAATCATCATCTTTGGTGGAATGGTCCAGTTTGGTTAAATCAAGAGCAATCAGACTGGCCAACCCCAGCAATCAACATCGAGCCATCATCAGACGTGGCAATTGAAGAGAAACCAGCGCAAGCTCAATCATTTCCAGTACAGCTACCAGAAGAAGACGAGTTTCTGGCGAGATATTCATCATTGACGAGAATGCTGAAAATATTTGGACTACTTCTCCGAGCAAGGAACAAGTTCAAAGGAAGACCTTGTCCATCAGCACCAGTTGCCACACCGCAAGAAATTGAGAAAGCAAGAATTTATTGGATACATCACATCCAGCAGGTCTACTACGAGAGAGAAATCAATATCTTGGAAGCACGTGGATTTCTTCCATCGAATCATCCACTTGCAAAACTCATGCCGATCCTGTATGAACACGGAATCCTTCGAGCTGGAGGACGTTTGGAAAACGCCAGGATTGACTATGAAGAGCAGCGCCAAATCATCATCCCGAGAAAATCTCAACTCACTACACTTATCCTGAGAGAAGCTCATCTAAAAACTCAACATGGAGGCACCCAATTGACGTTGGCTCAAATCCGACAAAAGTATTGGATTGAAGGGGGACGAGCTCCCGTGAGGTCACACGTCTTAAAATGCATCATTTGTGCAAGATGGAGACAAATACGAGCCAAGCAACTTATGGGACAACTTCCTAGTG
Organism: Aleiodes leptofemur; assembly: GCA_963942555.1. Lineage (NCBI taxonomy): Eukaryota > Metazoa > Arthropoda > Insecta > Hymenoptera > Braconidae > Aleiodes > Aleiodes leptofemur. The sequence goes on from OZ012609.1 coordinate 12,646,078, forward strand.
AGAGAGTGAACGCATCAAGAGCCTTCGAACATACGGGAGTCGATTTCGCAGGACCTGTGCACATATTGCGTAATCGTGGATACGGACCGACCACTTATAAGTGCTACATCGCAGTTTTCATCTGTATGGTGACATCGGCCATCCATCTAGAGCTAGTAACAGAGTATACAGCAGAGGCATTTCTAGCAGCGTTCAAGAGGTTCACATCGAGAAGAGGCATCTGCAAAACGATGAGCAGTGACAACGGGAGCAACTTCATCGGAGGAAATAATGAACTTAAAAAGCTCTTTGATCAACACTCGACCCAGCTGAAGAAAATAGCTTCAGTCATCGCTACACACGGCACGGAGTGGAAGTTCAACCCACCATATGCGCCACATATGGGCGGAAAGTGGGAAGCCGCTGTGAAGAGTGTAAACCATCACCTGAGACGAATCATCGGAGGCAGCTACTTGACATATGAGGAATTTACGACTCTTCTATGTCAGGTAGAAGCTGTTGTAAATTCGAGATCACTATCTCCTCTGACAGATGACCCAGAGGATTATGAGGCATTAACACCAGGCCACTTCTTGGTGGGACATCCCCTAACAAGTGTACCAGAACCATCATTACTGGAATTAAATCCAGCGAGACTCAATCGATGGCAAACTATTGCCTATCGTTTGCAACAATTTTGGGATCGTTGGCATCGAGAATGTATCCAGAGATATCAATCAATTAACAAGTGGATGAGACCAGAGGAAAATCTGAAGATTGGATCACTGGTTCTCATATCTGACGAGAATTATCCTCCATCAAAATGGCCATTAGCACGAGTCATCGTACCACATGTGGCCAGAGATGGACATGTTCGCAGCGTTAGATGCAAAACAGCTGAGAAAATCGTACTCAGGCCAATACACAAGTTGGTCCCATTACCATTCAACGAGGAAGAAGATCTAGCAAAACCAGAGGAGATTGATCAAGCATTACACCTTGGTCCTGAAGAAGAGCTCCCATCCACCTAGGCGAAAAAACCACTTGGCTATGTCGCCTCCAGGAGTTCGTCGACGGCGGGCGGGATGTTAAGAATCTTCTTAAATTATCGATGGATCCGAATTACCATCGGATCTGTCATCACGTCAATCATCAAATTAATTATTCCAATGGTCACCAGAGGCGCATTGACCTCTCTGGCGGACCTGGAAACAAAAAGGCGCGTGCTAACGCATCACTGATCATCGAAATTTTGTGCGAGTCACAACGTGTATGAAAATCATCAAGTGTGCAAAAACCGACGCCGAGTCGATAGACGCGAGGCAAATTAAACTTCTTTGTTTAACAGTTGAGTAGAGTTATCATTCAGTCAACTATCAAACAAATTAAATTACGATTTACAACCGTAATTTAACGAGAGTGAACTATCAATTATTATTAGTGAAAAAAGAGACAATTATCAGAGACAATAACATTCACAAAGAGCATTAGAATCAGTGCGGGCAAATTATTGCTAGTGTATCCATTCACGTTATTTATTAAAGAGTATATTTTCATAATAACCACGTGTTCGATTAATTAAACCTATCAACATAACTGTGTGGTCTATTGTTTGTTCGCTGATAATTCCGCTTTGTCATCCGGGGAGCCGGCTATTCACATAGTCTACTGGAGAAAAGCATCAGGGAAATTACGGCGAGTTGCATCGAATTTCCCTTGGTAAGAAATCACCTCAAAAAATAAGGAATTTCTTAACAAAAAAGTGACGGTCATTTGACCGATCAATTGACCGTCAATGACAAATTGGCAATGACTAACCATTGTAACGAGGCCAGAAATTCGGGAGGAATTCCTGCCTTGTTGTGTGTGTGTGCGTGTGTGTGTTAGGTGCGTGTGTGTGTGTTGAATGCGTGTGTGTGTAGCAGGTGCGTGTGTGTGTGTTAGGTGTGTGCGTGTGTGTGTGTTTAATGGCAGATGTACTGTTTTACCATTCAAAAGAGGCAGATTCTACGGCAGAAATCCGGAACTACCAACGTTGCTCAGCGTACTGCAGCGCCCTCTGTGTTGTGGATCACCGTCAAATACGTGGAATTAAGATTCGGGATTATTCTTCAAATAAATACTATGAAAACGACTAGTTGTTCATGAATTATCTCTTTAATTGTCGAAATTATGATAAATCCGGTTTTCATCCGTTTGAATTCGGCGCCAAGGACTGGCGTCACACAAGTGCGCTTTGAGGTGGTGGGAGTGAGCTGGCCGGTGTACAATATGGCCGACCGCGTGGTACGCAACAACACGTGTTGACGACTTTTTATGTATTTCAGATCTTATGGGTTCCTATTATTAGTTATTCCGGAAATAACTACATGAATATATTCTTTAACCCTTTTTCAACAATTGTACTGATATTTCCGATTGATTAATGCCCGGATGCTCGAGATAATTGTGGATTATCTCTACTTATATTTAATTGGCGTGGGGACGCCAATTACGTTCTCGGGTTTTTCACCAATTCCTTTTGTAGTAAATAATTAAATCTTTGGCCAAACTCGATGCCGTATTTATCCACAATTAGTCTCTCCCTTTATTCGGATCAAGTAACCTACAATATTCCCCTAATTCATATTTATTTAATCATACTGAGGCTGACCACGCGGTAACGAAATCAGACTTACTCGTGACAGCCAGATTCCTCTCTCCGGATTTCCTTACACTACTTTCTCACTTGGAGTCTTTTCAATTAATTACACTTATTCTAATCTCACCAGGAGTTCTTTATTCACTTAACTGTACTAATGTTTCACTTAATATTATTGTTACTTATCACTAAAAATCCTTATTTAATTACTTAATTATAAAGAACTTAAAGAATACGTTGCTTTTGCTTTAGCAGTTTACACAGGAGTGGGGATTTTCACTCAGCTGTGAAAATCCTGGCTTCTGTCTCCGGCAGGTGCTGCCTCTATCTATGATCACTCGATAAATCGATTATCGACTGCCGATTATTACCTCTATCCGGAGGAGGAGGGAGAGGGCGCCTCGACGATAAAACCCTTATACAATCACATCGTAACACCATTTTGGTCAAAAAATGATGACCAAATCGTGGGTCAGTAAAGGGATCAAACATCGTTTCGACGGTCAAATTCCATCTAAATAGAACTAATTAATATTTTTTTCGAGAACCACATGAGAATTTCCGTGAATAAATTTTTGTATTTCCCGTGTCAAAATTCCGAGACGATTGACTCGTGTACTGAGCCAAAGACTTCTGTATCTTCTTCTGTGTCTAGAGTCCAAAACATTCAGGATACAAGTAATATGGTAGAACGTCATGGAGATATATATCTATCTGTCATACAGGAGTGAGCTAAATCTGTTAGGATAAGTACAGAATTTATGCAGAGTTTACAATTTGTTGAAAAAACAAGAGAATATCCCTGTGATATAATTATATTTCAATTTAATAAGCCATTTCCTCTTTAAAAATATCATTTCACTAAAAATGACAAAAAAATGACCCAAGAACAAATTGACGGTCATTTTCCATCTAAATAGCTGGATTTCATTATAGATTTTGGTTCTTTATTCTTCATTCGGATATTTCAATCGCCGATATTTTACCGAAAATGAGAAATACTGCACGACTTTTGGAGATGAATGATTTCTATGAGTATTTCTATTGAATTTAAAGAAATCATGAAAATTACATAAAAAATGACCGAAAATAAAATTGACGGTCAATTTTCATCTATATAGATGGATTTTGACATTTATTTCTTCTGACTGACCATTTGAATTTTTGACGGTCAATTTCCAACGAAAATTGTGGTCAAGTCAGGAATGGTCACAAAACGGTCAATTGACGACTGACCTGACCAATTTCAAAATTGACCGTCATTTTACATCTCTAGTAGTGGCTTCAGTTCACTAATTAACTTCCCGATAGGAAGTTATAGGGATTACCCCTAAAACCGAAGTTCTTCAGAGAGGTGGGGGAGTGGTTGGATCATGTTTTTGGGAAATTTCAAGGGGGAGTGTATGTATGTGTGTGTGTTCGTCTGTATGTGGTCATTTTTTTCCGAAAATTTTTCCCGAAATAATGATCGGATTGAGATCTTCAATATCGCGATCGATGCATATTGGTGAGAACTAGAGCTGATTGAATTTTGGATCGATTTAGTGGAGTCATCCTTTATTTATTTAACAAACAATAAAATAATGTCTTGGAAATGACAAGATACCGGAAAAAGATCTTTAGGACAGTTGAAGATATCAATATGGGGAGGGAGGGGCAATATGGACACCTGGGGCAAAATGGACCCTGGGGCAAAATGGATTTTTTTTTGCATAATTTTTTTTATCAAGTATTTTTTATTGTTACACTTTGTAACGAGGCTAGAAATTCGGGAGGAATTCCTGCCTCGTTGTGTGTAGGTGCGTGTGTGTGTTAGGTGCGTGTGTGTGTGTGTGGAATGCGTGTGTGTGTAATAGGTGCGTGTGTGTGTGTGTTAAATGGCGGATGTACTGTATTTCCATTCAAAAGATGATTTTATCCAAAAGAGTCCGGAACTACCAACGTTGTCCAGCTCTGCAGCGCCCTCTGAGTTAGGACTCACCGTCAATTACGTGGGATTAATATTCGGAATTATTCTCCATAAATAATGTAACACGACGATTTGTTCATTGGAAGATCTCTTTAATTGCAGAAAATAATACAAGTCCAATTCCCCTATCGTTTGAATTTGGCGCCAAGTACTGCGCCACGCGGGTGTGCCTTGAGTATGGTGGGGGCGCCCTGAGTATGGTGGGGGTGAGCCGGCCGGCGAACAATATGGCCGACCGCGTGGTACCAACAACACCTGTTGATGACTTTTATGTATTTCAGTGAAATAATGCGTTATTTCCGGATTCTCGCGGAAATAACACCATGAATGTATTTGTTATTTATTTGGCCACAACTGCCATGAGCTTCCCGATTAATTAAATGCCAGATGTTCGAGATAATTGTCCATCATGTCTAAATGTATTTAATTGGCGTGGGGACGCCAATTACGTTCTTGGAATTTTCACAATTCCTTTTTATGCTAAATAATTAAATCGTTGGCCAAAATCGATGCCTCAGTTATCCACAATTATTCCCCAACTCTTTCCGGACAATTTAACCCACAAAATTCCCCTGATTAATATTTATTCAATTATACTGAGGCTGAACACGCGGTAACGAAAACAGACTTACTCGTGACAGCCAAATTCTCCAATCCGGATTTCCTTATGCTATTTCTCACTGGGAGTCTTTTTAGTTCTTTACACTTAATTCTAATCTCACTAGGAGTTCTTTGTTCCACTTAAGATTAATTCACTTATCACTAAAATCCTTATTTAATTACTTAATTATACGGAACTTAGATAATACGCGGTTTTTGCTTTGACAGTTTACACAGGAGTGGGGGTTTTTTCTTCAATCGTGAAAACCTTCACTCCTGTCTCCGGCAAGTGCTGCCTCTACGGCTGAACCGTCGATAATCAATTATCGACCGTAGAACAATATCCTTTTCCGGAAGAGGAGGAAGAGGGCGCCTCGGCGATAAAAACCCCCTTACGACCACCTCGTAACAACTTTGTTATAGAATTCCGCGGATAAATTCTGTGGATTTGAAGTAAAGAAACCGTATGCGACCGTCCCCAAGCTACGGCCACTTCGATTCCAATTCTGAGAAATTTAAAGGGCCAGATACGAATGTTTATAATTGAGAGACAATTGGCAAAGCCATTGAATGACGGAAAAAGGGATTGGGGGAGTTTCGAGCAGCTGCGAGCGTATAATTTATGAGTGTCTCTTGTAGTATATTTGCGTTCAATTATGTTTCTCGGGGATTTCTACCCATCCCACGTGGAACCCGGCTGAATCGTGACTCAGAGAGCACGCACAATTCTTCGCTGTAGATATGTCGGGAAGTTAACTTTGTGACACGTTTGCAGAGTCACAAAAAAAGTTGGAAAAAAAATGTTTTTTAATCGGGAAATTATTAATAGAAAAAATGAGTGAACTGAAGCCACTACGTAGTCGTGAGTGAGCGTAGCGAACGAGCTACGACAGCCTACGAGATCGCGAGCGAGCAACGATAACCTATAAATTCGCAAACGAGCGCAGCGAGCGAGCTACAACAACCCACATATTCGCGAGCGAGTGAGCAGCTATAACCTGCTTGTTTCTTTTATTAATAACTTCCCGATTGAAAAACATTTCTTTTCCAACTTTTTTTTGTGACTCTGCAAACGTGTCACAAAATTAACTTCCCGACATATTCACAGCGAAGAACTGCGCGTGTCCTCTGAGTCACGATTTAGCCGGGTTCCACGTGGAATGATGGTCGAAATCCCCGAGGAACATAATTGAACGCAATTATACTACAAGAGACTCTCATAAATTATACGTTCGCAAGTTGCTTGAAATTCCCCCGATCCCTTTTTCCGTAATTCAATGGCTTTGCCAATTGTCTCTCAATTATAAACATTCGTATCTGGCCCTTTAAATGGCCCGTTTTTTTGAAAATCTCGAGAACCGTTTGAGTTGAAGGGCTCAAAATTGCGGTGAATCATTCTTATTCGACACCAAATCGATCCCCTGAGTGTGAGTCAAAAAAGCCATGGGGGCAGATTTTCCATATTAATCCGGCCATGCCCTTTAGATTTCTAAACACAAAATAATATGAAAATTCGACAAAAACAATCAATTCAATTCTCAAATCTTTTCTCGAATATGTTTCTATTTCAATTATTTGATTTTCATAATTAAATGGATCCTAAAATGTTAACATAAATGATAAATCCATTCTTTAATTAATCCTCAATAAATTTGAATTTCAATAACTCAGTTTTTACAGTGTTACGTGTGAGATTCTATGCTTTTCATCCCAAATTGTTTCTTCCTTTCACACACACGTTCACCAACCAATAATTGATACTCATTATGAGCTCCTTCGATCAGCTCAATTTTGGAGACCTCACGGGTGGATTCACTCGTGCACTTGGGATTTTTAGGAGATATTTTGCGGGAAACTTCTAAATAATAACAGATGATGATGATTGAATCAATGATATAATGTTCAAATATTGATCAGTTACAAAGGTTACTTTGAGTCCGCCTGCGGCGGAGGTAATTATTCTTGCGAGTTTTCCTCAGTGGAGACCCGGAGGTGTCCACCGGTCGAGAGTAATCCCCGAAGTGACAAGACTTGAGTTTTTAGTCACATCGTTACCCAAAACTGCAGAATCGGCCGGATAGTTTTGGAGAAAAATGAAAATGTCGAAATATCGTTTTTTCGACTTTTCTCGATGAAAAATGGAATCACAGCGTCCACTCTCAGCGAGGAGATGCGCGCTTATGAGCTGCATCTTTGACCCCCGGGGTGGTGGGAGCTCAAATTTTTACTTTATCCAGTATAAAACTTTTGAGAAATTTTTCGTAAAAATCTTGATTCCACGATCACTTAATAAATAATTGAGCTAGAGACCTCAAATTTCGTAAGGTTATACATCTGATGAGCACAAAGGTTGGTATTGAAATTGAGCGGAATCGGTCCAGTAGTTTCTTAGATATTACCATAGAAACATCAGAAAAATCAAGCTATATCTTCGAAACTATTCAATTGATTATATCTGGGGCGAACGTAACCCTCTGAGGCCCATTTTAGTTTTTGCACTCCACGCACAGATCAGTGATGATGGATTTAAAATTGGAAAGTGCATTCGGAAGCTCTCTGCCAATTGCATTGGCAGAATATTAAATTTACGATGTTCAAATTACGCACAAGTAGTGGGGCTCCTGCTTGTTTGGCAATTTAACAGTCCTAAGTAGATTGAAGTTTAGTTTTTTGACAGTGAATAACTAGTGAGCTCGTGCAAAACTCGACATATTTGGTGATTGGATGGCAGATATTTCACATTTTCGCAGACGCAAAACATAGACTTTATAAACAGTTACTAATGTTTTTACAGTCATTGGACCAATTCTTGACGTGAAAAGAACCAGCTTGTGCTAGTGAGGAGATCACTATTTTACCGACGATTCACCGTGAATTCACGAAATCTTGACTGTAAAAAAACTGTTGGCTGAAAGGATTTTCACTAACGAATTATTGGAAATTCCCCGAACTTCCATTGACTCAATATTGCCTATTATCTGATTTTTTGGTACAATTATCAATATCAATAATCATTCTAAAAATCGGTTTAATGAGGAAAATTATATTGTAATTCATAATTCTGACGGCAGATGCTGTTTAGATCTGAAGATACGTAATAATGACGCAATAATAAAGACATCAATTGAATTAAAAGAAGGAATTCATATAAATTTTATTAAATAATACTCGATATTAATCACAAACTATTTATTGTAATAGTTGTAACTTTAAATATTTATAGAATACAACAGTTATACAGGGTGTGTCTGAGAAAGTGTACTTCCAGTGAGTATGCGATAGAAGAAATTCCTCTGAATACTGGAAAAATAATTATTGGCCCAGCAAGATCCTCAGCACGATATCCAGCAAGATCACCAGCGCGATGTCCAGCAAGATCATCAGCACGATTTCCACCAAGATCATCAGTGCGACGTGCTGCAAGACCTTCTACAAGATTGTCAGCAATTTTTCAAGTATTTTTCCAGTATTCAGAGGAATTTCTTCTATCGCATACTCACTGGAAGTGCACTTTTTCAGTTACACCCTGTATAGTACGCTTTGGCAGGGTTCATTGGTAACGAGGGTGTTATCAATGAAAGTTCGCTTTTTGGAATAATCTTTGTAGCTTCAGTCTTAATAGTTATACGGTTTGACGATGCATTCAGTTTCTAGTGTAGCTGTAGGATTTCAAAAACTCTCCAGCCCATCTAATTATATTACTCTTAATCATATCTTCAAAAAAATTTCAATACTACGTAAACTTTGAAACAAATGTAAATATTATTGTACTGGTAAAAAATTGTTTTCGCAAAAATGGAATTCCAGGAAACTAATAAGAGTCTAGATTTGAGCCCAAATGAATAATTTTGTAGATACTGCTATAAGGTCCAATTTGAAATAATGTAAAATAATTTTCTTATTCATTTTTGAAAAGCTGGGACAATTTTCTTTTTGAATATGATTCAAAAATTCATTTTGAATTATTTTAAATTGAGCCTCATAGCTATATCTCAGAAAATACTTGTCTGGGCCCAATTTGAACCAGTGTACGTGCAGGCTGGGAAAAATTACGATCATATGGGCACTTCAAATTCAATTTTCATTTCGCCTCAAGTCGGTAAGGCTAACTTTTTTTCTTTTTTTGGGCTCAAAAATTAAATATTTGAAAGTGAAAGTTCTATCTACCTACAGTCTATCGGATCTGACTACAATAAGTAATTCAGTCATTCCGAAAGTATCCGTCTGAATTTCCCAGCTAGGAATTGACGATCGGAACAAGCCTTGCTCAGCCTTTGCCCAAGGCTGAGGCTGAGTAGTCTAAGGCTCAGATGACAAGGCTGAAACAAGCCTTGATGAGCCTTAGAATGATAAGATCATCCCAAGGTTGGAAACTGAGGCTTTCCCCAACACTCAGATCTAAGTCTGGAATGAGGGTGAACCGTTCCAGACAATGGAGCTGTAGAATGTTTAAACAATTGTTTAACATTAATTACTATTGAATTATAAGGCTTTCACGAGATGAATCAGCTCAAATAGTATTGAAAATAACATTAATATGGGAAAAAAAGTTGCTCCGGCTTGGATTCCAACCCACGACCATTGATTCTAAAAATTTTTAATGATAAAAAGGCTATTTTATTATTATTAATTATCCTCGACCCTATTGGTATGAATATATTTATTCAGATGCCGCGTCCGGATGTTGTTCCCCAGAGAAGATCGTCCTGGTGCCGCTACTGTCCAAGATATCCACCGAAGGACTGTGCTCGAAACATGCATCTAGCCCACTAGGCTATTTCACTTACTTGAGTTCATAAGACATAAACCCGAATTATAAAGTGACTCAACCATTTCTCTCATTGACACTCTAAAACTCTATGTTCATATATTCCATTTTTCATCCTTCCAATGTTATAATAATAATTTTATTCAATTATCTATCCGCTTAAATAATTAATAACAGAATTTTGTCGATTTGAATCGAAATCAGGCTTAGCCCAAAACTGAGACAAACCTCGAATGAGGCTCAATGAAATATTCCAAAAATCACACAAATAAATGGAATTTACCTATTAACACGAATATTGTTATTGTTATTGCAATAATAATGGGGAAATTCCTATCTAATGAGTGAAGGCTGGCCCGAGACTCGTCCACCCTTCAGAATGAAGCCTTTATAGAGGAAGCCTCAATCGAGGCTGATTCAAGCCTAGGTTGAAATTTGAAAATGAAGGAATGAAAACTCATAATCTGCGCCTAATTTTGACGACAAGAACAAGCCTGGCAGAGGCTTGGTTCCCCAAGCCTCAGTGCGCCAAGGTTAGTAAGGGGCTGTACTCGTCGTCAGCCTCGGCGCCTCCTACCTGGGATATATCAATTAAATTTTTATTTCATTCAAATTTTTAATAATTAGCCTTTAGGAATTGTTCATTGGAAGTACTAATGCGTTACTTAGGATGAGAATATCTAGATTGGAATTTATTTATTTCCATTATTTATTCAGAACAGATTCAGAATTTTCCAAGCTGATTGTCTCATTACTTGTTCCATGAATAAATATACTACTTTGAGAGTAATATTTTCACATTAATCAATCAATTGATTGATGCAAAAAATTGGTGATCATTATCAATCGTTCGTTTCTTCAATTCAAAGACAAATTTCTCAATGAAATATTATTTTTTTCTCAGTATACGACAGTATTAAGAAAACAATTTTTTAATTTCATAAACATCAAAGAAATTGCATTTACAATAACAATGTATTTCACGACTGATAATTTACCAGCCATCCACTCCTACTTTACTGACAATTATCTCACCTTTCACTAGTTATGCACCGTCAATAGACGATCAAGTCACCATTATCAGTCCATTGAATACTGCAAGGATGACGGTCAGATGACTGTGGAAAAATGGTTGATTCATTCTGAAAAGCAAATTTTCTCACGGTAAAAATACTGTATATATATGAGAGATTCACTGTGATAACATTGGGCCGAATTTGCAGAAGCACACTACTGATAAGTGGCGAAACGACTATAGTTCGGCGGTGATTTGTCGGTAAAATCAATTCACCGTCAATTCACGATTCTCTCACTGCATTTTTACCGTGATCAAGAAACCGCCAGGAACACTAAGACTCTCTATTTTATTTCTTTATCCTTTTACATATCGAAGATGAGAGAAATAGAGGACGTGTGATTTCTCCACACGTCACAACAGTAAACATCATTTCAAAAATTTTACAAAAAAAAAAGATAATTCTTCAATTTTCCAATTAATTTGCATCTGATGAATTCAATTTTTTTACAGTAAAAATCATTCCAAAGTTTCAATAAAAATGATCAATCATTTCTTCGATTCATTTTCAAGTAAATTTTCATTTCAATTACTTCGTTTACCTAATAAAAACAATCCCCAAAATTTGGCAAAAAATAATCATTCAGTTTTTCAATTTATTTGCATCCAAAATGATTAAGAATGATCTCTAAGATTGAACAAAAATAACCAGTAGATTTTCGACTCAGTTTGGATTTAAAAATCCCATTTTCACAATGATAATCATTCCAAGAATTCAATAAAAATAATCAATCATTTCTTCAATTAATTCCCAAGTAAATTTCCACTTCAATTATTTAATTTTTGTTTCAATAAAAAAAATGATTCTAAAATTTAACAAAAATACATTAAATTGCTCAAATTAATACTTCTAATATTCAACTTTTCTTTTCAAAATGCATGGAAGTTGCGCGCGCAGTATCCACGGGATTTTTAATCATTTTTCTCCACTTACTTTTGCTTTTCTCTCGACATCAAAATCTTTTCAACATTTCTTTATTTCCTTTTCCCAATAATCGTGGTAATATGGGAGATAAAACAAATAAATTTATTAATAAATTAATTTTTATTAATAAATTTTTTAAGAGAATCAAATTTCGGAAAAAATATGTAATGCGCAAGCAGGATTTGAAACCACGACCCTCTGATTACATGTGAGGTGCTCTGACCACTGAGCTATTGCGAGTTACTATATTTACCTTCGAATTTTTATTCTCACATCTTTTCTTCACCTTCCATCCACGAGGCAATGTCACCATTAAACAAATTAATTTATTAATAAATTAATTTTTATTAATAAATTTTTTAAGAGAATCAAATTTCGGAAAAAATATGTAATGTGCAAGCGGGATTTGAACCCACGACCCTCTGATTACATGTCAGGTGCTCTGACCACTGAGCTATTGCGAGTTACTATATTTACCTTCGAATTTTGATTCTCACATCTTTTCTCCACCTCCCATCCACGAGGCTAATACTATTTCCAATAGTTTTTAATATTGAAATCTTTCCACGTAGAAAAATTCTGATGGCGGCCGCCATGGCGCGGGCCATGGCGGTGGTCATGGCACCGGCCATGGCGGCCGCCATCACAAATTTGCCGCTTTCCATGGAGTTCTTTCCCATGGCGATTTTTATGACGATTCTTTCCATGGCAATTTTTTGCATGATGATTCTTTTCATGACTTTTCCATAAATTTTTCATGCATTTCATGAATTTATGGCTATAGCAAATTTCTCCATAGCAAATTTTGCATTGACGAATTCTGCCATGGAGAAAATGCAATGGAGAGAAACGCCATGGAAAGGATCGCCATGGAAGGATCACTATGGAAAAAGTTACTATGGAAAACAAACGCCATAGAAAAAAAGCCTATGGAAAAGAAAGCTATGAAAAAAAAGCCATGGGAAAAAATGAAAAGAATCATCATGGGAAGAAATGTTGTGCAAAAATATGCCTTGGATAGAATCGCCATGGAAAAATTGCCATGGGAAAGAACTTCATAGAAAGCGGCAAATTTGTGATGGCGGCCGCCATGGCAGCGGCCATGGCGACCGCCATGGCCAGCGCCATGACCACCGCCATGGCCCGCGCCATGGCGGCCGCCATCAGAATTTTTCTACGTGTCTATTTCAGTTTTTGTAAATGTTACACCATGATTTCTTTTCTCTTTTTCTTCTTCCTTTTTCCACATAAACAATTTTGAAATTTTAGTTTCTTTCTCTTCTTTCTCTTTAACTTCTTCACTTTAATCCTTTAGTTTTTCTTCTTTTACGATTCCCTTTTTCGTCCTCCTCTTTCTTTTTCCTAATCTTTTCTAAACAATTTGAAATTTTTTATTTTTTTTCCATTATTACAAAACTGATCCAAAAATCTTTATTTCTTGGCCACTTCGTTTTTTTTTTTTTTTTTTTTTTTTTTTTTTATTGAAAAGTATTAGCCCTTATGGGTTATTTACATTCTGATATAACTGGAATATCATACATCGTCAATATACGTTCATATCTTGAAAAGTACACAGTTGCTTTATCTTATTACTATATAGCATTAATGTTAGTGACTTATCATATCCTAATATCGCTCGCTGTGATAAATCGGTGGATTATTCTCAGTATGTTGGGATCGGTTGATGCCAGGAATACTTCCGCGCAATACGGTGCCTGATAACTCATTTTTCTCAACTCCCTAACCATTAAACCTCTGTTCTCTTCCAGCAGAGGACAGGCCACTTCGTTCTCCGCACCCAAATAACATAATTAGGGTAAGGAGTGCAACGACTTTGCAGTTGTTGATTGCTCCTTCTCCTAATTTATTCAACAGGGGTCAGTCATGTGACAAAAATTGCACATGATTCGCACCTCATAATTGACAGAGTGGGAAAATGCTCGCATTTTCTACTGTTGTCAAGGCATAGTAATTTAATGCCCTTGAACCATCAGTGGAAGAGCGGGAGAGAAAAGAGAGCATCGAGTTATTTAACTCGTTTCCTCCCCTCCCCATTCATTCCAATAATAATATAAAAAAACTAGAGGTGCGTAGCTGCTCGCTCGCGCAAATGGAGGAGTGCGTTATTGCTGATTAGAAGGAATTAGTAGGAGTGTATTGTGATGAGAGTGACTCTTCGAGCCACACTAAGAACTTCCCAATAATTTCTCTCAGTTACTATTAGAAAAAATGATGAATGAAAAAAACAAATGCAAAAAACAAAGTTATGAAGAAGTTTTTCGAAAAATCTTCAGTTTTATTGATCGTAGCATAACAATTCTGAATGGAGATAGAAGATGAGATCATTTGCCAGTTATTGATTGATTCAGTCATTCATTTAGTATTGATTCTTGAGATAGTTAACGGGCAACAACAGATTCCTATGGAAGGTTCCATGAATACCTCAATAATCGATATTTTTCATTAAAAACCACATAGCTTGCTGTCGAATGATCCCACCTTTCACCTCCATTTGGAATTTTTGCGCTATCATTAATAGGACCAAAGATATTGTAAAATGAATTCGATTATATTCTCGTAAAAAAACTAAGAAATCGCTGAACTAATTTCAACCAAAATCTAATCAACACTAATCTATATCGAGATGCTTCGATTCCAACATTGATTATTCCGATCGCATTATTGATTAACGAGAAAACGTGAACGAAAAATTGGGGTTTTTCAAAAACACCAAAAAACTTCATTTTTGCCACTTTTTCAAACCGATTTTGAGAATGCGAAAATTTTTTCTTACCAGAAAACATAAACAGATACGCATAGCACATTGATTCAAGTTTAAGAAACCCATCATCCGTTTGCTGTGCGACCAGTAGTTCATGAGATATCGATGATCGAAGACAAAAAGGTGTTTTTTCATTCAACCACCGATATCTCAGTAATAAATGGTCGTACAGAAAAAAGAAAATTGAATTGAAGCTAAAGAATCACGCTAAAGGATTCTGCCATTGGCTGAGCCAAAAAAAAATTTTTGGAGCCCATGGATCATTTTGAAAATTGAAAAAAAAAAAATTCCTTCGCCTTTATTGCTTTTTTCGCGCCATAAATAATGTTCAAAAAAAATTTCCATTCCAAGATTTCAAAAGTACACATTCCAAGCTTCATTTTTCTTTTTTGTTCATCTTGATCCGATCATTTTTCGCGAAGTTACAGTCCTTTGAAAATCACTGAAGAAATGGAAAAAAATTCTGCTCCTTTAATTGTTTTGCTGAGTATGTAATCAATTGAATAGTTTTGAAGATATAACTTGCTTTTTCTGATGTTTTTATGCTGATATCTAAAAAACTACTGGACCGATTTCACTGAGTTTCAATACCAACTTCTGTGCTCATCAGATGTATAACCGCACAAAATTTGAGGTCTCTAGCTCAATTATTTATTAAGTTATCGTGGAATCAAGATTTTTACGAAAAATTTCTCGAAAGTTTTATACTGGATAAACTAAAAATCTGAGCTCCCACCACCCCAAAGGGTCAAAGATGCAGCTCTTAGACGTGCATCTCCTTGCTGAGAGTGGACGCTGTGATTCCATTTTTCATCGAGAAATGTCGAAAAAACGATATTTCGACATTTTCATTTTTCTCAAAAACTATCCGGCCGATTTAGCTGAAATTTTCGTGAGAGCTTGGGGCACGCATGGCGAACTTATGGTAAAATTGCCACACACACACACACATACACACATACGGACAACCATACAGACATTCATTGAAAAATATCATCTCTCGACATTTCTGATCATTCGGAGTCATATTCCGATGAAATCTCAAATTCGAAAAAAATCACGATTACAATGCTTCCCTTCGGAAGCAAAAAGGGCTGAATTAATAAAAGAGGAAAAGTTCAACTAACAAAGTGAGTTATAAATTTATTGGATAAATCGCAGAAAACCCTTCAAGTAGTAGTAATTGGTTTTATGTGAATGAAAGTTCAAATATACATTAAAAAGAGATAAAGGGCTAATAAGTCAGGTCAACACTATATTTTTCTATAATTTTGTTCTTCTCGGCAATAACACAATTTTCTGAAAATAAAGAATTTTCAGCTAGTCCAAGATTTGGACATAACAGCTCATTTTCCAAAAACTACCGGGTTGATTTACACCAACTCGTATTCAAAGGATTTGTTATAATGAAGGGAACGAACTCTCTAGATTTCCAATTTATTGGTTAAGTTTTCTTCTTGTTATGAAAAAAATAACTTTCTTGGAAAAAATATAGAATTTTAATTTTCTCCATTTTTTTGTGAGAACACATATAGTTTTTATTTCATTATA
Source organism: Aleiodes leptofemur (assembly GCA_963942555.1). Classification (NCBI taxonomy): domain Eukaryota; kingdom Metazoa; phylum Arthropoda; class Insecta; order Hymenoptera; family Braconidae; genus Aleiodes; species Aleiodes leptofemur. The sequence goes on from OZ012609.1 coordinate 12,662,368, forward strand.
ATAATGTATATGGGTCATTCCATGTCAAATCACCTAATTTTAAAAATGATATTTTTTGATTGGGTTGAATTTTTCATATGTTTTGATACGTATCAAAATATGCCTAAACACAAATTTTGAGACCTCAATTTTCAAAAACCTCAGAGATATGAATTTTTGGATATCGCAAAAAATCACCAATATGGCAATTTTCAAATATTTATATCTCCTGATTCAATTATCGTAACCATATCTTACAGGTGGCTATTTTCATCGTTTTGAGGCGTAGTTTTCGAGAAAAAAAATATAAGAACCAATTTTTTTCATTTTTCACCGTTTTTTCTTAATTTTTAACCTAATTTTTGACTTTTTTTGAAGAGCGACACTTTTGATTTTTTCGAAAAAAATATATGTTACACTAGGCTGTAAAACGAATTTTTTGAGCACTTGATGAAAATGGGATTCAAATATCTTCGATTTTTTAAGCCACTTTTTCGCTTTTTCAAACATAAATTCGCATTTTTTGAAAATTTTTCAATTTTTCATGAGAATTTCATTCTAAATATGGACAACTCATATTCCCCTCCTGTGCCAAATGACTAAATTGGAAATTTTTTCTAATATAATGTGACAAAAAATTTTTTTTTGCTCATTTTATTCTTTACAAGTCGTTCTTAGGAGTTTTATGGTAGTTTCTTCTCGAAATATCAGAAATCGACGTTTGATACACTGGCGGAAACAATTAAAGGATTAAATGAAAATTCCGAATTTTCAGCAGCTTTTCAAATGGCCGTATCTTTCTCAAAAATGATCGTATAGAAATAAAAAAAAAAGAAATTTGAAGCTTAAAGTCTCTAGTTCCGAAATCTTCAGACCAAAAAAAATTTCCGTCCCAAGATCTCGAAACTAGAGACTTTAAGCTTCAAACTGTTGTTTGAAAGCTCCGATACGATCATTTTTGAAAAAGATACGGCCTTTTGAAAAACCGCTGAAAATAGAAAATTTTCCTTTGATCCCTTAATTGTTTCCGCTAGTGTATGAAAGGAAACTAATTTTGCGACGCTTAAGGGATCTTATCACTTTACATTTCCAAAAAAAAAAAATTTTCTCCGAAATTCGCTATTTCAGACGCGAATAAATATTATGAGCAAATAGAAGGCATACTCTATGATGTAGATATCGCTAATTGAGGACAAGCAAGATTTCCTGCGATTTTTCATTCAAAGGAACTTCAAACGCTTTTTTCTCGAAACATCGTTTTTTGACAGCTTGTTGATAAAATCTTCGAAATTACTGAACCGATCCTTATGGAATTTTGAGCACATATTCTTTACTACTATAGCTATAGCGCATTAGATGATTTTTCAAAATTTTGATATTTACCATTTTTTTGCCACGAACCGTGAAAAAAATCATGTTTTTTTTTTTGGTTTTTTCCGACAATGTCTACCATTTTATCATTTTTGCTTATATCAAAAATCGTACTATATGCGCTATAGCTATGGTAGTGGAGAATATGTGCTTGAAATTTCATTAGTTTCGAAGATTTTATCAACAAGCTGTCAAAAAACGTTGTTTCAAGAAAAACGCGTCTAAAAGCCCTTTATATGAAAAATTACGGAAAATGTTACTTGTCCTTAAGTAGCGATATTTGCATCATAGAGTATGTCTTCTAGTTATTCATAATGTTCATTCGCATCTAAAATGGAGAATTTCGAAAGAAAAATATTTTTTGTATATTGTAAAGTGAGAAGACCCCTTAATAAAAATGCTACGCTTTCTCCAAATTTTATAGTTATCTTAATATCAAAATTTTGGTTTGGCTCTTTGTTGAATATTTTTTTAGTTATTTTAGTCAGTATATTTTTTTTAACTCGCTCTTATTGTCTCAATTATTTATATTTCATGGAATACTAGTCTGCACGATTCATAATAATGAGTTAAAAAAAATAAAATGAGTGAAAAAATTTTTTGTCCATATATTGACAAAGATTTTAACAATTTACGCATTCAGCACAATAGGAAAATAGTAGCTGACCGTATTTACAATGAAATTCTCATGAAAAAATAAAAAAATTTCAAAAAACTCGAATTTATGATTAAAAAAATGCGAAAAAGTGACTTAAAAAATCGAAGATATTTGAATCTCACTTTCATTAAGGGCTCAAAAGACACGTTTTATAACCTAGTATAACATACATTTTTTTCAAAAAAATCAAAAGTGTCGCTCTTCAAACAAATTCAAAATTCAAGTTAAAAATTAAGAAAAAACGGTGAAAAATAAAAAAAATTGTCTTATATTTTTTTTTCGAAAACTACATCCCAAAACAAAGAAAATAGACACCTGTAAGATATGGTTACGATGATTTAATCAGGAGATATAAATATTTGAAAATTACCATATTTTCATTTTTTTGCAATATTCAAAAATTCATATCTCCGAGGCTTTTGGAAATTAAGGTCTCAAAATTTGGGTTTAGGCATATTTCGATACGTATCGAAAGATATAAAAAATTCAACCCAATCAAAAAATATCATTTTTGAAATCAGGTGATTTGACATGGAATGACCCATATACATTATAATGAAGTATCTGAGGTATTCCACGTGAAATCAGCGGACTTTTCCTTGACCTCTACCAATTTGGTCCAGTTTTTTTCGTATGATTATATCAATTTCAAGGAAACCCCGAATTTTTTTTAGATTTTCCTACATAACCCTTGTTGAAAAAAAAACATTTTTCCCTAAAAATAAACGCCCCATTTTAAAAATCTGAAGAAATTCTCAAAAATACCTAATTATATGTAGAAATTTTCGAGCCATCGTCCAGAGTGGAAATATGATTTTTTTTTTCTCTCACTTATTTAACGTCGCCATCTTTTCGCTAAGATTATGCCAATCAGTGACGGAGGGTCATGGTGTGTCTGTGGACAAAGCACTTGTAAATAATTTTACAGTAGTGCTTGTATCATTCGGCAGAGACTAGGATTTGAACCCGGATCGTTCGGTTGGCAATCCGACACTCTACCGAACGAGCCACCGTTCGCCTCGGAAGTATGATTCTTTCTGTATTTTACGAGCCATTAATGTTGGAATAATTTCGGAAAATCCGAGAACCGCTGACTTTGGGCAGATAATTGAATTCTCTGACTCACTATTAGATTTTTTGGGGAACGAAAGGTCCGGATATATATTAGGAGGCATCAGCGGACCAGATCCGTGCCTTAATGACTGAAATTGTTAAATTTCTTAGTTAAGTTATAGTATAAATTTTGAGAATCAGGTCCCGATTAAATTTAGGGGGGCATCGGCGGACAATATCCGTGCCCCAATAATCATTGTAGTCATAAAGTGTATAAAATCTCAGGGAAGCGCCTCAAAAAATAGCCCGGTCACGGGAAAAGAATTAATAAAAATTCATTCAAAGTTCCGTATCAATTTGAATGAAACCGTGCGAAAGTCCCGTGGCAACCGCGAGTGTGCTAGCAAGAGCTAGTGGTACCCATACTGTCTGTGTATGCTCAATTCACCAGAACGTTAAATTAATGATAATAGGTAAGAGCTTAAAACTTGATCAGTGATTGATTGCTTTTGTTGTCTAGAATCAGTGGTGATTATTCTGTGAATTTTGTTGTACATATGGAGGAATATGCTGCTACGTTTCTTTTTTTTATAGAAAGTCACTTAGGAGTTCTCACAAAGGATTCCCGACCATTGAACCACTACAGTGATTGCCTGGACTTTATAACATGTTCCAGCTCATCACCAGCGTGCTACTTTGGGACGTGCACTGCTTGTCCAGGAATCGAGGTTTTGCGTGACTATCTTGATGAAGTACTAAATGAAAATGGAATTGACAGTATCAGGTACAAATATTGGGTTTCAACGCCTCGTACAAGTCCCGAAACGGAGGTCAAAGAAACATCTGATTTCGTTGCCAATTTTTGTGAGAAAATCAAAAGTCTTTTGCCACATTCTTTTATCGCGAAAGCACAATCAACTTTCGTGAAAACGGCGAAAGAATCTCTCAAAGATAACGAATTTCTGGTTCAGTGTGAATTTGCCGCAAACTACTTATTTGTTGTGCAAGAAGCAGCTCCAGAGTTCCATTGGAACAATAACCAGGCCACAATATATCCAGTTGTCGTCTACTTCAAAAGCAAAGATGTTATTGATCACAGAAGTTCGGTCATTATATCCGATTGCTCAAATCACGACTCAATCGCCGTTCACGTATTCTCCAAAATTATAACTGACTCCATAAAATCGATCAATGTGACTGTTTTCAAAATCTATTATTACTCCAATGGGGCACCACAGCAGTTTAAGAATTATAAAAACATTCTCAACGTGTATCATCATAAGTCTGATTTCGGTATCTACGCAGAGTGCCATTATTTCCCCACTTCGCATGACAAAGGAGGCTGCGATGGCGTTGGTGGTACTGTCAAGAGGATGGCTGCTCGTGCGAGCTCACAACTACCACCTGATCGTCAAATCACGACTCCACAATAATTATTCAACTGGGCCTCTCAACGAACCAATTTGCCAAATATCGTAGTAAAATTTTCTCCGAAGGGGGATTGGTAATTATTTACATCAGTATACCTATTTCTGTATTTCATTCAGTCTGTCTAAATGATGAATTGAATTGAATTTAAAATTGCTGTGTGAAGGTCAGCGAAATGGGGATAAGACTGCACGTTTAAAAATTCTGATGGCGGCTGCCATGGCGCTCGCCATCATAAATTTGCCGCTTTCCATGGAGTTCTTCCCCATGGCAATTTTTTCATGGCGATTCTTTCCATGGCGTTTTTCTGCATGGCTATTCCTTTCATGACGTTTCTTCCCATGGCATTTCTTTCCATGGCGATTCTTCCCATTTTTTTTCGTAGCTTTTTTTTCATAGCTTTCCTTTCCATGGCGTTTCTTTTCCATGGTGATTCTTCCCATGGCGATTCGTTCCATGGCGATTTTTTCCATGGCGTTTTTTTCCATTGCATTTTCTTCATCGCGGAATTTGTCAATGCGAAATTCCCCATGGAGAAATTTGCTATAATCATAAATTTAATGGTGGATATTTGTGTGATGTGTAAATTTCACAATCATAGAATTTTTGTGATTATCAAAAAATCCTTACATTATAATGAGTATGTGCAGATTTTTCGAGAGAGATACTTCTGTGAAAAAATGTTTTTATGAAATCGAATGTTATAAAGAGGTTCTTCATATAATGATTTCTCATAATGTTTTTTCGTTATGAAAAGGCATTTTATGAAGATAGTTTCTACGAAATACATACATATCGTTACCCTAATGATAGAGTAACGCTTTCTATAAGGACTTATAGCCCTGATATGACTCTGTTATTAAGGGGACGATAGAATATTTTTCATCATATCAATTCTTTACATTTTCAATTTTTTTGCTGATGAATCTTTAATGATTCGAATTAAATCATTCTGAACTACTTTGAAATTTAATTTCGGGGACTTGAAGTCTGCTAGACTGTCTTCGTTACTTGCTAATGCTAATCTGTAGGTTCTAGCAGTTTTTCATCATCATCATCTCCACCTTTTTCTTTTGTTATTCTCAAGTGCAGTCTACTCGCACTCCAAGTCGATTTATCCAACTCTAATGACATCTTTTCATATCAATCAATAATAATTTGGTCGATTCAATTGCTCGAGTGAACTTTAGGATTTTGAATCTCTCCTTCCTCTCGCTTCTTCTTGTAATTGAGAATAGCCGAACTCTAAAATAGATCTTGCAATATTAATTTTTTGAGTTTCTCTTCTTCACTTGGTAAAATCGACTCGGTCCAATGCTCTCTTTTCTCTCTATTTTATTCAGCTTTACTGGACAGCTGGCAAAGAATACCAAAAATACTGACGACCCCAACAACAAAATGAATGTAAAATCCCTCTATTTCGCTCAGTTTTTGAGATATTCTCAACAACAATGAAAAGAAAAAATCAATTTATTTAGTTTCACGTTTTAACTTCATTTATTTCTTTTAATCAATATTTCGGAAACTAAGTGAGATAGAGCAATTTCGCCCCTATCCTATCTTGTAGAGAATTTCAAAGGCTACAAATCAAGATGGAAGTGAAATCACTCTATCTCGCTTCGTTTTCGAGATATTCTCAAAAAGATTGATTGAAAATTCGGTCAATTTTACTTTTTTACTGGATTTTTTTTTCAATTCCTCGGAAACTATGCGAGATAGAGCAATTTTGGCTGAATCCTTTTAATGGAAAATTTCAAGAGCTATAAAACAACATGAGTATAACATAACTCTATCTGGCTTTGTTTTCAAGATATTCTCGAAAACAATTGAAAGAAAAAATCGATTCATGAAAATTTAACTTTTTCACTGAATTTATTTTTCTTTAAATGTCTCGGAAACTGAACGAGATAGAGTAATTTTGCCCGTATGCTGTTTTGTAGAAAATTTCGACGGCTACAAAAGCGTATGCAAGTAAAATCACTCTATCTCGTGTAACGTCCGGAGGACTCTGATCCTTCTTTTAAAACGAACGTAACTGTGGTCTCTGTTTCGGGTCAAGACATACGTCCTTTACACCTGGGATCGAGACCAAGATCAAGAAAAATTTATTGTCCAATTTTTTGGTTCTCACTTTTTTGATTTTTTAGGATTAGGTAGGCCACAATAATTATGTTTAACAATAAACAAAACAACGTTAATGTTAAATGCCAATTTATTCTGCCGAATAACATTCCAAATTATTAAAATCGGTTTACAATCTTTTATTCAATTAGTCTGACAATGTTGTATCTTATCGCACTATTGTCTCATTGAGTGATTCAATTGTTACAATGTGTCTAATAAACTCGGGTTACGCGATTGATTAATGAAAAGTTAGTTTGTAGTGTAATCTGAGTTGTTAAATGATTTTTAAATGATTGAACTTATGGATTGACAATTTGTAATCCTTCGGAATTCACAATTTTTCAACTATCACCAATTAAATTTAGACAAAGATATAATTCTCAGATTAGAGACACAATTGTAAGATAATCAGTACTCGATTGGAAGTGAATCACTGCTCGAAAACTCGGCTAGAAGTGTCTGTTCCAGGGCGGTGCATCCCCTTTTATCAAGTCTTGTTACTAAGGGCAGAAAGTGTCCCTCAGCTATCCCGGACTACGCATTGACCATATAAGGCAATGTGATAAAATGCCGAGCCGATTCTCGGTATTACAATTTTTTTATAGGAGTATGAAAATGTGTTAGTCTTCCTCCCCGCGGAGGGATTGCACTTGGCAATGAAATGCATCTATATCTATATATATGGGTTGCTCTTTGTCAGCACATTATTGATTAGTAAAGACAATGGTAAAAATTCCAACACAATGCGTAACGGACGCAGCTGTGAAAAATCAATACTTGCACAAATTCTTCAAGAAGTGCAATGAGACAGTTGGCCTATATATTGTAACGCCATATTTTGGCCGTTACAAATATTTGTTTTGTTATTAGACCGGTATCGCGGTGAATGTTTATTTTATTGAAATCACCAAGACGGAAGGTCCCGAGAAACGAGAAAGAATATTTTAATTTAATTAATTCGTTTATTTTTGAATTTTCCGCCTTGAATATTTTCGCGTTTGCCGGAGTTTTCTCTCCAAGATGGAAGGAGGCGCTAGCAGACGGACAAAGACAACAGGGAACTGCTGAGATGGATTATCGACGCAGATAGCGGAAATCAATGGAAGGAGTATTTCTTTTGGATTCTTCCGTATGATTGGCGGAAATGGAAATCAAGGACGTCTGGACTATCGCAATTAATTCGATTATAATTAATTACGATAAATATTAATGAAAAGATGCTTGTAAAAATTTGTTACGGAATTTTTGACGTTAGAATTTAAGACTTATTCTTTTATCATAAATTCAATTACCGGATTTAAAGAAAATAATACCGGTGATAAAAGAATAGAATTAACGTCATTGGCCAATTAATTTGGGAAGAGCCACCTGTGGTCTAATTTTCGACGCACGCCGGCGTCTTCCCTCACTTTCCGTTTTGGTGGCAGTTTGTAAAGACGCAATTATTTTCGTTGTGATTTTTGTAAAAATAAGAGAAGCAACAATTACCGTTGCATTGTAATGAATTACATAAAAACTTGTCGAGGAGGATTGAAGGAAATTTGGGACGTTTATTGGACGTGGAAGGAAGTCAAAGAATTAGATATTTTGAGGCTAAACCAACAACACTCCGGTAAGCGTGTGATTTATTCTCGGCATAGTTTGGACATTTTTTTTTGTAGCGTCATAACGACGCCGGTAACCGCCATTTTCGGATTTTCCGTGGCGTGTTAGGTTTTTTTGTTATTATTGTCGCGAATTCCAATAAAAGTAAATGAATTCAACTTTTCTCGTTTCTCGCTAATTAATTTATTATTTTTCGGAAATTCACCTGGGAATTTTGTAGTTCGTTTGTAGTTCTTTTGTAGTTCTTTAAAATTTTGATTTCGGACGAAAGGTCGTCCTGGCGCCCAACAATTAACGTTGTTTATTAATTTGGATTTTTGGAATTTTGATATAACGGAGTTCCACTATTTTTATTCATTGCCGTGGATAGTAAAAATACGTGACAATATATATATATATGTTGAGGGAGCATTTCGAGCGCTTTTACTCAAGTATGATATATACATCATACTGGAAATGCTACCGCTCTTTTCCATGCGAGTCAATAACTCGCTCTACGGTCATTTATTAGGACATAACACTCGCTTAGTTTCTGAGATATTTTCGAAGGCAATTTTTTAAAAAATCGATTTATCCAATTTGACTTTTTACCAGATTTATTTTTTCATAAATATCTTGAAAACTGAGCGAGATAGAACAATTCTGCATCGATCCTTTTCTACAGAGAATTCCAAGAGCTACAAAACAAGATGAGAATGAAATCGCTCTATCCTGAGATATTCTCAAAAACAATTTCCAAAAAAATCCATTCATCCAATTTTACTTTACAGCTTCATTCATTTTCTTCTATCAATAACTCGGAAATTAAGCGAGATAGAGCAATGTCGGCTGAATCTTTTTTTTTTAGAAAATTTCAAGAGCTGTAAAAAAAGATGGGCATCACATCACTTTATCTCGCTTTGTTTTCAAGATATTCTCAGAAACAATTGAGAGAAAAAAAACTATTCATTCAGTTTTACTTTTTCCCTTCATTCATTTTTTATGGAAATCTTGGAAACTAAATGAGATAGAGCAATTTTGCTTGTATCCTTTTTTATTTATAGAGGATTCCAAGCGCTACAAAACGAGTTGTGAGTAACATCGCTCTATCTCGCTTAGTTTTAGGAATATTTTCAAAAACAATTAAGAGAAAAAATAGATTTATTCAATTTCACTTTATCACTGGATTTATTTTTCTTCGAATATATTGGAAACTAAGCGACATATAGCAATTTTGCCTGGATCCTTTATTATGGAGAATTTCAAGAGCTACAAAACGAGTTGAAGATAAAATCACTCTATCTTGCTTAGTTTTCGAGATATTCTCAAAAATAATTGATTGAAAAAGTCGATTGGTTCAATTTGACTGTTTTACTGGATTTTTCCTTTTCAATATCTCGCAAGCTGAGCGAGATAGAGCAATTTCGCTTCGATCCTTTTTGTAGTGAATTTTAAGAGCTAAAAAAAAGAATTAGAACAAAATGGCTCTATCTCGCTTAATTTCTGAAATATTATTAAGAATTGCTGTTATTGTTGTCGTCCATGATGATATAATCAGTCGAGAGGTTGATTGGGATATTGGACAGTTAAATAAATATCCGAAGTCAGGATTGATTCCAAATATTCATTTAACTTTCCAATATCCCAATTAATTAATTAATCAGTTAATCAATTAATTGATTAAAAAGGAAAATTGGATGAATCAATTTTTCCTATTGATTATTTTTCATAATCAATTTAGAGGTTAACCTCTAAATTATAAATAGGAAAAATTGATCCATCCAATTTTACTTCTTCACTGGACTCATTCATTTATGGATATCTTAGGAAATAAGTGAGATAGAGGTATTTTGCTTGGATCCTTTTTTGTGTATAGAAAATTTCAAAAGCTACAAAACGAGTTGTAAGTAAAAACAATTGAATGAAAAAGTAGATCCATGCAATTTTACTTTATCACTGGATTTATTTTTCTATGAATATCTTTGACACTAAGCGAGATAGAGCTATTTTGCCTGAAGCACCTTTTATGAAGAATTTCAAGCGCCACAAAACAAGGGAAAAATGAAATCGTTTTATCTCCCTTGATTTTCGAGATCTTTTCAAAAACAATTAAAAGAAAAAATTGATTCATGCAATTTTATTTTTTTATGGAACTCATTTTTTCATGAATATCGCGGAAAATAAACGAGATGAAGCAATTTCGCCCTCATGCTGTTGTGTAGAAAATTTTAAAAGCTACAAAAGAGTATGGACTCTCATAAATTCACTCTATCTCGCTTAATTCCCGAGATATTCTCAAAAATTATTTATTGAAAAAATCAATTTGTTCAGTTCGACGTTTTCACTGGATTTTTTCTTCAATATGTCAGAAACTAAGTGAGACAGAATGATTTGCCGTGAAACTTTTCTGTACAGAATTCCAAGATTTACAAAAAAAATGCTTTATCTCACTTAGTTTCCGGAATATTCTCGAAAAACTATTAATAAAAATTTTAACAAACCCAACACGATTTTTCTCCGGCCGTACATGCGAGAAGAAAACGGTTGGCGAGGTGAATCAGTTGGCGCATGCGTAAAGTCGTACTGGCCGATGGAGTCATATCAGAGCTATAAGTCCTTATAGAAAGCGTTACTCTATCATTAGGGTAACGATATGTATGTATTTCGTAGAAAATATCTTCATAAAATGCCTTCTCATAACGAAAAAACTTCATGAGAAATCATTATATGAAGAACCTCTTTATAAAATTCGATTTCATAAAAATATTTTTTCACAGAACTATCTCTCTAGAAAAATCTGCACTAATACTCATTATAATGTAAGGATTTTTTGATAATCACAAAAATTCTATGATTGTGAAATTCACACATCACACAAATATCCACCATTAAATTTATGATTATAGCAAATTTCTCCATGGGGAATTTCGCATTGACAAATTCCGCGATGAAGAAAATGCAATGGAAAAAAACACCATGGAAAAAATCGCCATGGAATGAATCGCCATGGGAAGAATCACCATGGAAAAGAAACGCCATGGAAAGGAAAGCTATGAAAAAAAAGCGACGGAAAACAATGGAAAGAATTGCCATGGAAAAAAATGCCATGAGAAGAATCGTCATGAAAGGAATAGCCATGCAGATAAACGCCATGGAAAGAATCGCCATGAAAAAATTGCCATGGGATGAACTTCATGGAAAGCGGCAAATTTATGATGGCGGCCGCCATCAGAATTTTTCTACGTGTGTTGAGTGAGACTTCAAGATGATTCGAATGAAATTTGGTATAGCACTGGATAGCTCAATCGGTAGAGCACCTGACGCGACATCGGTAGATCCTGGGTTCGACCCCCGGTGCAGGACTATCCAATTTTTTCTCGAAAAAATATTGGATATGTATGTTAAGGTACATAATTACCGAGGGATTACGATGTGGCAGAAGACATGCTCGAAAATCTGTACAAAATCAGCAGACCAATACCGGGAACTCAGAAAATCCACTGTGTACTTCCTCAAACAGATGGAATTTTTTTTGTAAAACCATTTCCCGCTTGTGCAGACCACAGATCTCATCAGATTTTAAAAGACAATTAACTTTTTCTTTATGAACAAAAATGAAATTGAATTGCTGTCTTCTAATATTGAACAAAACAAATGAATGAATACTCCTACTATGTATTATACCTCAGAATCTTTGTCCTGTGATCCTGACATTCCGTGAATCCCTGGACAATGATTTCTTTCTCAAGTACGCGCGTTTATTGTGGAAAAACGCAACTATGAATTTTCTTCGAAAGACTAGCTGGTCTGCAAAATGTAGAACAAAATGATAGTAGGTTTTTCTGCAGATTGAATATTTTGAAAAATAATGCAATAAATCGTAGAGGGTCAAAGTCGAATATCATCGAGTTAGTGAGGTAAGATTGTGTTGAATTCAAACTCATAGCAGGTCTTTTCAGCTGCTAGCTGATCAAAATTCATATTTGTAGTTTGATTATTCAGAAAATGGAAAGGAAATTCGGTTTTGGTACCAAAATATCGAAGTCTCTGCCCGAAGTGAGCAATTCTCTAATTCTTTAGATTCTTTTCAACATGAATGGCTCGTAAAACACAGAAAGAATCATACTTCCACTCTAGATGATGGCTCGAAAATTTCTCCATATAATTACATATTTTTAAGAGTTTCTTCAGATTTTTAAAATGGGGCGTTTTTTTAGGGAAAAATATTTTTTTTCAACAAAGGTTATGTAGAAAAATCTGAAAAAATTTCGGGGTGTCTCTTGAACTTGATATAATCATAAAAATGAAACTGAACCAAATTGGCAGAGGTCAGGGAAAAAGTCCGCCGATTTCACGTGGAATACCTCATATACGTTCGTATACGTTAACGTCATTCATGTGAATCAAAATGGTCATTATCGAATTAGAGATTGAAAATTCTATTCCGAAGCTTACTGCCAATTGCATTGGCAGAATATCAAATCTAAGACTTCACATAATGCACAAGGAGTTGACGCCTGCTTCTTTATCTGAATCCTTCTTTGTAAAGAGTATCAAGAGCTTAAAAAAAAGATCTTGGTGAAGACGCCCTATCTTGCTCAGTTCCCGAGATATCCAGAAAAACCAAGTCAACTGGAGAAGTAAATCAGGATAAGATGATTTTTTCTGATAGTTCTTGGCAAATATCTGGAAAACTAAATGCATAGGGAGGGAATTTGTCCTAGTCTCTTTTTCAGCTCTCCAAATTGTCTCTTAATAGGCAATGAGCAGAATAAGTCTATTTTCTTTATTAGCTATTGGAGAATGTCTAGGACAGTAAGCGAGATAGGGTGATTTTGCTTACAAAAATATAAGTCGATGAATAAATCAACTTACAACAGGATAATTCGGTTCATTCCTTAATATTGCCCTGGAAATATCTTGGGGAGTAATGAAGATACGCCCGTTTTGTTCGAATTTTTCTTCATACAAAATTCTCAGATCTTCAAAAAAGAATGACGGCAAAAGAGCTTTATCTCACTTAGTCTTCGAGGTATTGGGAAAGTAATACAAAAAACTAAGCAGTGAATAGGCAAAACAGAACGATCTTATTGTTGATGATCCCTTCTTTTGAGAATATCTCAGAGAGTAAACGAGATGTCGTGATTCTGTCTTCCTTCTTCTTTGTGGCTTTTGAAATTCTCTACAGAAACGGATTACTCAAATTGGGTGTATCTCCATGAATTTCCGAGATATTCGTCAGAAGTCTCCCTTTGAAAGAATTGAAGGAGAAGTGCAGCCAGCAAGTATTCAGAGATGCTTCCAATGAGCCATAAGCATACTTGCAATGAGTATAAAAAAAGGCTTTTGTAAAGGATATGTGACAAGAGTTCAAAAATCTTTTTCCTTTAAAATTTTCAAAAAAATTCAATTTTTTATAATTCAGTATCAACATCAATAGTTCATTTAATGTATTCAAAATAAAAATAGTCGGAAATAACAAATTTTTCATGAAAAATAAAGTCAGTTTATACCGGTTTATCTTGGTGTTTTGAATTGTCATGGGAGAGGGAACGCGGTGTGTTGTGAGAGGCAATAAACGAAAATTATCGATTGTTTTGAGAATTGTGGACATTTACATGAGTAGGACAGAGACCATTGGCGTTGGAGGGGGGAAATATTGGGAAGAAGAACCTTTATAGCCTTCTTCTATCCAGTGAGTCTTCTGGTGTTCCTATAATGGTTAACTTTGTTTCTTTCTTGTGAAAAAAGAAAAAGTGTAGTGTCCCAATGGATTACCGGTGGATATATAATTCCAGTTGAGTAATTTCGTAATTTTCTAAATCTGAATTAAAATTATATGCGTTTTTCAATTTGATTAAAAATTTTTTTTTTTTTTTTTTTCTCTTTTCTTTCTTCTTGAATATTTATGATAAAATTTAAAATGGTTGATATTATTCCACGCGAAGCATTCACGTTATTGACTAGGGTGAACAAAAGTACGCTTTTTTATGCTCTATGTACTTGTTGCCTGAAAATTATTAAAAATTAAAATTTTTGAAGCTCAATGGAGGTGAGCGGTGTTTTGTCAATAAAAATTCTTCATCAAAATCCCGTGAGTCGCATTAGGGTAGGTCGTGTAGGTTCTTTTGAGGCCTATACACCACTACGTCCCCGTCGTGGCCTCGGGTAATGCAAAACGTGGTGATAATCTCAATTTTGGTAGTTTTCGATTTTTCCGTTTTATGGGTTAAAACTTCCCAGGAAAAAGTTGATTGTAATTTTCAAAATTTTAATTAGGACGTTGTTCTCGCGTTGCGTTGTGTTGCTGACCCCTAGACGATTCAAAAAATACCAAAAAATATCAAAAAATTGCACATAGTCGTAGTACACATAAGTTTTTATATTATGTCACGCGTGCTTTACTGAAGCCTAAAAAAATACTTGTGACAATTTTTTTCTATACTTCACGCGTGATAGTTATACTTGTGATAAGTATCACATTAGACTCATCACTAGTATTTTTTTAGACTCCTCACAAAATACTACTGTTCATGAGGATCGACTTAAACTGGTCACTACTATATTTTTTTTAGAGTATATGATTCATTCTCTATCGAAGCACTTGTCGAGTTACATGAGAACTAACTTCTTTCTCCAGTTTCTCCATTATCTGAGAATAATTCTGAACTTTCGGAGACGATACTCCTTTGGTATTACTGTGGATGACATTGTCCGAAATTTGTCATTTTCAAGCATAATTTGTTTAATTGGAATGTCTTGGGGTTCTTCGTGAGTATTTATCCTGCGATTCACTTTAAATTCAATGAACCTAAGTTACCACCTTCCTTCACTTCTTTCACAATTCCACTCAGGGCCAGTCTACAGAGCCAAAATTAGCGCTAACCGCGGGTTAGCTTAACTCTGACTTAGGGGTGAATATCGCTAACCACGGGTTAACGTAACTAGGTGTTTTTTTGAGTAAAAATGGCGAACAGCAGTGTTACCATTCAGTTGTTTATTTATAAGCTGGAAATACCAATGATTCAAGCGAGAAAGTTAGCGTCAATGGGATGGAGTTACAATGCCTTGATGGTGGTAACTCTGATTTCCGCCATTTTTAATTGAAACCCTCAGTTACGTTAACCCGCGGTTTACGATATTCGCCCCAAAGTCAGAGTTAAGCTAACACGCGGTTAGCGCTAATTTTGACTCCTTAGACTGGCTCTCAAGGACGTTAGTTAAATGAATATTCCTGTTATAAAAATCTTATTATAAAAGGCGCAGGGCATTTGACAATCGAACATGGCCGATTTCATCTTGAATTTAAGAATAATCAAACTCGAAATGAAAATAGTCGAACTCGAATCGACAAAAGCAAATTCTCGTGGACATTATCGAAATTAATAGTTTTGAATTATTGGTTCATGAAGAAAAGTGAATAAACGTAAAATTTTATGTTATTATCATCTCAATAATTGAAGGACGAAATTATTGTAAGTCATAAAAGTTAGTTACAAGAAAATAATTACAGACATTGAAAAATCGTATTGTTGAATGAAAAAAAGAGGAGGGCATCAACGACGTCGACGAAGGCGATGGTGGTGCTAGGGGTGCATGATCATCCATGTTCACTTATCATTAACATTTAGGGGATATAACCAAAACGGAATAGAATAGAATCATTGAAATTTGAAATGAGAAATAGAAATCTACACTAATCAACGGAGGTGGTCACTTGCGGCCACTGACGGCGCTAGTAATAAGAAGTTGCAGATCATGCCAGAGCAGTATAATTTCCATGGCGTGCACATGTGGTCTACGTATTCTCTCTTTTCTCTACACTGTCGAGCGGCCTATCTGTACAACTAGATTCAGTGGTGTTTCAACAGAATCACCATCTATCGGTAAGTAGTTATCGACCTTGGGGAACGAATGCGAAGATTACAAATTCTTCGGAAAACTATGAAATCGGGGGAGAAAAAAACGGCTATTTCTCTAGAAAAAGGTAGTCTTATACATATTCTCGGAAATTCCCCGGCTAAAAAAGAAATAAAACAATTTCAAGTTGTCAAGTTCACAGCAGAGGGAGGCAATTTTTCGTGGAGATCCATTATGAGAAAAGAAAAAAATGCGATTTGGTGGAGGATGATTCGTAGGAAAAATTAAAAACTTGTATTAATCCACGTAAAAAAATTTCCACTCCTTTGTGAGCTTGAAAACTTTGAATTATTCCATTCATCTTTTAGCTGGGGAATTTCCCAGAATATGTACTCGGCAACTGTTTTTCACGAACAAATCAGTTTTGGTTTTCCTCCCCCCATAATATATTCCAAAAGAATAAACCCCTCTCCCAACTCAGTCAGTACGCAGCATCAAAATGTTCAATTTTTGAATTCACATGATGAAAAATAATTAAACAATACCACCAAGTGCATAATATCAAAGGTGATTATGAGTATTTATTCAGCCGAAGATATCTCGGGTAGAATGCTGCCCTCTACAACGGGTTCAACTGTTTAGTAGGAACTTCTTACCGAAACTAGTCGGTAATCACTGGTTCTGGAAAATCAATAATTCCCGTGGATATCCGCCAGTCAGATCATTTATCACGAGGGAGATATGGCCTTTCCGTTACGGGTTATGCTGCAATACTTCGAGTGGCAACGAGAACTTCTCTCTCAAAATAAATCTATATGTTGTAGGAGAGATGTATGTTGAGCCAATTCTAAATAAAATCGGGAAACAAAATAGTTTCATAAAGTTATGGAGACTGGCAAGTTGGGTTTGGTGCTGTATACCCTTCACACCCGTAAATGTGACTCCCTCCATGGATTCATATCTCCGAAGAGGTGGTTCTCAGGTCAAAAATACAAGAAAGTTCTGTCGTTCAAGAAGAATGAATTTTCAGAAACGTTCGGATTTATTAATTTATGAAAGAATATTAAAATGACTAAGAAAGAAATATATATTCTGAACTTGGTCAAAATTCTGGTAGCCCGAACTCCATCGTCTATAATGAACACTTTACATGATTCATTCTTTGAGAAATAAATAAAATTGGCTTCACCCAATTCATATAAATTTTCTTTAGCTTCAGTCCTCATCAAGATACATCGATTGCGATCTTCGAAATCGCAATCCGATAGTTTTATGGGAAGAAGTTGTTGTCAGGAAAAAAGAACACATGCACACACGCACACATCCATAAATGTCCTCAGCTGGAATCATTCTAGGAGCCTGCAAGACATAGTCCAATATCTCTCTTACCTCTTTGAAGGGGTGTGATCCGAGGGATAATTGCAATATCTTACTACCGGGAAGTTGAAAATGAAAGAATTCAATACTGAGGAGACAAAATCGGATACCCGAAAGAAAAAAACTATATAGAGCTATGAATATGGGAGAGAATATACCGCGAATATAAAACATTATACAAGAAATTGGGGAATGGCGAGGCAAGACGAACTAGGTGGGGCGAGACAGACCACCTCAGAAATGGTCAAAAAATTTGGTCAAAATATTTTCGGGCTTTTTTTGACAAACCATGATACTTTCGATGTTTTCAACAATTTTTACGCTGATCCACGAAACCCGGAACATAATAGACCACTCGAAAAATTGAGGCGAAAATTTTTTTAAAAATCAATTCGAAAAAAAAAGAAAATGATTCATTCTGAAGAATTTAAGAAGAGGCGCGACGTTCCGCTTCTGATTAGAAGTGTAACGTCCAGAAAAACTGAGACGTTTTTTTTTTTTTTTTTTTATTTTTAGAAAACATTCGAAACGAAAGATACTTTTCGTTTCGAATAAAAGGAATTTTAAAGACAATGGTGAATACGATTCACCATTGTTCTAATAAAATGATAAGAGACATCCGGTGTAAATAACACGGATCGTCTCAAATCGAAGTATTTTTATTTATGATTTTTTTACAAATATATTATTGGAATGAGTGGGGAGGGGAGAAAACGAGTTATGTAACTCAATTCTCTCTTTTCTCTCTCGCTCTTCCACTGATGGTCAAGGGCATCGAATTACTATGCCTTGACAACAGTGGAAAATGCGAGCATTTTCCCACTCCTCCAATTATGAGGTACGAATCATGTGCAATCTTTGCCACATGATTGACCCCACTATTGAATAAATCAGGAGAAGGGGCATCGACAACCGCGAAATCGTTGCACTCCCTACCCTAATTAATTTTTAAGGAAGTTCAGTTGGGTGTGAAGATAGAAGTGAGTTGGAAATAACAATTTGGGATAGATTTTATAATAAAAAAAAAAAAGGAACAAAGTGTAAAGGAATTAAGAACAGTAGTTAGTGAGGGGCTAAAGACTAAAGATTTGAAAATAGTTTCCTTGAGAAGAAAAAAGAAAAGAATATTAAAGTTATTGAATTGAGAATGAGAGAAGGTGAAAAGAATTGTGAATTTTTGAAATTTTGAGGGAGGGAAAAAGAACTTTTTAAAACTGTGAAATTATTCAAGAGAGAGAATAAAAAGAACTGTGTTTTTGAGAATAGTGAGAGAAGGAGAAGGAGACGAGGAAAATTTTGGAATTGAGAATCGTTTAAAACTAAGCAGAAAAAGATAAGTGGAAAGAAATTACTCAAAACCGTGGATACTGCGTGCGCAGATCTCATGCATTTGGAATAAAAAAGAAAAAAAGAAGTTAAATATCCAAAATAATCAATCTGAGCATTTTTGTTAAATTTTGTTCTATTTTTGTTAAATTTTGGGAATTATTATTATGAGGAAATTAATTGATTGAATTAAAATTTCTATAAAAATCAATTGGAAAATCGAGTTATCATTTTTGTTAGATATTGGGAATTTTTTTTTATTGAGAAAATTAAATAATTGAAATTAAAATTTAATTGGAAATTAATTGAAAAATCAAATTGTTATTTTTGCTAAATTTCGGGAATTGCTTTTCTTAGAAAATTAAATAATCAAAATTCAAATCATTTGGAAATTAATTGAGGAATTGGAATATTATCGTTGTCAAATTTCGTGAATTATTTTTATTAATAAAATTGAATATTTTAAATCCGAATTCATTGGAAAATCTTAGAATTATTTTTGTAAAATCGTCAAAATTATTTTTATTCAGGAAATATAAACCAAATTATATCAAAAAGTATCTGTTTCTTTCACCTTGTCACCCTATTAGAAATAGTTAAACGCAAAAACTCCCTTCTTCCTATCCCGAGCTATTGGTTTCTAACTAGGCTCAAAACAGGAAAAATTAAATAATACATGCTATTTTGGAATTATTAGCAATAATAGTTCTGACGGAACAGAAGCTTCTTCAGGCTCTATAAGTAAAACAAAAACATACATTTAATACATCGACTACAATGTCGAAAAGCTCAAACATTATGTGTTGATGTTGAACATAGTATAAATACTTTTAGATTAATGTAAATTGTCATGATAATATTAAACTAAAAGAATGGTTTCGTATTTTGTTATTCCCCATAATTATTTTAACGATGTAACATTTAATGAATAAACAAACAAATTGATAAACTCAAACGACCTATACAATAATGACAATACGAGACTGGTGAGACTACACAAATTCATTGTAGGTGTTATAAGCTACCTCACGCACACCAACTCCAGCTGTTCTCACGTGTATGTGCCCGTTCCCCGCTATCTGCGTTCCTCAACACAATGAATTTCGTTTCCCTCTGCCCAGCTCTCTATAATTGGAGTTCAACGGTGTTATACAATGGGTCCAATAGGTCCAATAGGTACCATGTCATCAGCACCACAGTCGATACTCTCTAGGCTGTTTCTTTATCTGCTGGTTTTGTCGCAGTCTGCTTAAGAGTACAGCATATATTGAGCTCAGGCGATTAGTATCCGTTCTATGGTTCACTGCATCATTGGTTTTTATGATAATCCTTTCGCTGATATTCCTTTTTAGCCAATTTCTCTCATAGTCAAGCGAAGATGTTTCATCAAATTTAAATTGATGTCCCTGATCAAAGTGGTGGTTGGCCAAAGCTATTTTTTTTTCGCTTTGAGAATGTGGATGTTCTCGCAATCTTGTTGATGTTGTTTTATCCTGTTGTCCAGCTTTTGTTTGGTCTGAGCAATGTACATTTTACCACATTCATATGGAATACTGTGAACCAATTTAGACCTCATTTTCGTTTCAATTTTATCCTTGACCCTGCTGTGGAGTTGTTGGACATTCGCGATGTTGTAGAACGATAGTTCACAACCATAATCCCGAACGCACTTGTCCATCTTGTGAGATAAGCCTGCTAAGTAGGGAAAACTACAAAATTTCATTTTGCTCTTCTTTTTATTCTCTTCATTTGTGCCTTCTCCTTCCCCCTGGTGTTGATCTTCTTGGGGAATCTTATTTAATTGTTCATCAATACATCTGTTCACCACATAAGCTGGATAATTATTCGCTTCTAAGATGGTCTTAACTTTGTTTATGTTTGTTTGATGATATATTACACGGCTGAGATTGATAGCTCTGTTTATAAGTCCTTTCATAACACCGACCTCCTATACGGAAGGGTAATTCGAAAAATAATTCAGAACCCTACCAGAATTGGTATTTATAACATATGTTAGATATCACATAATGTTTGAGCTTTTCTATATTGCAGTGGATGTATTAAATGTATGTTTTTGTTTCATTTATTGAGCCAGAAAGAGCTTCTAATCAGGAGCAAAACGTCGCGATTCTAGAAAATAAATGTGAAGATTGCCTTCAAATTAACCTCTAAATTGATTATTTATCATCATGGACGACAAAAATAACAACAATTAAAAACAAGTTTCATTACGAGCCAAAAAAAATGTAATTTTTTAGATTCTGAATAAAGTCTATTGCGATATAGATGGTGGCAGTCGCTTGAAAATTTCTGAATACGTTAGGAGTGTCATGGTTTGATGAGAAACGATTCTTTTCAGGAAATTTTTCAGAGAGTCGTCGTGCCCCACCCTCCCTTACTGCTCATGGAGCGTGTGCTCCACTCAATGATAATGCCCATTTTGCCCCTTCCCACTTGCTTCAATTTGTGCACTCGTGAGTCGTTCATATGAGAATAAACAATAAACTCCACTTGAAAGAGAATAATTCGATTTTTTCTGGATATTTCTTCGAGAATATCTTCGAAAATACTAGAGATACGCTCTTTTGAATGCCATACTTGTTTGAAACGTAATCAAATTCTCAATGGTCACCTGACCGAGGGAGAGGGGGATCAGTGACACCTCGGCTCTCGGCTAGAAGACGAGATCTTCTCCCTCCAACTAGCTCACGTGCATTTGAACGTTCAATCTAGACGCATCAACTAATTTATTAATTGGGAAAACTCTATAATTATTTCAAGTGTTAATATTCTCTATTATCGTATAATTTGTCTCAAGTGTAGTCGAATTCAACTAGTTTTTCCAACTATTGTATAAAAGTCAACTATTCGTTTATTTATTGAACTCGTATATTATCTATCGACGAGCAGGCTTTTTTCCTAACAAAACGGTTTTGCCTTGCGGCTCAATGTTATCCAGCTATTACCTTTTTTCACTACCACTGATCGTCTCCTGCAATCCACCCTGAAAATCCACGAATAAAATCAACACGCTCAAAACAATACTTTTTTGTAGATAACTTCAAAAGCGACAAAAAAGAATTGAGACAAAAAGGGCTTATCTCCATCAGTTTTCGAGATATTTTCAAAAAATGAGAAGAAAAAGTGTTTTGTTGCTGGAAAAGAGGAATAGTTCATATCAGCTTTAAGAAAAATTTCGATTAAAATTGAAGTAAATAGAGTCATTGAGATGAAGAGGAACATTTTT
The DNA here is from genome assembly GCA_963942555.1 of Aleiodes leptofemur. Lineage (NCBI taxonomy): Eukaryota > Metazoa > Arthropoda > Insecta > Hymenoptera > Braconidae > Aleiodes > Aleiodes leptofemur. Next base: position 12,684,375 of record OZ012609.1, read on the forward strand.
AACGTTAAAAACAATTCGATTAGTACCAAAGAAAAAAAAATTCTTTTTTCTGATTATTTTTTTGTGATTTTTTGTCTGTCTTGCCCCACAAAAAAAAGTTTGGATTTTCGGCAAAATGTCGGTGGCTTCGCTGAAAATAGAACAAAAGTAGACTGATTTGATGGTTGGCAGCCACAAAAAGTAATAGCCGGCTTGGGTGGTCCATCTTGCCCCATCCTCCCCTATATCGAATAGTATATCGAGCCATATAAATAATTCCGTAGTTTTGAAAATATCAATTTGAGTACAATCAATAAGATCGGTTACTGATAGATGATCAGTATTTGGATAAAATATACGAAATGTTCATATTTGATTATATATCTCAGAAATATGAATATACATATATATAATCATGTGGTATATGATGAAGTATACTCATTGAAATATGTCTATTTCATATTCTCGTTTATTATATAATTCAATATTGATTAATTATCATATGTGTAAAAATTTGAGTATGGAATGATGCATATCAATTCAAATGTAATATTCATATTATTTGATCAGGATGTCCAAGAAATTATTCTATCAATTGATTAACAATCAAAAGTTTACAATTGATTGAAAATGAACCAGCTCCTAATCGAAAATTAATTCAATTGCTTCATCCTGGAGATGAATGATGTAGAATTCAAAATATAAGTATAGTAGAACGTCGATTATCCAAACGTCAGTTATCCGAAACGTCAATTATCCGAAAGAAAATGGGATTTATCCGAAAGTCAATTATCCGAATGGTGATTTGGGCTATCCACAAATATTAATTATCCAAACAATAATTTTGTTCATTCGAATGTTCAGTTATTCGAACAATTACGTCCTGAATAACCTGCATTCGTTTTCATCTGAAGAATTATTTTTTCTGCAGACTCAAGCGACTTGTGTCTCCGAATTGTGCTTATTCTTAAATACATATTTAACTTCGTTCTATACTACTCAATGATACAATGGTCATCATGGAAATTCACCAAAAAATGTTCTTGTATTATCAATGTTCTTTGTATTCTTAAATACAGGATGACTTCAGAATCTACCTTACAAATTTTCGAGATAAGAAAAATAAGAAATGACAATTCCAATGGTGTCATTTCACTCTAATCATTAACTTTGAACGGAACTCAGAATAAACAAAAATAACTTTAATCTCGATTGGGTGAACACACCCCAAACAGACACTTACTCGACGTTTTCTTTACTTTTAACCTTTACTGTTCAATTACTGACTCTAAACTGAAAATTATAATTTTGCGGGGACTCCCGTACCTTACGTTATTTGTGCTTTCTTTCCTCCGTGTCGACTTCTTTCCTTTACTTGATTTTCTATAATTATTTACAATTTTCTTGACTTTTCGTTGATTTCTCTAACTTTTCTTTACACGATGTGACCGCCACGGTGTCCCGGGAGAAGAAGAACGAGTCTTCTCTCCCATGCGTTAGCGTTGGGTGCACTCGGCTATTCCCGCTCGATTCCGGTAGAGCCGAGGCCCAACTCAACCAATTATCGCACGAGTCCCCCACTCCTTTACTCAACGTCACTGAGTTTACGTGAATTCTGAGAATTCCCTGCGAATTTCTCCACTCAAATAATTTCAAATAATAATTATAATAACTTAGACAATATTTTCCCGACAATCGTATACAACGGATAACTTTAGTCCTTTCTTTTTACACTGATGCTTTTAGTCTTTTCTTTCACTGTCTTCAAAGTTGATCCTGGTGATCTCCAGCTTCCCTCGCTGTTGGCCAACATTTCCTAGTGTTGGCTGATGCTGGACCAAATGAGTGGATGCTGCTTCCATCCAGGCTCCTCCCTGACTGTCCTTGATATCCTTGATTCTTCTACGGGACTGGAGAAAATCCTCTCCAGTCCTGACTTTTGACTTTTTCTCCATTTTCTCGGAATGAATTCAACAGAAAGAAACGAAACAATTAGTGAGGTCACAAAAATCTGTTGACCTCACTCTGGACATTTGCTGTCTTGACTCAAATTGAGCCCCATCCTCACCGGGTACCGCGAATTGCGGCCACTATCGCGATTATAATAAAAATAATTAATTTTTCCGAATTTTCTTGATTCTGTCACGGTAAAAACCGTCACAACCTGTATGTTTTTGACTCCTTCGAATACCCAACAAGAATACATTCCTGTACCTTTGAACTTAATTTGTTCCTCTTATGCTTCGAGTTGAGTACATGAGCTTTACTCTCAAAAGCTCTCAAATGACTCACATCTGGCTTTCCATCGAACATTAATTCATGAGGTGTCAATAGCCTTGAATTTGTTGGTAAAAAATTCTGCAAATATTGTTGAAAATATACGTCTACGGTGGTTCCCTCTCTTGTCCAGTGTAGGGCCTCATACTGGCACGACGCCATCTTGTCTACTTTACTTTACCTTACTTTATATCTAGCGCTCGACAGAGTCGCACGTGTTTTCCGGAGCTAATAAATATATATTCACTTAAATACTAATTCGTGTGTTTTTCTCACCACCTAACTCCCACTCATATCCAACAGGTTATGGGCCACAGTTGGTTTAATAACAAAAACGTTTCTATTGTGAGAAAAAGGAAAAGAAGTGATATTGAGTAAAAATAAAAGACAAGGAAAATTAGTGAGGTGTTGATAAGGTGAAAAGAGGCGAAAGATGGATAATGCCGAAAAACAAAAGAGTCAAGAGAAAGATAGCGAGTTGGGTGAGTATGTTGTATATTCTCTAAGTGATATAAAAAGAAATACATGTGGTGAGATTTCATAATTGACTTAACTAAGAGAATGAGAAATGTGGCATGGGTTTTGATGAGATAGAGATGAGTAAATACATGCAAAGAAATCGGAGTAACGTATTAAAACACGTGGTATAGAGAGAAAAAGCCGGCCGGCGTTGTCATGCATGCGTGCAGGGTGAGCGGAGACGAGCGGCTGCAGCCTAGTAAAGATACAAGAGAGGGAGAGAGATCGAGAAAGTGTTTACAAACAATCGGCTCGCTCCGTTCGCGCTCATGGGTGTGTGTACATGTTGGGAAAAGATGAGACAATTCTGAAGTTATTTGAATACAATGATGAAACCAATAGTTGGGCGAATCGATTGAATTAAGACGAGAATAAATAAAAATTTCATGAAATTGATAGGAATTGTCCATTCAGATGAATTCTGTTTTATTACAGCTGACAAAAATTTGATGAGTCTTTGGAAATTCTTAAGAGAAAGATATGGTTTGGACCAAAATCATAAAAATCAAGTTGTTAACATTGAGATTGTTGAACAACGAGTTTTGATGAGAATTGCAGAAGTAGAAGCGGAGTATGAAACAGGTGAGTTAATCAGTTCTGAAATGAGTAAATAAATGAAAATAAATTGCATGTGTGTTCACTGGTGAACATATAACACCTAATAATAAGGAAAGTTGCACTAATAAAATGAATTGAAATATCAATTAATTCTGAGGTGTTGATCGGTGAGTGTGTGCTTGCGTTCAGTACTACATGATCTGATCAGCTGGGATGTTTACATGAGAGATCTTGCGTTCGGATCCTCATGTGATTGTTCCGTCTTGAGACCAGCCATACTTGTTGTCCAGTCAACTGGTTTCGGGACATAGTTTCATGGCATATCAATAAGTAAATTAAATATAACTATTGAATTGTTCATACAGACAAAGACACAATTGAGGACCATTGGGAAGAGCTAATAAAATGGTACCGAGAGCAAATATTAAATGATCAACCAGCAATAATGCCAGAAACATCCTCAGAGGTCTGCTCAACTGTTGTTGATGAGAGAGGAGAGAATGGAGACGAGAGAGATGAAACTAGAAGAGGAGTGATGAGTGAGAAAGGGAAAATTGACGAGACGGAGAAGAGTGAAGCTGGAACCGGAGAAACAGTTGAAGCGGCCGAAAAATCAGTAATACAACAAGATGAGAGGACACAAATCGATCCTCAAATGTTACAAGCATTGACAAAAAGGTCAAATATCGATCAGAACGGGAGTAACCGCTCAGTTCTGGAGAGACTTGGGAAACAAGAAAAGAGAATGGATGAGGTGATAGAGTCCATGAAAAAGTTATGCGAAACAAATGCAGCAATTTTGCATACAGTGAGAGATGAGATGATTGAAAATAGAAAAGAGAGGCAAGAGAGAGAAGGGATAAGTGGGCTAATGGATATATTTAAAACTAATCAGGAGACACAGATTCAGCTATTTCATAGAATGGCTGATAAACTGTTAGATAATAATGAAGCAGTTGAGAAGAGCGGAATTGGTGGGGTACGGAACAGTCCTGATGCAGAGATTGTACAAATTGATAAATCACGATTCAAAGAAGAAATATCTAATATAGTTAAAGAATATATTAACAGCTTAAAGAAAACTCCAGAGGAAGAGACTGTAGCTTTAATTAAGAGATTAGAAAATACCGTTGCATTACAAATGGGAGATGGAAATAGAGGAACAAAAAGAGATTACAAACTGAGGAGTGATGTAAAGTTTGAATATTTTTATGACTACCTCACTTCAGAGTTGAGAATGTGTAAATTACTACACATTATAGATGAGCAAGTGAGTCATGATTTTGATAATGATCAAATTACAGAACAGAAGCACAGAGTCCGCGATATAATAATTAATCATATTGAGCCAAAATATCATACCAAAGTAATAAAATTACAAGATCCAATTGAAATACTGAAGGCCCTTAAAGAAATTAAAAAATGTGAGGTGAATGTAACGTCATCTTACGTTAGACAACAATTGTATGGTATGAGATATGTGATTGGTAAATGTACAGCAGTGGATTTCTGTGAGAAATTTGAAGATCTAATTAGGTCATATGAAAATACTCCTGGAGCTACTCCTCTGTCGGATGATGAGAAGAGAGATGCATTTTACAATGCCGTAAAAATCGCTCTGCCTGCAGTACAACAACTAAATTACATATATAAGTCATCAAACGGTAAAAATATAACATACGAAGGATTAAAGCAATTTGTAATGCAGGATGAAGCTGAAAAGAAAGGAGATGGTGGAAATGAAATTGAGATGAGAACAGCCAACATGGCGAACGTTGAAAATGAAAGATGTTATGGATGTGGTGACAATGGCCATATTGCTAGAAATTGTCCCAATAAAGGTAGAGGAGTTAAATGTTATTACTGCAAGAAATTCGGCCACAGAGCTCCTGAATGTCCAGAAAGCAATGTACCTCCAAGTACTTCAAGAGGAAATCAACCTCGCGGTAGAGGTATGAGACGAGGGATGAAAAGAAGATTTGAAGGAGGAACTCAACAACAGAACCATGCAAAAAGAGGCAGATTTGGTGGCTACAGGGGATCCAGAGGCAGAGGTGGCAGAATAAACTATCGCAACGCGAGCAATCGCACTGAGAAATCTGATGACAAAGATAGAAAGGAGAAAAATGCAGAGAAGAAGACACAGGGAGACAATAATAAAGGTGAGATCATAAATTCAATATTGACAAACAATCTAATAACTTCGGCGATTATCGATAATGATTCGATGAATACTGAATTATTATATATTGATGCGGAAAATGCGAACAACGATTCGTTCATTACAAAGTTTTTAGCAGACTCGGGAGCAACCGAGCATATTACAAATACAAAAATTATATTTAAAAGACTGGATGAGTCGAGTTGTAACGTGATCAAATGTGCCAACAAAAATCAATCAGCAGATTTGAAAACGGAGGGAGTGGGAACTGTAGAGATCAGAACAGATGGAGGGCAGACATTTGAAGTGGATAAAGTCATACTGGCCGAGGCACTCAAAGAAAATTTATTGTCACTGAGAAAATTTGCAGAGATGGGGCTGGCTATTTATTTAGATAATGAGAGAATAAATATCTTTGATCCAGTGTCCAAAGAAATGTTCATATCAGGAGTTTATGAAAGACCATTCTGGGTCATTGAATTAGAGATTAATAAGAGTAATTCGCGTAACGAGAGTGTATCGAAAGTATTAAATAGAAAAATAATAGCAAATTTAGCTGAGGTGAAATCCATTGAGAAGAGATACATGACACGTAGTGTAACTTCAAAAGCAAGGGCACTGGAGAGATCAAATGCAACTGAAAATGATCTACGAAACAAGAATGTAGAAGACATGATAGTAGAAGATACAAGAGATCAGATAGTTAGTACTGAAGAGAGAGTAGAATCAGATGATATGAGAATTGAGAAAATGGATATCGACGAGGACATAACACTAGATGAAAATGTTGAAAAGGATATGAACATTAATAAGAGAAAAACTATATATGAACAATCAAATTTTGATGTTACAATATGGGATCGAGAATTCCGCAATGTGGACGAACTACCGGTAGAGGAGGTGGTAAATAACGATCTAGTATTCCCTGAGAAAGCGAAACAGTTCACTGATAATAACAACGCCATGCTATGGCATGTCAGGTTCGGACATGCGTCGATTAGTTATTTGAAAGAATTACAATTAAAATTTCGAGAGAACAAAGAATTAAGTAGAGCAGTTTTTGACAAATCAATTCTTGACTGTGAAGTATGTCAACTTTCAAAATTTAATAAATTGCCTTTTAATTCGGTGCGAAGACGGGCTACAAAACAATTACAAATCATCCACTCGGATGTCATGGGTCCAATATCTCCAGCATCCTATCCCAAGGGATATAGATATATTTCAGTGTTCATAGATGATTACTCTAGATTGGCCATGGCATATCCAATGAAAACCAAAGGAGAAACTGGAAGATGTCTTGAAATGTTTGTGAGAAGTGGACGTAACTTATTGGGTTACGATGCAAAAGTTTGCTACTTGCGATCTGATCAGGGTACAGAGTTCACTGGAGGTCATACAATCGAAGTGCTCAATAAACTAAATGCAGAATTACAGTTGGCATGTCCGGATACACCGGAGCAGAACGGAGTGTCTGAAAGGTTCAATCAGACAATTCAAAAGAAAGTCAGATGTTACATGTATGACTCTCAAATACCCGAGAATTTATGGGATTTGGCACTGACGGCGTCCGTGTATGCTTATAATCGTACTCCGCATAAATCGAACAGTATGATTACACCTTTAAAGAGATTTGCTCCTGATCATAGTTTTGACGTGAATCAGATTAAAAGGTTTGGATGTTTGGCATATATGAAGGTACAAAGGAAGATAGGTCCGAAATTTCGAGCTGTGGGTAGTCGAGTAATTCTCGTAGGATATACTCCTATGGGATATCAATTTTTGAAGCCGGAGAACGGGAAATACTATGAAAGCAGAGACGTGAGGTTCAATGAAAAATTAGTTTACGGGGACAAGTATAAGAAGAATGATATTAAAGATTTCTCTCAAGTAGAAGAAATAATTGACAAAGAAAAGTGGTTTGTAGAGTTTGAGGAGGAGAAAGAAAGTACTGATGATGTCTCAAAAACGGAGGGAGAGAGCAAACGTCGGAGAGGAAGACCAAGAAAATTGAAGGTAGATGAGACAATAATAGATCATGAAGAGTCTACTATGACAGATGAGCCTGTAAATGACTGCAGTTTTTCTAGCTTTAACATTGATGATGCTCTTAAGGCTAAGGTACTTTTCTCGTCAATTATAAATAGAATAGATGAGCGAAAGGTTGAACAGACGAGTGATGAAATGATTCATCTGAATGATGAGGTCCTTCATGCACTATTGGCTGAGATTAATTCAGATCCATCTAATTATAAAGAGGCAATGCAATCAAAACAAGCAAATTCTTGGAAATTAGCTATTGACGAAGAACTAAAATCAATGAAAATTAATGACGTTTGGACAATAATTGAACGACCAACTGAGACAAGTGATGGTAAAAAGATTAACGTGATTGATTCTAGATGGGTGTTTAAACGCAAATTGGAACCAACTGGAGATGTGAAATTCAGAGCAAGATTGGTTATTCGTGGGTGCAAAGATCTAAACGTTTATAAATTGAGCGAGACATACGCTCCAGTGACAAGATTAGCATTGGTAAGAGTTGTCATAACGATAATTAATAAATACGACTTGGAAGTGTGCCAACTAGACGTAAAAACAGCGTTCCTAAATGGTATTCTAGATGAGGAACTGTACATGGAAATCCCAGAGGGTACTTCTCATACGAAGAATGAAAGGAAGAATTCCGTATGCAAATTGAACCGAGCTCTTTATGGGTTGAGAATCAGTCCAAAACGTTGGAATCAAAGATTTACCGGAGCTGCACTGAAAATGGGGTTGAAAAATTCTGATCTAGAGCCATGTTTGTTTACATGGAGGGAACGAGACAAATTCTTGATTCTGATTTTGTATGTAGATGACATACTGATGGCCAGCAATGATTCGAAGAAGCTGAATGAAGTCAAAACTAATTTGAGTAAAGAGTTTGAGATGAAAATCATAGGAGAGCCAAGAGAGTTTCTGAGTTTGACAATTAAACGTAACAAGGAAAAGAGAATCATTGAATTAACTCAGGAAAAATACATTGATAAAATATTGAAAAGATTCGGTTTTGACGAGTCGAATCCTCAAAAGACTCCAATGAATACTCTCCAAGTTAATAATCGAGAAAGGAGACTGAGAGAAGCTGAATGTAATGATATGATATTGGATGAAACAAAGACAAAGGCGAATGTACCATATCGAGAGGCAGTAGGTAGTTTGCTGTACCTGGCTGGTGCAACCAGGCCAGACATATCGTATTCAGTGAATGTGCTTAGTCGACACCAATTGAATCCAACAGAAGCTGATTGGAAGATGGTAAAGCGAGTGTTCAGATACCTGAGGGGAACGAAATCATTGGGTCTGAGATACACTAGTGAATTGAATGATGTTCAAGGATATTCAGACGCGAGTTTAGGAGATTGCAAAAATTCACAAACAACTTGTGGCTTTTTGATAAAATTATTCGGAGATGCAATAAACTGGCGCACACATAAGCAGCCTTATGTAGCGCTGTCTACTTGTCAGGCGGAATATGTTGCGATGAGTGAAGCAGGTCAAGAGATGGTTTCTCTGCATAATTCGCTGAAATTGATACTGGCTGATCCGTTACTTCCTATGACACTGTGGTGTGACAATAGAGCAGCGATAGCTAGTACAGAAACGAGTGGAGGAAATAAACTCAGACATATGGTGGAAATAGGAGAGCACTATATTAAAGAATGTGTCAAGAATAAACTAATTAATATTAACTGGATCAGATCGAAAGATCAGTTGGCTGATATATTCACTAAACCATTATCTTTCGAGTTGCATAAAAATCTAGTAGAAAAGATTCTGAATAATAAATATTAATTTGGTTTTTTTTATTTGTTTCGAATTGAATAGGTGCGAAATAAAGAGACGAGCTTAGATGAGATGTGATTAATACTGCAGGAGAGATGAGACTTGAGGAGAAATTAGCTCGGAATTGCTGATGAGAACCAGGATGAGGAACTCCTGGCGGGAAACTCAGCCGTATCCGGGAGGGAGTGTTGAAAATATACGTCTACGGTGGTTCCCTCTCTTGTCCAGTGTAGGGCCTCATACTGGCACGACGCCATCTTGTCTACTTTACTTTACCTTACTTTATATCTAGCGCTCGACAGAGTCGCACGTGTTTTCCGGAGCTAATAAATATATATTCACTTAAATACTAATTCGTGTGTTTTTCTCACCACCTAACTCCCACTCATATCCAACAAATATGCTGCAGTAACTGCCGCTTCACCCCAATAAGTTGCAGGTGAATTTGCATCCAACAACATTGTCCTTATCCTCTCCACTAGGTATCGATTTCGCCTCTCCGCCACTCCATTCTGCTCCGGAGTGTATGACGTGGTGAACCGCGACTTTATTCCTTGCTGCTGTAAAAATTCCATTAATTCTGTATTTAAATATTCACCACCTCTGTCTGAACGAATTACTTTTGTATTTTTATTAAATTTAATTTCGCAATGCTGCACAAAATTCTTTACTACCCCAACTGCCTGTGATTTTCTACGCAATAAAAATACATAAAGATATCTAGGAAAATCGTCGATAATCGTCATCAAATATTTTCTACCACCTGCTACCAGGTGGTGTCTCCACGGGCATTGGCCCACATAAATCTACATGCACCAGGTCCAGTGGTGCTTTACTTCGACTCTCTGACTGTTTTGGGAAAGATGCCCTTGTCGATTTCCCTTTTATGTAGCTCTCACACACTTGTCTGATTCCACAATCTTCAATTTTAATTCCTGTAGCAAGACTTTCACTAGCGATTCTCCTCATTTCCTTGGGATCACGATGCCCAAATCTCTCGTGCCATATATGAATACACGAATCAGTATGACTCCCAACTGTACATGCATAATGTGACTCCTTCAATTCATACATAAGACCTTTAATCTCTCCAGTTGCTATTTCCTTATTATTTCTGTAAATCTCCATTTCTCCATCATTTATCTCTACATTATATCCACAATTATCGAGAGAACTAATCGATATTAAACTGGATTGAAACTCGGGGATATACAAAACATTATTTAAATTCAAAATACTTTCTTCACCTTGACTTGTGACGCAATTTATTTTACCTGATCCAATTCCATATACTTCACACAGTTGCCAATTTGCCACGTAAACAGAGGATCTGTGTGAGATGCCGATGTTTTCGAAAAATTTAATATTATTCGTCTTATGCGCTGTTGCCGCCGAATCAAGATACCACCTCGAATTTCGTGAATTATTATTTCCTTTTACCTGGTATGCCGATTGTTGTTCACTGTTATTGTCACTATCGTTGTTATCCTCATGCCTCACCGCTGTGGCCTTCGCTGGATTATTTCTCTTCCTTTTCTGTCTTTCGCTCCACTGTTTATATCTCACACAATCTTTCTTCGTGTGTACTGGGCACTCGCAAAACAAAACAAATTATCCCTTCTCTTCCTCCTGAATCTCTTTCTCTTGAATACACTTTATGTGCCGAATCTGAATCTTCCTTGTACATCTCACGACCTTCTCGACGCTTAAATTCTGTCATCAATGTCCCCTTAACTAGCTGCAATGTGAGCTCTCCCTCTTTTCTTGATGCCAAAGGTGCAATCACTGGCTCATACGAGTCAGGTAAACTATTAATGATTGCAAAAATTGCCAAATCATTAATTTGCTCATATACCAGTGACTTCAATGTATCAATCATGTTTTGCATCTTCTTTAAATGTTCCACTGAATCTCCTCCTTCAGTTAAATGCATTCTAAACAACTGCCGCAGCAGAAAAAATTTATTCATCGGCGCTGACTGTTCGTGTTCTTCCTTCAATGCTGCCCATGCCTCTTTTGCAGTTTTACAATTTCTAATATGAGTTCATTGATCATCTCCTATCATAATACTTATTAATGAAAATGCCTGCTCATTATCATCTTCTCATTTTTCGTTAGCTGTAGCTTCTGTGGGTTGATCCTCTACAAGTGTGTACCATGTACGTTCTCTCTTTAAAAGCCTTCCTGCCATAAATTTCCAATTTTGATAATTTCTCTCATTTAGCTTGGTCACTCCAAAAACCGTTGACGATGCCACCATTTTCTTCACTTTTCTCGAAGAGAAAAAAAAATTTCCCGCCTTTTCTCTCCTTCACTTTCCGGGGAGACGCCCGCCTTCATTATTCACACAAAAAAAAACTTTAACTGTACTCAACACATCCTCCTCATCCTGGGCCCATAACCTATTGGAGGTCTTGATAGGATCGACAGGAGATGCGTGATAAATGATTGTGTGAAGAGTCGATTTAATACGTATGAAACACGTCTGCTCTGTTTACTTTATTTCGTACGACTGATTCCCTATTACAATAAATGCTATGACGCGACCTGTGAATAAGTATCTGTATGTGTGATATATGTATGTGAGTGTATTGTGTTGTACCTCTACTGATACATCTCCATTGTTCCCAACATTCAAGAATGCTCGACAAATATTTAAAACTTTGGACATTCCTTTTACTACACATGCATTGAAAAGTGAAAGAAGGAAACACACCGTCCTCAAGGGAATTCCACAGATTGATCCAAAAGAAATCAAAGATAAACTGAAGGCTAAATACAAAATAGAAGTACTGCGATGCCTAGTCATGAAGCAGAAAAATAAATCACCTCATGCGACTCCAAGGTACTTGATAACATTGCCGAACTCAAGCCAAATCAACGACGTCAGGAAAGCCAAATACATCAGCTACTTCAAAGATACCTGGGATAAATACCGCAATACCCGACGAGTAACTCAATGTTTCCGCTGCCAAGCCTTTGGCCGTGGCATGTCCAACTGTCATAACATTCCACGCTGTGTAAAGTGTACAGGTGAACACCTAACCAAAGACTGCACTAAAGATCCAGATACACAACCAACTTGCATCAACTGCAAAGGGGAGCATCTAGCAAATCACAGAGAATGCCCCAAATATCTGGAACACCTTCGAAAAGTGACTAAAGCACGAGTCAAATCCAAAAGACCAGTATGGCACATGAGACAACCAGAATTCGACATCAACAACAACAATCAATTCCCGAATCTGCACTTCGATCAACTAGCTCCAGAGACTACTAGCAATTACATTCGTCCAGGAAACAGCACGCCAAGACCCACACGATCAACATACGCACACTCTCTTCAATATCAACCACATCCAGAAGGGGAAACACGTGCCCTCACCGCACGCACACATATCACACGAGCACTCATCACACACAAACGACACACACCCAAGTACCAACAGAACCCCTGAACACCTCAACCCAAATCCTCAGGAATCCATACAAAATCTCATCAAACAGCTGAGTGATATCTGCACCAGCTTAATCATCTTGAGCCGAGAATTAACCAAACATCTATTGCCAATAAATAGCTCATCCACCACTACATAAATTAATAATGGGTCTTAGAAACATCATCCATAATATGAATATTCTCGCTAAGTATAATATCCACGTATTATTAGTGAATGAAACTTATTTTAATAGGAAAACAAAAGATTATTATATACAAGGTTATAAATGCTATAGAAATGACCGCACAACGGGAAATGGAGGTGGAGGCGTAGCAATTTACATTCAAAATAACATCGAGCACTCAGAAATACCTATCAAAACAATTAGCTTTGAATCCCATGCTATAAAAATGAATAAATTAATCTTAATCTCCGCCTATCTGGCTCCAAAAACAAAACTCATAACTGAGGATCTCGATAATATATTGAAACTTGGAAACCAGATTATCATTGCAGGAGATTTCCATTGCAAACACACGTACTGGTACTGCTAAAGAGCCAATAGTAACGGCAATATTCTAAACAAATACATCCAAAAAAAAACAAATCAGTCTCGCTCACCCCGATGAATACACTTTTTATCCATACAACGGTGGTTTTCCCTCAGTGGTAGACATCGCAATCATGAAAAACATAACTAAGTACGATAAACCCATTTGCATAAACGATTTAGATTCTGATCATAAACCCATTTTGCCCACAATTCATAACTCTCATGCCTCCCCCACCAAACGTCAATTTCTTAATTATAAGCAAGTGGACTGGAACAGGTTCCACTCTCTCATAAATTATGAAATGACAATGAATAATAAATTAAAGAACATTGAAGCCACTGAAGCATGCGTTGGCGACGTCACCAAAATGATTACTGAAGCAATAGCCACCAGCATTCCAAAAACAACAATTAAAGAGATAAAAACCGAACTTCCACAAAAGATCGCCATGAAAATTAAGTTACGCAACTATTATCGGCGGAAATACCAAAAAACTAGGAATCCAATCTACGATAATTTGCTTAAGCTATTAATCAATCAAATTAAATACGACATTACGGCATTTAATAACAAGAAATTGCAAAAAAAATTCTCAGAACTTAATGTTCGTGACAACTCTCTGTGGAATGCAGTTAAATTGAGAAAGTGTAAGAATAACCAAATCCCGACCCTCCATGGAGAAAATGGTCTTGCCTTCACCGACAAGGATAAAGCCAATGCCCCAGCAGATGTCTTCGAAAAAGTCCATAAATTAACAGAAAATCTAAGCGATCATGTAGCTGAGAAAACAATTGAATCTAGTCACCGTAAAATTGAAAATGAAATAGTCAAACGCGATGAAATACCGCTGATAACACCTACGGAAATTTTCGAAGCCACACTGCAAATCCAGGGGTCTCATTTTGAGACCCCTAGGGTCTCATTTTGTAGACACTTTTGAGACCCCAAAGGGGTCTCATTCTGAGACACAATAGCGGCCGACCTGGGGAATTTTGTCGATAATGCAGGCATAGAATTCCCCAGTTATGTAGGATAACGCTCAATGTTTATAATATAAAGAATTATAGAATTGAATTCTGAACTCCGCGTAATTATTCGTTGATATTCATCAAAAAATTTGAGACAAAATCTTGTGGCATTCACTAGAAAATTATGTTACCTTTTTCTCCATTCTCTTTTCCATTCAGAGAATCCTTCTATACATTATCTGAAATATACTGAGGAGAAAAAAGTGGTAAAAAATATTAAATATTAGTTTTTCCATTGGTCAACTAATAATTAGAAAAATGGTTGGATTTACTGAATTTTGCTCATTTAAACAAATCAATTTTCTGAATTTATTAAATTTTGTTCATCTGAACAAATCAACTGTTTGAATAAACAAAGTTCAATAACTTTTTTAACTATTTCGAAAGAATATTTTCTAAGGACCAATGGCACAAATATTTGAAATATTTGAAAAACTAATAGGTTTCAATTTTTCTATGTAACTTATTTTTTTTTTTTTTATTAACCGCTTCAAAACCCTGTGTGGGTCCATTCAGCGTCATATGTAACTTATTCTGTTGGAATTTTTTCTATAGAAATTTCTGAGCATAAGTTTCCTCTCCATTCTTTTTTCGTTTTTGCTCCCGGATGGAAGCATTGTAATCGTCATTTTTTTCGAATTTGAGATTTCATCGGATTATGACTCCAAATGATCTAAAATGTCGGAAAAAAAGATTTTTTTCACATGTCTGTGTGTATGTGTGTGTGTATTGTGACGGTAGTAAAAGGGGCGGGGGGAACAAACTCGTGGCTCCGAAACACAAAAGTGAAAGGAAAGCACACACGCGCTCCCATTGGCCGAGAGGCAAGGAGTGGGGGAAAAACAAGCGCGCTCGGTCCGTGCGGCGGGGATATAAGAAGCCCGCAGCACGGACCGAAGTCAGTCTACTGCCGCCTGCGGTGGAAGGCTCACCACACGACGGTGATAAGCCCGAGTGTTCCATACGCGACGGTGATGAGCCCAAGCGTCTCCTTATACACGACGGTGATAAGCCCGAGTGTTCCTCATACGCAACGGTGACAAGCCCAAGTGTCTTTCCTATCCCTTGCACCGAGTAGCAGAGAGGACCAGCCAATCACAGCCCAGCAGAGAGAATCAGTGGAAGGGGCAGCAGAGGAGTGGGGGGAGCGGAGCCACCAGCAGCAAAGAGTATAAAAGAAGCCACAGCGCAGAGAATCGCCAGTCCACTACCAGCAGTGGAGGACTCAACACGCGACGGTGACAAGCCCGAGCGTTTCTCTATACACGACGGTGACAAGCCCGAGTGTTCCTATACGCGACGGTGACAAGCCCAAGCGTCTTTCCTTATGCGACGGTGACGAGCCCGAGCGTTTAATTTAAATTTAATTCAATAAAGCACTCGTAATAAAATATTCTTGGTAAATTATCCATTGTAAAAAATTCTGTAAAAATAAGAGAGACTCTGGGAGCGTTTCCAAACGTAGGTGGACGCTCCAGGTCTCAGGATGGCGACTTCCAATACGAGTACGAGGACAAGGACACCAGGACCTAGAGGACATCGCCATCGGCCTCGGGTTTATTAATGAAAATACTACAAAATCGTAAAATCAAAGGGTTATTCATTCAATAAATGTAAAAATATAAGATAAAATTCGAAGAATAAAGATGACTTTCTGTACCGGAGGATAAATGCTCCTCCCAAAAACACCTGTAAATAGTTAAATAAATATGTTTCTTTAGAGCACAAAATATAACTGTCTCGACTCCATCATTTAATATTCTAAAATAAGTCTCTCTGGTTCGTGGACAAAGACCCACTCCTTTTCGTTAATTCGTACAAAAGTGGTACGTTACAGTATGTGTGTGATGACACGTTTCATCACTTTATGCGGAAACGGCTGCATGTATCGATATGAAATTTTAAGGGAAGCGCAATGCTCTCTGCGAAATTTTAGCTTAATCGGTTCAATGGTTCTCGACAAAAAGCGAATTGTCAAAAAATCGTTTTTTCGAGTTTTCTCAGCGAAAAATCAATTTACAGCGTCTATCCTCCGCGAGGAGATGCGCGCTGATGAGGCGCACATTAAACCCCGGGGGTGACCAGGGCTCCGATCTTTAGTTTTTTTTAAATATTTTTTTTACTATGATTTTTGAAAAATCGCGGTTATTGCGATAACTTAAAAAATATTTGAGCCAGAGACTTCAAATTTGGTGTGTTTATACATCTTATGAGTGTCAACTTTGCTATTGAATTTCAGCTAAATCGGTTCAATAGTTCTCGAGAAAAAGTGAATCATCAAAAAATCGTTTTTTCGAGTTTTCTCAGCGAAAAATCAATTTACAGCGTCTATCCTCCGCGAGGAGATGCGCACGGATAGGGCGCACATTAAACCCCAAGGGTGACCAGTGCTCCCATTTTTACTGTTTTTATTATATTTTTTTTACTGTGATTTTTCAAAAATCACGGTTATCGCGATAACTTCAAAAACATTTGAGTTAGAGACTTCAAATTTCGTGTGTTGGTACATCTTATGAGTGCGAATTGTGGTATTGAATTTCAGCGTAATCGACCGAACAGCTCCTGAGATATTGTTGAAAAACTATTCCAAGCAATGAGCGTATATGTACGGAACTGCTTGCCTGACCATATCCAAGTTGAGCTTGAAAGATCAATTTAGATGACCATCACCAATCCTAAAAATTTCAGATTTTTCAAAGAATTCTTCTACAAGAATGCTGAAATTTTTTTTTCTTCAGAAATTCAAATTTTTTTCAATTTTTTTTCAAGATCACTAGTATTTATCATTTCATCATTAGAAAGTAGATAATTTTTGCTAAATAAATAAGACCGTATTCATCCTGATAGAATAACGAGAAGAACTGGAAATAATTCCCGATACTTAAACTCTAATTTCCAGATTTTTTATTTGACATGAATCTCGTATTTATTCTGTACTATATGTTATATGTATTATCCAAAGTCTCATTCAAAATAAAATCATCATTCAAAATAAAATAATTAAAGAATCAAGTTTCCCCTTCAATTACTGCACGGCCTGGTATATCAAGTTCCCCAAATCGAGTAATTTGATGAAAAAAAAAGCATTCAGTGTAGTGTTGACTTTTATTACATTTAGTGACCAGAAGTATTACTGGAGGGTCGCAAGTTAGACTCACGGTATGGATTTTGGAATTTTAACTGTAAAATTTATATCAATTCATTCAACTGACAGTATAATAGACGGTGGTGTGATGAGTTCGAGAAATAAGTTCTGGGAGCCCACGCTATCTTACGTAGAAGAGTAACTGACGCGTTACTGGAGGGTTCTGAGTTCGACTCACTAGGGGTTCGAGGTTTTTCAAAATCAAAATTATTGCTTAATTTTCATTTTCAAATTAATGAAAAATAAATAGTTGAAAATCCATTCGGAAGCTTTATGCCAATTGCATTGGCATAATATTAAATGTTTTTCGTAATGAATTCTTCAATAGTAAAGACATCATAGAGTGAATAACGAGGGGTGAAATTTATGGAAAATGCCCATAGGGTGAAGCGCCTGCTTGTTTATTGAGAACTTCAAACTAAACAAGCCAGGGATTTTCAGTCAAAGAATTTTTAGCAAAAAAAGAGACAGAATTAGTTGTATCAGAAATTCAGACTATTGTTTTTTTCTATTCAATTGCTTCATTCTAAATGATGCTGGGGAGGATCGTGGCATTCTCAAAAGAATTGATTTCGTACGATGACATTGATTGTCACCGTACGAACGAATTGAGTTCCAATCCTGAGATAATTTTTTTTTTGTATTAAACTGGGATTTTGAATAAATTTTCTTCATTAAGAATGATTTCATTAGGTATTCTTTATGAAAATTCAACAGAATCAATTCTAATTTCACAGCAAATTAAATGAAATACATTACAATATGAGAGGAAATGGATAAATATGAAGGGATCATTTTCGGAGAGATAGTATCTTATATATTGATAGTAAGGGCATTTTTTCTTAATAATAATTTATTTGTTCAGAAAAATGTAAAAAATTGTTCTATTTCCCTTTTCGTTATTCTTTTAATTTTTTCACTTTTTTCTACCCCAGTGGACTTAACGTCACGTCAAAGTGCAAATAATGTTAACAAATAAGAATAGCAATGTATTGGAGCAATAAATTATTCTTTTTTCTTGAAATATATCAGATTATTGAAAGGGAGCAGCCCTGTGGAGGGAGGTGTAACGATGTACTATGCACAGAGCCGAGAGGCTATACAAGGAACAAATAAATAATAATAATAATAATAATGCAAACCCATTAGTTTTTCAAATATTTCAAATTTTTGTGCCATTGGTCCTTAGAAAATTGATTTGTTTAAATGAGCAAAATTCAGTAAATCCAACAATTTTTCTAATTATTAGTTGACCAATGGAAAAACTAATATTTGATGTTTTTTACCACTTTTTTTTTCTCAGCGTATTTTAGATAATGTATAGAAGGATTTTCTGAATGGAATAGAGAATGGAGAAAAAGGTAGCATAATTTTCTAGCGAACGCCACAAGATTTTGTCCCGAATTTTTTGATGAATATCAACAAATAATTACGCGGAGTTCAGAATTCAATTCTACAATTCTTTATATTATTAACATTGAGCGTTATCCTACATAACTGGGAAATTCTATCCCTGCATCATCGACAAAATTCCCCAGGTCGGCCGCCATTGTGTCTCAGAATGAGACCCTTTTGGGGTCTCAAAAGTGTCTACAAAATGAGACCCCTGGATTTGCAGTGGCATCCGCAAACTCAAGCCAAAAAAATCTCCTAGTATAGATGGGATACAGAATATAATAATCAAAAATCTACTTAAAATAATTATAATACAGCTAATGTACATATTCAATGCTTGTATTCTACTTGGCTTCTTCCCGGCACAATGGAAAATCGCAGAAATATTAGCATTTTATAAACCGGGTAAAGATAAGCTCTTCCCGCAAAATTACCGACCCATTAGTTTACTTCCCACCTTAGGCAAGCTCCTCGAGGTAATTATTACTAAACAAATCACAAACTACGTAAACAGGAATAAACTGCTAATTAAGGAACAATTCGGGTTTCGCAGTAAACATAGTACGACGCATTAGCTAGCCCGGTTGACGGACTTCATAAGCACCAATTTCAATGTCAACAAAAGCACCAGCCTTCTCTCGCTTGACATCGAAAAAGCCTCCGATACCGTCTGGCACCAAGCCTTAACACATAAGATGAAATTACTGAATATTCCTGTCTATCTGATTAAATTTATTAATGACTACCTCAAAAAGCGCACGTTTTACGTCTCTATAGGTGACATACTTAGCCTCATCCGCCCAATAGCTGCGGAATCCCACAAGGCTCTATCCTAGGGCCTACATTGTTCTTGATATTCATTAATGATATACCAAAACATATCAAAACGCATATTGCACTTTTTTCCGACGACACGGCTATGTACAATGCCTCGTGGCAGAAAGACACATAGTGGAGTCATTTAAGCAAATGAAATGCAAACAAAAAGGGGAGTAATGAAAAATATATCAATCGATAGATAAAAATTCCCTCATTAACATATCAAAAGATCCCACGGATATTGTTATCCGTTTAGTTGTAATTAATTAAAAACAAATGAGAATTCTGACAAAATATACTTTGATCATTCATATCTTTTATTAAGTTGCAATTAATCAGTAAGCGAAGACGCCATTTTGTAGCTGATTGAATTTGCTACGAAAAGTGAGCGAGAACCACTGGTCAATAATGCTTCGCTAATTCAATATTAATTTTTTAATTATTTTTTCCCGATATTCACCAAGCCATCAGCTGAGTTTTTAGCTCCGCCCCTTCGCCACTATGAACGGGTCACGTGAAGCGCGCCGAACACCCGAAGTTCAAACATCTTTCGTTCGAATCCTTTCCTTTTTTCCTCTTAATTATTATTTATTTTAGATCACTTATTAATTAAATGATAATAAAGAAATAAATTATTAACTCAATCGAAAAACCAGTAGTTTTTTGGGTAATCCAAAATTATCTATCAAATGAATTGAATGAATAATTATTAATGTTTATTTTTCATGAATTTACACGGAGAGAAATAAATTTTTGTGGTAAGAAAATTTCTTCGCAGCAAACTTTCCCTTCGCAATTCTTAGATCTATATATATTGAACTAAGTTATTTTTTTTTGTAACAAACACCTATTTTTTCTGTGTACTCTAGAAACGATTTTTATCAATAAAAAATGTGCAAATCAATTTTTTGAGAATCCCCGACGTACTTCTGTTTGAAATTTTGTTCTCAAGATGCTGTGGGAAATTCAGATGAAAATAATGAAAATTATTGGAGTTATGCTGCGTGCCAATTTGAAAAATCAGGTTTCCAGAAAAACGCGATTGAAGTTCCGACTAAGGCTATGAATATAAAAAAATGCCTTGGGGAAAATTCAAATTTCATGAGAAAAAAAGGGTTTCAGGAGATAACTTTTCATGCCCGTATTCTGGGAGGCCCAAAGTAATTTTTAAAGCACCTAAAAAAAGATTGATTATTTGAAATTTCGACAGTGGTGTTACCCCCAATTTGATTTATTTTTTTATTACTATTTGATTAATAAGTGATCAAAAATAAATAATGATTGAGAGGAAAAGAGGAAAGAATTCGAGCTCAAAAAACTACTCGTGTTCCCCATTCAATTAATAATTTATTTTTTTATTTATTATTTATCAATAAGTGATTTAAAATAAGTAATAATGGAGAGAAAACCCGGAAAGGATTCGAGCGAAAGATGTTTGAACTTCGGGTATTCGGCGCACTTTACGAGACCCGATCGTCGTGGCGAAGGGGCGGGGCTAAAACCTCAGCTGATGGCTTCGTAAATATAGGGAAAAAATAATTAAAAAATTAATATTGAATGAGCGAAGCATTATTGACTAGTGGTTCTCGCTTACTTTTCGTAGCAAATTTAATCAGCTACAAAATGGTGTCTTCGCTTACTGATTAATTGCAACTTAATAAAAGATACGAATGTTCAAAGTACATTTTGTCAAAATTCTCATTTGTTTTTAATTAATTACAACTAAACGGATCACAATATTCGTGGGATCTTTTGATATGTTAATGAGGGAATTTTCATCTATCGATTGGTATATTTTTCATTACTCCCCTTTTTTTTTGCATTTCATCAAGAAAAAATGCGTAGCCTGCTTGAACTAACATCTCTGAAATATATCCAGGAACACATCAATTTGCTGGAGAGGTATTTCATGCAATGGAAGATCAAAATCAATGTAGCAAAAACAGAAATTATCATTTTTTTCTCACAAAATGAAAAAACCCAAATTCCTGATCAAAATGTATAACCAAACACTTCATTTTGCAAAAAAGGTCAAATACTTAGTGAAGCAGCCAACGGGGTATTTGAACTGGTCACGGGACCAATCCTGTCGACCAATCCGTTGGCCAAGGAGAGAGCCAGGCGCGAACGCTCAAGACGCTCTGGGCACTCGGCAAGTAGCTCTAGCAGCATTCAGAAGCGTTTCCCGAATGCTAGCTTTTGCCTATCGCGAATTACACATTGTACCGCTAAATTATCTCTGTGAAATAAAGCATTGAAGTGACAAGCAATCAATGCGTTCCTTAATTAATTGCCCAATCCCTTCAAATTGGTGACCCCGTACGTTTGTGAACAATAAAAGTTTAGTGCCTTATTCAAGTGAGAACTTTTCCTTGATAAGTGACATTTTTTTCTGTGTTGTGAGTTCCGTGTATAAAAACTAAAAACCAAAAAACAATGAGCAGTGAATTAGTGTAAAAACTTAAAATTAAGTGACTAGAATTAAGACTAGATTTAAGACTAAGATTAAGTGACTAGATTTAGTGAATTTAGACTAAGTTAAAAACATTTTAAAAAACAGTATTTCGCGGGTGAAATAAATAAAAAAAGACAATTAAAACATTTAAAATTAATTTGTGGAGAATAAAAGTATTCTCGCAGAATAAATTTAAAAAGATAAAAACGGGCAGTTTTCGGGAAAATCGATAAAATTTCTCGAAACAAGTCAACAAGGTCATTCATAAATACAAAGAAAATTAAACCGTGAGATAAAATTCACAGAAAAATAAAATTAATTCAGTGAAAATAAATCCAGAGATAAAATTCGCTGAAAGTAAAATTAAAGAGAGAAATGAAATAAAAAAAAAAGAGAGGAAGAATTAAAATAAAAAATATTAAATATTCGAAATAAAGTGACAGGTCTTTAAACTCAGCTGACTGAGTGACGTCACTGAGAAATAATAAATTTTATTTCTCCATTTCAATTACATTTTTTTCATTTTCTTACTTTAACAACAAATAATTTTTTTCTTTTTCTTCTTTTTCATCCAACATGCCTCCAAAACCCCTATCCGAGCAAGAATTGTTTGAGCTCCAGGAGTCGCTGAAAGACCAAAAGAAGATCCAGGAAGAGCAGGAGCCGCTCCTGGAACAAAAAGATAAGGAACTTGCTGAACACAAGAAGGTGCTGCACCAATACAAGCAACTCCTTCAGCAACAGCAGAATCTCCAAACAGGAGAGACTCCAGCCGCCCGAACGAACCAGGTGGAGGACAATAAAAAACCACGAGTCAAGATATAGCCCTTCAACGAGGAGAAGCCAAGGCTGTGGTTTGCTCAAATTGAGTTACAATTTGACCAAGTTGCGATTGTCACGGAACAGGAGAAGTTCCAGGCGGTCACCGCCCATATTGAGACGAAAATCGCAGCAGAAATGGAGTCCTTGATTCTAAATCCGGACGCACGTACCCCTTATACCAATTTAAAAGCCGCTATAGTCAAATGTTTTTCCGCTTCAGAAGAGTCCAGGATTCAACAGCTTCTGACCAGAGAAACTTTAGGCGATAGGAAGCCATCACAACATCTTCGCTATCTGCAAGGCTTGGTACCGGAAATCTCCGACATGAAAATCCTGAGGACTCAATGGATGAACCACCTACCCACGCATATACGCACGTGTCCGACAGTGTTGGATCAGGCTGAACTTGCAGAAATTGCTGAAGTAGCGGACCGCATGATGGAGATCCAGTCACCGAACATCACGGCCGCTGTTCAGCAACAGCCAGCAACAGCTTCAGGTTCTTCAACAACTGACACACTGTTAACACAATTAACTTCAGAAATCCAGAAGCTGTCAACGGGTCATCGCAGGTCATCCAGCAAAGGCAGAAATAAAGGACGTCACAATTCGAGATCCAGAAGCCGCGGCGCAAATTATCTATGCCATTACCATTTTAAATTTGGAGCTGATGCTCGTTGTTGCAGGAATCCTTGTGCCTGGAAGAAGCAGCAGGGAGAGCAGCAGCCAAAGCA
This sequence comes from Aleiodes leptofemur, assembly GCA_963942555.1. Taxonomy (NCBI): domain Eukaryota; kingdom Metazoa; phylum Arthropoda; class Insecta; order Hymenoptera; family Braconidae; genus Aleiodes; species Aleiodes leptofemur. Next base: position 12,708,089 of record OZ012609.1, read on the forward strand.
TCAGCAAGATCAACAAAAAAACTAGTTTGTGAGTCGATGAAGACGGCAATTGACTCACAAACCTCGTCGAGCCGCCTTTTTATTTTTGATCACTGCTCCAACAGACGTTTCCTCATAGATACGGGATCTGACGTCTCAGTTCTGCCTCCTGGCAACAACAAAAAGTCCAGACCCAGCGAGTATCGTCTGTTGGCCGCGAACAGTACGGCAATCGACACTTACGGAACGGAGCTCATCTCAGTAAACCTAAACCTGAGGAGAGATTTCACCTGGCGCTTCATCGTAGCTGGAGTTTCGTCCCCAATCATCGGAGCAGACTTCCTGAGTCACCATGGACTTCTGGTGGACCTAAAAAATGGTTGTTTGCGAGATGGGACGACAGGACTACAGACAAGAGGCTCGTTTAGCTCTTCAAGCGTCTCCTCCGTCAAGGTCGTTCAGATCCAGAACAACTCTGTCTACTGGGAGTTGCTGAAAAGGTTCCCGGAGATCACTAAACCTGGTGGCACGTTGTGTTCGTCCAATCACTCAACGGTGCATCACATCAGGACGACTCCAGGACCTCCAGTAGCTTGTCAGGCACGTGGACTCAATCCTGAAAAATTATTAATCGCTCAAAACGAATTTCAGAAGATGCTGCAACTCGGAATCACCAGGAGATCTTCCAGCCCATGGTCGTCACCACTCCATCTAGCATCAAAGAAGGGTGGATCCTGGAGGCCATGCGGAGATTATAGACGGTTGAACGAACAAACAGTTCCCGATAAATACCCGGTCCGATTCCTCGAGGATTTCACATCGAATCTAGCTGGAACAACGAAGTTCTCCACAATAGACCTGGTCAGAGCCTTCAACCAGATACCTGTTGCTCCAGAGGATATCGAGGAGACGGCGACTATAACACCGTTCGGACTGTACGAGTTCCCCCAGATGACGTTTGGCCTTCGCAACGCGGCCCAAACGTTTCAGAGGTTCATCGATGAGGTCACACGAGACTTACCGTATGTGTACGCCTATATTGATGACCTTCTGATTGCTTCTGAATCACAGAAACAGCACCTAGAACACCTGGAAACAGTATTTAACCGCCTGAAGAACGTAGGACTGGTGATAAATACTGAAAAGACCGTCCTGGGCCAAGATGAGGTCCTATTCCTGGGCCACGTAGTTAATAAACATGGCATCAAGCCTAACCCTGTAAAGATCCAGGCGATCAACGAATTCCCGGCGCCAAAAACGATCAAAGAACTCCGTCGTTTCCTGGAGATGCTAAACTTCTACCGAAAACACATCCAATCAGCAGCATCACTATTAGCTCCACTCAACGCACTTCTTCAAGGAACTAACCTACACAGCAAGAAGCCGATTGAGTGGAACCAACAGCTGGAAAAAGCCTTCAATGAAGCAAAAGATGCCCTAGCATCGGCAACACTTCTAGCTCACCCAAAGCACAACGTGCAATGGGGAATATTTGCTGACGCTTCCGGTGAAGCCATGGGCGCCGTCCTCCAACAATGGGTAGAGAATCAATGACAACCCCTGGCGTTTTTCAGCAAGAAGTTCCGTGAATCGTCGAGAAATACGTCGCCTTTCGACAGGGAACTGGAAGCAGTTCACCAGGCGGTGGAGCACTTCCGGAACTTCATTGAAGGACGCCAGGTGACCATCTTCACAGACCATAAGCCACTTATTCACTCGTTCTCCAAGAAGAACGAGGAAATACTACCAGTCAGACGAACCAGGCTCAACTTCATCAGCCAGTTTACAACTGATGTCCAACACATAGCTGGTGCCGACAATGTAGTGGCAGATTCTTTATCAAGAGTCGAAGCAATATCACCTGCTGTGGATCACAGGGATATTGCCTTCGAACAGGCCAGAGACGACCAACTTCAGCAGCTTCTGCGTTCTAGAGAACATCGGCTGGATCTCCGGTTCATCGAGCATCCAAATTCTAGGATCGGCCTTCATTGTGATATGTCACTGGGATCACCGAGGCCATATGTTCCAGAACCTCTACAAAGAAGAGTTTTCCTGTCGCTGCACAACCTGGCGCATCCAGGAACACGAGCATCAGTTCGCCTGGTAGCAGCACGATTCGTCTGGCCAAACCTGAGCAAAGACTGCAAGCTGTGGGCTCAAACTTGCCTTCAATGCCAAAGAAGCAAGATCCAACGACACACTAGAGCTCCAGTAGCAGAATTTCAACTCCCTTCAGCTCGTTTCGAGCATATCCACATGGATTTGATAACTTTACCACCCTCTAAAGGTTACTCATGCTGCCTTACCATTGTTGACAGGTTTACCAGATTCCCAATGGCGATACCGCTGACAAATCAGTCAGCCCCAGCTGTCGCAGAGGCCTTTCTCCACCACTGGGTGACAATCTTCGGGATGCCAGCCAGGATCACCACCGACCAAGGTGCCCAGTTTAAGGCACATCTCTTCCAACAGCTGACGAAGCTCCTGGGGGTCCGGCACATAACTACCACCACGTATCATCCGCAGAGTAACGGCCTGGTCAAACGGATGCACCAGCAGCTGAAAGGGGCACTCAGAGCACATGGAGAATCGTGGTACGATGCTCTGCCAGTGGTTCTCCTGGGCATGAGGGTCGTCTACAAGGAAGACATCAATACTTCACCAGCAGAACTCGTCTTCGGCGAGCCTCTCCGTCTCCCTGGTGAGTTCATTTTACCTTCTCCACATCAGCAGCCAGCACAGCAGCTCGTGCGGACCTTGAGGGAGAAGTTCCGGCAGTTGGCACCACAGACAGCATCCAGACATGGCCAGAAGCCGACATTTGTGCCACAACAGCTGGAAAATGCAACGCATGTCTTTCTGCGCAATGACCTGTACCAGGGTGCACTTATACCACCATACACTGGGCCACACGAGGTCATTGAGCGAAGAGCCAAGACGTTCAAGGTCTTGGTGAATGGTGATGAGAGCTGGGTATCAATCGACAGGTTGAAACCAGCTTTCATTCTGCCTGGAGAAGCAGCGGAAGTCCCGGTTCATCGTCCAAGGCCACCAGCAGGATCCTCAAGGACTGGTGACGGAGTCGCTGGACCTTCTGCCGGATACGCTGGCCAATACCAGGACCGGCAAGCAAATCCGCTGCCAAGAGGACGGCCAAGGAAGAACGTCTCCATCGATGACATCGTCTTACATTATCATTATGAGCCGTAAAAAATTTTTTTCATTATTATTTGTTTTTTTTAATGTCTGTTTTTTGTTTCAGCACATTATTCACACGAAACTCCAGGTTTATTTAAAATGTACATATTTTTCCTTGCAATGAAAGACAAATTTTTTATAATTCCTCCAATTAATCAAATATTTTTTTTTCTCATTTTCAATAATTAACAACGTTAATTTTTCAATTCACTTCAAGTAACTTCTATCACTTCAAACTCCTGAATTTTCAATTTAAATTAGTGTAAAATCAAAAATAGTATGTGAAATTAAAAAAAAAAAAAAAAAAAAAAAAAAAGCTTTAATCAGTAAATAAGTTAGTTTTAAGGAAATACAGGGAATTCAGGAAGAAGTATAGCCACACTTCTCCAAAGTGGGGGAGGTTTGAAGCAGCCAACGGGATATTTGAACTGGTCACGGGACCAATCCTGTCGACCAATCCGTTGGCCAAGGAGAGAGCCAGGCGCGAACGCTCAAGACGCTCTGGGCACTCGGCAAGTAGCTCTAGCAGCATTCAGAAGCGTTTCCCGAATGCTAGCTTTTGCCTATCGCGAATTACACATTGTACCGCTAAATTATCTCTGTGAAATAAAGCATTGAAGTGACAAGCAATTAATGCGTTCCTTAATTAATTGCCCAATCTCTTCATTAGGTCTTACACTCGACGAAAAACTCACCTTCTCCAAGCATATCAAGGAAGTTTTGCGCAAGGCTAATGCAAGCGTCAGCATCCTATACTCCTCATCCGTCGCAAGAGTAATAATAGTGAAAAAAATAAAAAACCATATACACAATGTACATTAGACCTATAATGACGTACGCCTTTCCGATATGGAGTAATACTTACAAATCAAACATGAAAAAACTTCAAATAATTCAAAACAAATGCTTGAGAATAATAACTAATGCTATTCTTAAGATAAAAAATTGTGATATCCAAAAGAAACTCAATCTACCTAGTATATGTGATATAATTAAGGAATACACATTTAATTTTTATAATTATAAGATGAATGATCTCTCAATTTTAAAAAACGTTTGTAAAAGAAGGAGAAATCCATATGAAAAATATAAACTGCCCCATCAATTACTACTGGAGGCTGAAAAAATGAGGAAACTAGACTTCCCACTTGTTGATATTTGTTACGTAGTGTGTAGTGATTAGTTATTAAGGAATCAAAATAACACTAATTAGGTTTTTACAATAAAATTTTCACTCAAAATTAAGAAAATATCAAATGAAATCATAACTATATTTAATATAAAGAGAAACTGAAGATGAATTCAAATTTAAGTAAAGCCAGAAGGCAGGAATCAAAAATAAATAGGTCTGCTACTAAAATTATCAAGCTACGCTGTATATAAATCCATTATAGTACAATAAACTTTTACAAAAGTCAAAAAAGTGACAGTACGATGAAAACTCTCGTTGTGAACAGTTCTTCTAAGAACTAATAAAGAGAAAACTCAAAACTATCTATTGGAGTCGAAGTGTTCATTTATATCAACTAACCTAAGCACTTCATTGGTGACCACCCGAGTCGAAGATTTCAGCCTCGAAATAGACCTCATTACTCTCATTCAACCTCCAACTGCCCTCGTAGACTGCTGAGAACTCAAATGTGAGGCTCAGGTGAGACTCAAGAGCACTTGGAACCATATTTGAGCCTCTGCAGTCTCTTTCCTACAGCCATCCATACTTTTTTGGGCATCCGAAATCTCGTTAACCTCAGATGAGCCTCAATACACTATTTTTCTGAATTGTTCCCATCGCAGTCCTCGGTCGACTCTTTTTGAAAGCCCATCGAGCAGGGCTGTAAATCTTCTCCATACTTTCTCCCAATTTTTTTCTAACAGCATTCTGTTGCAGTAAACACATGTGCGCCTAGAAGCCGTACAATGCAACGTTGTTCTTTCTCAACAAAACTTGTCAACCATTTTCAGAGAAAATAATATTTTCGTTTACCCTTCAGTAGCCAGTTGAACTCCAGCTCGGACACATCGTTTACTTAGCAGGCTTCATCAAGTCAATTTTCTATTCCGTTTTAAGTTAAAATCAGAAAACGCGGGAGCGTTTTGCGCCATGTGTACGTTTAGAACGTGCACTGGCTAACTATACTTTTACTATTGGACAGTTTTTTTTAATTTTTTTAATTACGCCTCTCCCCTCGTGACAAAAAATACTAGACCTTGATTGCAATATTTGAGTGGAGAAATGAACCTTCTTTGTTTGAAAAAATAATTTGTTTATTTATAAAAAAATATTTTGATGTAAGCCACGCCCCATCCCGACGTTTTCGGTTAAAAAGTTTCTCGGTGAGACATTTTGTTGTAACGTTGGCTGCATTCGGCTGGCTGAAATGAATTGGTGAGACATTTTTTCTTAACGTTGGCGGCACTGACTATAAATGTATAGCCGTCAAAACAACAACAGTGCACCCTAACCTCAAAAAGTTCAAAGCAATATAAACCGTGTTAGGCAGTTTCTCAAACGGAAAAAAATATTAATTTATAAAAAAATATAAATTTATGAGAGAAGTTGATGGAAAAAAATTACAGCTCATATTAATATGAGACAATTGTATTGGAATAATTGAGTGATTCAAAAAAAAAAAGAATACAATTGGCTACGGATAAAATCATGGAAAAAAATATTCTGAGGTTTATGAAGGTCCAATAATACTAATAATTAAAAATGAGAAATTCTATAAAAATTTTCAGTTAAATACTTAAATATCGTGCCAAAATTCGAAGTAATTTTGTAGTTTAGTTTTTGAAAAAAAAATATTTGAATTTATAAATTTTACACGGGGAGATTAAAAAAAGGACGGGATCTTCCATACCCCTCGCGCGGTACAGCAGATTTCATGCTAATCCTATCGGCTTCCCATATCTTTCTGTATAAAATTTGGAACTTCAAATATTTTTTTCTTGAAAACTTCGCGCCAAAATCAATTCAAATTTGAGCAGGACATTCCTTATGATATTTTTAATTCATTATTGAGAATTCAATTAGAATGAGGTGATACTGATGTTCGAAATTCCTGAAAAAATTTAATTTCTACATAATTTTATGAATTTTCGATCATTTTTTTTTTCATTCCATGCTTTTTTCACTACATGATAATAATTCTATTATACATAAAAACAGCGTTCTAATCTGTCACATAAAACTGATCCTCAAAAAATTGCGTAGGTTTCTGCCAAAGCATCACACGTAATTTTCTCTCTTTTTTTTAATCCCTTTCACCCATTTCTTCGAATTTTCATTATTTTCAGAATAAATTGGAAACTTAGCGAGATGGAACAATTGTGCCTGAAGTCTTTTTTGCCGAGAATTCTAAGAGCATAAAAAAGCATGAGGGAAAAAACATACCTCTGTTAGTTCCCGAGATAATTTTTAAAAAATATTGAAAAAGAGATTTTTCTCTGCTTTACCTCTCCAAAGAGTACAGACACTCTTTGACCTCTCGATTATTAAATTTGTAGTTTTCTGACAATATTTCAAAATCTAAGCGAGATAGAGTGATCTTACCTGAATTCTTTTTCGTCGACAATTTCTAGAATTACAAAAAAAGATCAGGACAAAATTGCTCTATTCCACTTAGTTTCCGAGTTATTCTAAAACAAGTGGGAACTTGCTTTAATTATAGTTATTATTATAGTTTTATCTGCTAAGTCATTAACAAATCAGTTCCGAATGGTTCCCCTTTCCATTAGTGAACACTGAATTTTGAATATTCCCCTAATAATGATCTGAATGAAATCGACTGAGAATTTGTTTTGAACTTTAAGATAATTCTGAAAATTGAAATTTCAAAAAATTACCTATACTTTGAAAACAAGCTGCAGATGAAGCTTCTTCATGCAATATTAATAGAATTGAAATATCTCAAGAACTGATGACGAGAAAGATCCGAAAGTATTCATGCAGTTAGATGACGTAGTGTCTCATATTATTCTTCAATCTGGATGAAATCGATTAGAAACTTATTCTAAGTTTAAAAAAGAATGAAAAAATTGAAATTTAAAAAAAACGCTCATATTTGAGAAAATGTTGCTCTAATTTTGTCCAGTAACAATCCCAGGCAGTAGATTGAGAAAACCAATATATGAGCTGAATTTGAAGTTTCTATCTTGATTGTTCTGATTGTTAGAGAAGCAACAACATTATCATGAGAAACTATGAAAATCGACATAACTTAAAAACTAAGCTTGTGAAAAAGCTGGAAAAATTCACGCAGTTACAGAATATGATATCAAATGTTATAAATTCATCTGGACGAAATCAGTCGAGAAATTTTCAAGAAATTGATTTTTTTAAAAAAATCCAAAATTCATCATTTCTCAAAAAATACTGAATGAGTTCCAAGCGACAAGGTCTCAAAAGAAAGCATTTATCAAGACAAATATACTGTGAGAACATCAGATTTTCAGGTTGAAATTTTACCTTTTCACAGTAAAAAAAAAATCCACACAGACATATATACCTGCACACAGACATTTTGTCCAAATATCATTTTCAGACTCTCTACATCATTTCAAGTGATTTGCAACAAAAAAATCCAAATCGGAAATTCTCACGTTTGTTAAGCTTCAATCCGCAAGCAACAAAAAAAATAACTAAAATTTGAAATCGAATTCTTTTTTTTTCAAAAATTTTTAAGAGTTGAGAATTCGCATCCGTGAGATTGACGATTTTCTTCGGGTGATGAGCGCGGCATCGCACGTTTTGAGTAAAGTGCAACGTTGCCAATAACCATTAACGACTCGAAGTGCCAGCCATTTTCATACACACAAATCGAGTGACGTGGCAACACGGTGGAAAGAATTTCCACTACGATTCCAGTCGCGTAATGAGCAGCGTGCCACATTCCGGAATCGGATCCACAAGAAATTATTCTTTCGTACCAAAAGAATATATTCCACAGAAAAAAGGTCTTTTTCGATTCGCAACATTATTCAAAAAGGATTCCAAAAGTTTCAACTTGATATTTTCAGTCTATTATTTGATATTTACGTTTTCGTACAGAGTGCGGCGTCACGCTCATAGCGCGGGTTCTCAAGGATTAAGATTCTCAAGATCTCAAGACATTTAGCATTTGAGAAAAAATATCACGAGATTCCATAAGTCCTGCGTCCGAATATCTCAGTTTTTTACGATATTGTAAGAATGACGATATCCAAAATGACGCAAAAGGAATGAAATATGGACCGACAAATTATTAAAAATAAAAAAAATGCGCCATGTGCACGTTTAAAACGTGTTGTTTGGCAGGCCAAAAACTGAATCAGGGTTGGCTGTGCAAATAATAGATGAATGGGCAGAAAAATGAGGTGGCAAATCAAAGATTCAAAAAATATTACGCAAAAGAATGGGAATAAAATCCAATGATAGGGAAAAATATAAAGGAGGCTAGGAGAAATTTTCAATTCAACTTATCTATCTGTAATTGCAGCAGTAAAGACGGAAAAATAGGTCTTTCTACGTAAGAAAATAGCTTTGTCTTTCCACTATTGGTAAAAATGCACATGGCGCGCCCGGTTTTTTTCAAATAGAATTCTGTTTAATCATAGAACGACTTATCTTAATAAAGGCTAGGTCAGTCACCAAATCATCATCTCGATTTCCAGATGAGGAAATGTTTATAATTTCAAGATTCTCATGAATCTATGAACTTTCCATGCATCAAATACCAATTTAAAGAACAACTGGTTGAGGTTATATTCATCCCTTTCTAACTTTTCAACTAATTTTTCTATTTCATATTAATGAGTGTGTGATACTATGGAACAAATGCTTTTTCTCATACATGTTTATTGAAAATGATGTGTAATCATCATCATCTTCATTACGTTACAGAATGATTTGATCTATTTGAAAAAAACCGGGCGCGCCATGTGCATTTTTACCAATAGTGGAAAGACAAAGCTATTTTCTTACGTAGAAAGACCTATTTTTCCGTCTTTACTGCTGCAATTACAGATAGATAAGTTGAATTGAAAATTTCTCCTTGCCTCCTTTATATTTTTCCCTATCATTGGATTTTATTCCCATTCTTTTGCGTAATATTTTTTGAATCTTTGATTTGCCACCTCATTTTTCTGCCCATTCATCTATTATTTGCACAGCCATTATAAATATCATTTGACTATGACTGCAAATTTCAAGTGTGTTATGTAATAGATAAGTGTTGAATGACGGTGCGGCAAATTTAACCCTCGGAGTACACTGGGGGTCATTTTCAAAAATTTTCTTGCCCTAAAATATGATGAAATGAATAAAAATATTTGAAATACTCAGTTCCGACGCTTATAAGTTTTTTTATTCAAATTAGCTGACTTTAGAAAAGAGGTCCAATTTCGATTAATTTTTCCACCATCGAAAAATAGTTAAATCAAACCAATGATGATTGTATTCGAAAGTACATTGTTTTATCCACAAAAAACCTCATAACATAAATTCCGAAAGAATGCATAGTTTTTGAGATGTAGCACTCAGAAAATGGAGTGGGGTCAATTCGACCCCGTTTGGGCTCCGAAGTTCTGTTCAGAGGTGTGTACTCCGAGGGTTAAAAAAAATCCAGTCAATTCACGAAAACCAATGTTAGTGCTCATTTATTGGGTGAATATTCCTTAAAAGGACGTTAGTTCAGTGAAATTCGTAGGGAAGAATCACTCCAGAGCGGGTGATATGAGAACACTTTCATGGAAGGACAAAGCAAGTGGACAAACGATAAAGAATGACGCAAAACTGCTCGCATTTGGTGATGAGTTCACTCTTGTAAATTTTAATTCTTCGATTACATGGATTACCACACATACGATTTTGCCCTAATCGTTTTTTGTAGCTCTCGAAATTCTCTATAGAAAAAATGGAGCCAGAATTGCTCTACCTCCGTTATATCTCAAGATATTAAAAGAACACCGATCATAAAATCCAATCAATTTGAATGAAATAGACTTATGCCAAAGAAAAAATGACTCTCAATTCTGATGACTTTTTGAGAATATCTTGGAAACTAAGCAAGATAGGACGATTTTCTCATGATTTCTATTTGTAGCTCTTGAAATGCTCGGCAAAAAGTGCAAGGGTAAAATCGCTTGATCTCGCTTATTCTCCAAGATATCCTCAAAAAATTGTTGACAAAAATATTTAAAAAAAAAGAAAAAGTTCATATTTATTGTCAATAGGTTTTTAGGAATATCTCGGAAACTACACAGAGAAAAGTGTTTTCTTAATTTAAGTGAGAAAACTCACTTGATTTAAGTGAGTTTTACTTTCTTAAATTGAGTGAGAAAAAGTCACTTGATTTGAGTGAGAAAACTCACTTGATTCAAGTGAGTTTTACTTTCTTAAATTGAGGAAGAAAAAGTCACTTGATTTAAGTGAAAAAACTCACTTGATTTAAGTAATTTTCGTTTTTTTTAAATTTAAAACTAAACTTCCTCAACTCAGTACACAAGAATGACTCCATTCAAGTTACTTCGTACATTTTCAATGCGATCCGACACAGGGAATAATTCAACAAATGACTTAGAGTGGTATATATCTGCGAGGCACGATTTTGATAAATCACGCAAGATACGATTTTTGATTGCTTGAACAGTATTTATTTTCAGCGTATTCCTCTTTGAAATATGGAAGATTGTATCGCCAAATCAAGAATAATAAATATTTCTCATAATTCAACCTCTTGATAATTTATCTCGACATACAAAGTCCGTGTTCTACAACCCGCTGATCTGACACAAAATGATGAAACTTAATTTTTTATTCCGAAATCCAATGGTTGGTTCAAGTACTAACCACCACCTTTTGCTGAGAATGTACGGATTCATTTGAATGGAGTCACTTTTGTGTACTGAGTTAAGAAAGTTTAGTTTTGAAATTAAAAAAAAACGAAAATTACTTGAATACAGTGAGTTTGCACTTAAATCAAGTGATTTTTTCTTTCTGAATTTGAGAAAGTAGAACTCACCTAAATCAAGTGAGTTTTCTCACTTAAATCAAATGACTTTTTCTCACTTAATTTAAGAAAGTAAAACTCACGTAAATCCAGTGAGTTTTCTCACTTAAATCAAATGACTTTTTCTCACTTAATTTAAGAAAGTAAAACTCACTTAAATCAAGTGAGTTTTCTAACTTTAATTCTTTAATTTTGAAAAACTCCAGGCTAATAAGCCCATCGGAGCTAATACATACATGTTTATTACATATTAGAATGACGTAATTGCAATATTTCCTCATTAATTAATCATCTCATTCAATATTATATTATTCTAATTTGTTATCTCACTAAAATTGCAGGTATATTTTTGATTCGATAATTTCTAATATTTAATATTTTCTCATATTTTCAATTGCAACAATCCTATCAATATTGACAGTAAAAATAATAATTGGTAAGTCGGTATCACAGAATGGTTGATTTAAAAATTACAATAATGACTATTACGTTAACAACATATCACAAGTATCACAAACATTAAATTTATAAAATTTTTGATAGACAATGATTCAGCATTTTTATGCATTTTTAGTTCATTTCTAAATTAGTTGCTTATCTCATTGATTTCCTTAATCATCAAATAATCAAAGCATAGTCTTTCGAAACAATCAATTGATTCTGCAGAAGTTACATCAGCTGGTAGTTCGTTCCAAAATTGTACAGTAGTTGCGAGGAAAGACTTCTGATTTATTGCTGTTCTCGATGTTCGTTGTTGTAGCAAGTCAACACGACCAGTTTGACGCTCTCTAGCCCTTGAGATCAGTATTCGTAAATTTTCAACAAAAAGGTTTTGATGATTCAGCTTGATTGTTTTATAAACAAAAGTCACGGCTAGCAAGAGTCTTCTGTTCTTTATTGACAGCCAATTTCGTTGTCTTCTTGCTTCAGTAACATGGTCAAACCGTCTTAAACCAGCTACAAATCGGACACATGCATTGAATGCACGTTGCAGCTTCATTTCATCTACATCAGATACATCAGTCATGGCGACGGCACAATAATCAAATAGTGGAAGTATGAGTGCTACAACCATGCGTCTCCTCAGGTATTCATTAAAAAGATCACCATTGGCACGGAGACGACGTAGCGCTCTGAAATCTCGTGAACAGGTTGAAGTGATGTGATCAGTCCATTGTAGATGTTGTGTTAACCGCATACCAAGATATTCTTCAACTGTTACTCTTTGCAATTCAAAGCCATCAAACACAATAGCAGGCCAGCTATCCAACTCCATGTATGGTACTCTCTTCTGAGGATGAAAGACCATTAATTTTGTTTTCTGTGGATTACAGCGGATGCCATTTTCATCACACCATGCACATAGTCTTTCTAAGTCGCTATTTAATAGATGTATGATCACATCAATTTCTTCAAGTTTGCACGTGACATATACCACAGTATCATCTGCATAAGAGATATGTTTTGCCACTTTGAAGCAAATTCCAATATCTGAGGCATATAGCGTGTACAAAAGTGGACCCAGTACACTACCTTGCGGCACTCCTCTGTGGCTACTTTCCCAGCCAGATGTTCTATCTCCATCAACTATGGATTGTTCCCTACCAGCCAGATAAGAAGCAATCCATTTGCACGCTTTTTGACTTAGATCGAAGTTTCGTAGCTTTCTGAGTAGTCTTGCATGAATCACTGAGTCAAACGCTTTTGAAAAGTCTACAAAAATTGCTATTGTGATCAGTTTTTCATCAAATCCCTGACGGATGTCTTCCGCAAATCTCAATACTGCATCTTGTGTTCCCATCATGGGTCTGAAACCAGTCTGAAAAGGATCCAATATCTGATTCTGTTCAACGAAATTCATTAGTTGTTCATGTGCTATTTTCTCAAGGACCTTTGATAAAGCAGGTAAAAGTGCAATTGGCCTGAAATCATTGACTTCATGTGAACCTTTTACTTTGCACGTTGGCTTGATGATTGCTTTCTTCCATTGTAATGGGAATTCACCAGCTTGGAACGACTCAGTGAAGAGCACAGACAGTGGATGCGTAATCAATTTCCCGTAAGCCTTGATCAGTTTAATCGGGATTCCATCGATTCCAACAGCATTGGATGATATTGCTGATATAGCCTTTTCAATGTGAACCGGTAGAACTTCTTGAAACTCAAAAGATTGATAAATGCATTGCACTTCAGCGAAGTTTCTTTGGTTCAAGGCATCTGTGATGTTGTTACTTGAGACCATGTTTACAAAGTAATTGTTCATGCGGTCTAGGTCAATGTCTGGTGGCACTTTGAAATTTTGTCACTTAAATTAAGAAAGCATTTTTCTCTGTGTAAGCGAGATAGAGCAATTCTACGTTCAAGCTTTCTTGTAGAACATTTGAAGATCTACAAGAAATGATTGAGGCTAAATCACTCTATCTCACGCAGTTTGCGAGATGTTTTCCAAAATCTACTAACAAAAAATTAACATCCATTTTCAATTTATATTTCAGCCCCTTATCACGATCAAGCCGTCTAAAAAACATGCCATGATAGGCGCTCCTCCACGACTCTTATATATAGTGTTGTAATTGCTCTCATTTTCATTATATAAAATTTAACATTCACATGTATACTTTTTCCGAATAGAAAGTGTCATCAAAAAACAAATAATAATGATTTTTTTGATTCATAATTTTTAAGATTTATTTTGAAAGCAGTGAATACAAAGGGGAGGGAGAGGGGCAAGGGGCAGTGCGAAAATAAATGAGTGCGAAAATAAGTGAGCAATCTGAGGGTGATATGAGACCGTAGATGCAATACATTTTTCCTATGCCTAGAGCCTCATTTTAGTCTCATCAACCTCAGCCCAAACCTCAGTATGAGGCCGAAATGAGGCTGAAATCTTCGACTCGGGCAATCCGACGTGATCACTCAGCGTGGGACAGCGGAGAAGAGTGGAAGAAGACTCTTCACATCTCGCGCAACTGACAGTACGCGCTACAGCTGATCACGCACGAACCGCGGGTATCAACAACATCAAGCCACTGAAGGCCGACGCGGGAACAACAACAGACTCTGTCCATTTAAATCGTCAAAACAAAGACGATTCAAATTGAGAGAAAAATAATTTTATTATTTCACAACATAATCATATCATGGAATTTGGAATACATGGTAAAGTATATGGAATTTCGCTCTGAAGAGTTTTTCCATTCGGGTAGAACAATTTTTTTCGTCATCCATTTCTTCAGAACATGTCAGCAACTAACTGAGATAAAGGAATTTTCACGAAAGTCTTTTTCAGCTTCCTAAATCCTGTACAAAAAATATCTGGTGAGAATTGCACTGTCTTACTCAGTGTCCGAGAGATTCTTAACTTAACCCTCGGAGTACACTGGGGGTCATTTTGACCCCAAGAAATTTTTTGTCCTAAAATATGATGTAATGGATGGAAATATTTGAAATAGTCGACTTCAACGCTTAGAAGCTTTTTCATTCAAATTGGGTGACTTTAGGAATGAGGTCCAATTTCGATTAATTTTTTTACCATCAAAAAATAGTTAAATAAAACCAACGATGATTGTATTCGAAAGTACATTGTTTTATCTACAAAAAACCTCATAACATAGATTCCGAAAAAATGCATAGTTTTCGAGATATAGCACTCAGAAAATGGAGTGGGGTCAATTTGACCCCGTGTGTGCTCTGAAGTTCTGTTCAGAGGTGTGTACTCCGAGGGTTAATCATTTTGATTGCAGTAACGTCATTTGATACATAAAAATTCAATATTAGATGAAAGCTAAGATCCTGCAATAAAACTTAAAAATCGAAACATGAAGTTCAGGTTCCAAACTGTATTTGCATTTCTTCTCATTGTCATATGAGGATGAAAATGGGCTCGCTTGGAAGGAAAAATTATCTACTGTCTAATGATGAAATGAAAAATAGTAGTGTTCCCGGGAAGAAAATGGAGAAAAATCGTAATTTCTGAGAAAAATAAGTTTTTGAATATTGTGATGAAATACTCCCTTTGAAATATTTGAACTCCTCACCACTTGTTGGGCTCATTGAAATAAATCTGTTGAGCTACATGTAATGTTGCATGCAATTGATTGAATAGTTTCGGAAATATATCCACTTTCGTAAAATGTTTTCTCGCCAGAACTACTTCAGAACTACTTGAGCAATTCCGCCCAATTTCAATACCGAATTTCGCGTTCATTAGATGCACAAACTAAAAAAATTTGAAGTCTTTAACTCAAATATTCCTCGAGTTATCGCGACAGAATTCATGACTAGAATCACTAAATTTGAGATAATCCAGAAATGAAGAATCGGAGCAAAATTTACCCCGAGTCAAAATTATGAGTTTAAACGAGATGCATGTCATCACTCATAGTGAGGGCTGTGAATTGATTTTTCGCCACAGAAACTCAAAACAAGCAGAAGCTCCACTCCCTCGCGTTATTTATGAGTACCACCCCTTGTGAGACATTTAATATTTTGCCAATTTGATTGGCAACATGCTTCTGAATGGACTTTTACCCATAATAAATCGAATCGCTATTTATCTTCTCCATTGCTCAAAAAATAACATTATTTTCACAACAAATACGCACTTATATATTCCTACAAATATTGCCCTAGACTGTATCAATCTGTTCAGGATTCCATCTGCGGTACTTGAAGTCAACTTGGAACATGGAATCTCAGCTCAAAATAATCGATTAAGTTGCAGCAGTATCATATGATACAGGAAAATTCAATACTAGATAGAAACCCAGATCCTACGATGGAGCTTAAAAATTGAAGTTCAGGTTTCAAATAGAATTTCTATTCCTTCTGATTGTCATCAGAATGAAAATGTGCTCATTTTGTAGAGGAAATTGTCGATTTTCGAATGTTAAAATAAAAAATGGAATTGTTTCTAGAGAAAAAGCGGAGAAAACCCGTGATTTTTGAAGGAAAAAAGCGATTCATCGAACACTTATATAAAAGACTTCTTCTGGAAAATCTGAAATTCTCATCATTTGTGGTGCTCATTGAGATGAATCTTCTAAGCTGAACTTGAATATAATTTGCTTGGATAGTTTTGAAGATATAACCTCTTTTCATGAAATGGTTTTTCGCCAATATCTTAGAAACTGCTGGAGCGATTTCGCCCAGTTTCAATACGAAACTTCTCGTTCATTAGATGCACGAAAGCATGCATGAAGTCTTTAACGCAAAAGTTTTTTGAGTTATCGTGGCGATCAAATCCAAAATAAAAAACACTGTCATTGGAATTATCTGCAAAGCCAAATCTACCCCGAATGAAAATTGTGAGTTCCAATGGGATGAATTTCATCGCTCAAAGTGGGGGCTGTAAATCAGTTTTTTGCGGAGAAGAATCGAAAATTTTTGCTCAAATTCCATTGACAGCATTTTGCATAGGCACGAAAAGTACTGTCAAGTTTGCAGATCGCCAAGTATAACCCTTTTGGAGTAATGGGATGATATTTGTCACACATACATATGGACGTTCTCTACAAACATCTTTTCTCGACATTTTGGAACATTCTGAGTCATGTTCTGATAGAACCTCGAAATCGAAAAATATGGGGTTTACAATGCTTCCATTAGAAGCGAAAACCCTCTAGAGAAGTATTATCACTGTTCCAGAAATTTCATGTTGAATATGAAATTACAATTTTTCAGAGAAGTGATTCAGCCCAACTTAATCTAGGAATTCTATAATGTACTGTATCCAATAAGATAGACTGTTCTTTCGAAACTCCCTTGAGGAAATAATGGAACGTTGAGAATTGTGATAATATTATAAGATGCATTCTATTGTTGTGATTATAAACCCCTTGACGAATGATCAATTGAAATGAAATAAATCTCAAAAAAACTATGAAATTCTGATTCCAAATACTCAGCGGTAGAAAGCAATCAATTTACGCCCCAGTGATCACATCATTCGCACGTAGAACACATTGTGCACATACACATGGATCTTCAGCAGCGACTCCGGTTCGCGCAAGAACATAAAAAGGTGATTTCTTGCGAACGGTATAATGAAGTAAAATTTATCGGAAATAAATCAATCTTCAATATATATTTTCTTAGATTTTCAATGCGCGTATCCGATATTGCCATCAATTTGTTTATTTCAATAGTTAATCAAAAATAAAAAAACCGCGTTTCAACTTTTGGAAAAATTTTCATGCAATTATATATTCTTTGCCCAGAAAAAAGTATTCTTTCACTTTCTCCATATAACTGATATTCAATGAGACACGACCATTTAAATTTGAAGAGAAATAGACATGCACAACAGTTTCTCCAAACCGGAAATGGTTGTAAATTGGGAAGAAATTGATTTTTTGTTCTCCCAGGCAATGACTTTTTTCAACCATTCCAACACCGTATCCAAAAATGAACAAAATAAAAAATCATCACCTCAAAAGTGAGTGAAATAGTATGGAATGCCCCCTTTTTTCTGCTTTCGATGAATATACTATCGAGTGATTAATTATCGCACAAACAGAAATCTCGTGAACTCATACTATCACCAGGTGTTTTTCACTTCTGAAAAAACCACCCCCTGTTGACTATTGTCCGGCAATCGATTGCATGAATTAATTAACCATACAAATTTAAGTGGCACAATAGATTCAAATATTAATGTTCAAAGTACAATTTTCGTTTGATCAACCAATGCTCAACAAATTTAATTCTTGAAAATAATGGATAATATCCGTTTCAGAGGATGAATGAATTATTAGAAAAATGGAAGGATCAAATTTTGTGGTTTAATCCTCTGATGAATCCCAAACAACCTAAACGATATCAGAATAGGTCGATAATAATTCATCGATGCCGGATCGTATCACCCTCAGTCCTTGCAGGTATCAACGTCGTCTTCACAGTTCTTAACTCAAAATTGATTGTATCTCAATCAACCAATGAGCACTAATAAAATAAGAATCAACCAGTCGGTGTTAAGTGATATAATATGATTCAATATTTTCGAATCCTTGCATCGTTTATCAATTTCTAACAGACAGTGCCATTACTGAGACACACTTACAGGAATCTGAAAATTTGGCTAGAAAGCTGAACATTGTATCAGAAGGCAAAGTAGTGCCTAACTACAGGACTGATGCTTTCAAGGTTGCCCTTTATGATACTGGTCCACTGCTGCGAAATGTCTCACTGCTCAGATATGTGAGGCCAAATCTCCAGCTCAATGGTTTTTAAAACTGTTTAAGGTACTTCCGCAGTAAGTAAAGGGGAATAGATCCGAATGTGCTACAGATTTGAAGCTTTGAGGATATATTCTTCTCATAAGTAGAAATATATCTGGAGGTTTCATGACGATCGACCACGTAGTTTTTTTCATTAATTATTAAAATAATTAATTTACACAGGCCCTAATGACACGTAGTTATTTTTAAAAATCATCGACAATGTGCTGCAGTCTTACCCGCGCGCGAAATCACTTCCCATATTATTTATAAATATAACTTGATAATTTCTTTGATATTTTACCACGTAATTATTGAGAAATATCAATTAATCCGTGTAGTACCACCATTGGGGAGCCGTGTGTCACCACTATTTTACCATATCCTCATAATTATTTTATGGATTAATTGATATTTCTTAATAATTACGTGGTAAAATATCAAAAAAATTATCAAATTATATTTATGAATAATATGGGAAGTGATTTCGCGTGCGGGTAAGACTGCAGCACATTGTCGATGATTGTTAAAAATAAGTACGTGTCATTAGGGCCTGTGTAAATTAATTATTTTAATAATTAATAAAAAAAAACTACGTGGTCGATCGTTATGAAACTTTCAGATATATTTCTACTTATGAGAAGAATATGTCCTCAAAGTTTCAAATCTGTGGCACATTCGGATCTATTCCTCTTTACTTACTGCGGAAGTACCTTAAGTTTCACAAAACTTGGTAACTTCACGGAAGCTGATTTTCCTGTATCTATTGCTTCTTTTTACTAACTCCACCATGCAGCTTCTTTTGTGCTTATAAGCATGGAAAAGATATATATTGTTAAAAATATAATTTTGAGTAACTGATGAATTATATAATATTATAAATGCAATATAAGAATCCATAGGCATATTTTTGCCAAAATATTATATGATTTGATGATGAGAAAAATATAATGATTCATTATAATTCTTTTTCATTGGAACATATAATTATAGCAACTATAAATTTGGAATATATTCCAGCATATATTATATTATTCATAATATGAATAAATGATCAGAATATAATGTAATATATAATATTGGCATATAATGAAATGAATACTTTAAAGATATAATGAAGAATATCAGTTAAAGATAGTTTGTAAGAATCATACAATTCCAAGAAACAGTATAATTTTAAAATTTTGAGACAAAAAAATATTCAATTTATTCTATAGAGGAGGCTCCCTACGTAACGTACTCTTCACAATATCTGAATGGATCATGGGAACATTTGAAATTATTGAAGATGTCTATCACACCAAATTCGCATTAGGGTAACGATAAAAACTATCCAGTTATCATAAAGTGCAGCTATATAAAATAGAATATAATATATTTTATTTTTAATAAAATATATGATCAAATATAAACTAAACATTCTAATCATTTCCATACAAAACAGGAAACCACTATTGAGTATACTGCCATTATTATATGATGAATTGCAAATGAAATAATATATTTTTCAATATCAAATGACTCAGATATAGAAATTTACATGATAAAATATCAAAATCTATATAATTGAAATAGTATAATTACACTGAGGGAAAAAAATATTTACTAGGAACGTTATATAGTTCATGTCAATCGAGAATTTGATTGCCAGTGGTTTTTTTCTGTTTAAACAATTTATGTCTTAGACGAATCTTGTATTTATTTGGGATGAATTCCAATACATTCACATTAAAAATACGATAAGTTTTTTAGGGAATAATTTCCGACCAATACATTGCGGTTTTGAGTCAAACTGGACTATATTTGGACTAAAAATTCATGTTTCGTTCAAATACATTATTATTTGACAAAAACATCACGAGAAAATATTAATGGCAATTATAATCAAGATTGAATCAATTAAGGAGGAGATTTGGACAAATAATTGTTTATTTATCATCATCAATTTGTGAAATTTAGCAACGAAAAATGAGTAATGATCTGATGTAATTTCGAAATGAAAAAAATCGAGATTGAGAGAAATAAATATTTATTTCTCTCAATTAAATTCGAATATAATAAAGAAGGAGTTTTGGCTCAAAATTATTTTTATGCCTAGAAAATATTTTTTCCCCTCAGTGTAGATCATTATTATTCCATGTATTACCACTATTTTTGGAATCAATTTTTTTTTTCACACACCAGTATCATTTCATATACTATCATTATTCTCACTGCACATCTCACTACGGCTGCTTCATATCTCATGATATATCATATACGAAATACTCGAGTAGAATATATTTCATTTCATTCTTTTCACTTTGAAACTTGTTTTATATCTTACTTCTCTGTTGTTTTCACTGTATTCTCCCTTAGTTACATTCACTGTGTTCTCTTTGTCCAGCTCAATGAACAATAATAAATTATCTCTCTTCCTCTTGCCCCTGCGATCCCTTACGCTATAGATTCAATAATAACCGTAGTCTCAATTACAGACAATGATCCTTAGCAATCCAGAGGGCATTGATTCTTTCCATCGAGTTAATCACCGTTCAGTATTTCACCGTACGTTTCTAGAAACAAGTGTCAGGCCAGACTTCGAAAGGAAGGGGGTCCTGGATGGTCCGAGTTACAGAACGTGCCTATGAGACAAACCTAAACCTGTAGGGGCACTCACCCCTCCCTGTCTACTAGCATCTCCGTCTTTTCTCTCAATGAAGGAGACTCATCACCCGTTCTCCCTTCGACCCCTCGTATCCATTTTATATAACCATACTCTTAGCACAATTAATCTTACCCAGAATGCAATAACTGTCCAATCTGCCCGGCTGCCAGAGCACCCGGGTCATTGGTTGTCGTACTGAACTGACTGTCGCTGTAATGCCACCAACGTACCATTCTTCCTCTCTCTCCTCCTCTCTTCGATACTTGCCTCAGTAACGCCATCTCTAGTGAGTTTGCAGGAGTAAATCGAAAAGTGACTGACTAAATATATCCTTTTTCCCCTACTACGGATTTAACAAGTAGGAGAGGGTTCTTCAGATATACGGAGAAAATCTCAAACTACTTGAGAAAATAAGATTAAGGACAGGTCTTAATGAAAATAATAAGTATCGGAACAAGGGAGGGACATCGTATAAAGAAGGAGTATAGATAGCCTTTTACTAGTCCCTCAGCAAATCATTGAAAGCCACCCACCTAAATGTAAACTATTCATATTCTATTCATGAAAGTTATATAGAGATTATATAATAGAGTTATATATAGAGTTATATATACAAAGAATATAAAAGGAATAGATCAATGAATTAACTGAATGTCAATAAAATATATGAATAAATATGATGGCCGGACAGTTTAATGAAGAATGTTGAAAAGAAATGAGTAGTTTGGTGACTTCTGGTCACTTTGATGACCATCACAGTTTGCGAGTACAGGCCTAGGGACAGTTCGGTAACATCCAACTTGACTTCCCCATTATGGACAGGGTATGGAACCTTCTATCCAAGCCTTCGATCCACACACAGAACCTGTTGAAAACAAGCGCACTGCCTACGCAGATGAGTCGACAAAAGGGCTTTCATGATTTTGCATTATCGCGGAAATGGTTAAAATATTGAAATAAATGGGCATTTTTGGATAGACATTCTAAGACCTTATCCATCACTCGCACGAACATCACAGGGGCATTACACAAAACAAAAAAAAGAACGTTGAATCACCAAAATTCCTACCGATCACGGATGCGGTCTTTTCTCTGTCTTTCGTTGACGTTTTGATCTGCCGATAGCTGCTCTCCAGATATATCGATGAAAACCATATAAAACCCCTGGTCAAGTCAAATGAATCATTTATCGATAGAATAGGCATACTATCTTTCTTAGGAACCCGGTCAGTAACCGGTAATCCACGCAAAATTGTAATGATCTATCTTTTTTCTCAACCATAGCAACTGGAGAAGACCAAGGACTACTACTAGGTTCGATGATTTCATCTCGTTTCATTCCTTTCAATAAATCAAAAGCTGCTGTCCAGTAATGGAGAAGAATTTATCTGAGATTTCGTTTAGTTGGAGTATAATTCCCCACATCAATTTGATGCTGAATGCCTATATAATGTCCTAAGTCTTTCTTATTTTTAGCGAACCAATTTTGAAATCAAGAAAGACATCGTTTGAATTGAAGTTTCTCTTCTGTATTTAAGAGTTCAGATGAATCTTTGGAAAGTTCAAGAAGAAACTCTGGGGTATTGTGATCAATCGTAACTTCCGTGGAGAAAGAGCAGTTTAGACGACGAACATCATTGAGAAATTTCTTATTCAAGCCAGTCCCCAAGTTCATTATTATCTTAGAAGTCATAAGTACTATCGAGCAAGCTAGTTTTCACCGTCAATACGATCGGGTGAAGATCGCGCTCGGCAACGAAATGACCGCATATTTGAAATCAACCTCTCTAGTGAAATGTAATGGAGCATATAAGAGATTAGAATATCAGATTCCATATTATTGATTAGTCCATGCCATGGACATATCCAGCATCATGGATGAATGACTCTAAATGAATCTTTTATAACGACTCTATAAAAATTTTTTTCATATCTGTACATTAGAGTATCTGTTATTTCCCAAGTTGCTTTTTTTTGTTGTGCCACTCCCTGAATCTTCAGTTCTTGACCCAAAACGAAATATCAAACTGGGAAAACTCCTTAATATTAATGTTAAACCTTGCCTAAAACATGATACATTTCCCATTTGAATAACATGGGATTTTTCATTTTTTTACTCGTAATTTTTTTCCCCTCAAACAAGCAGATCTACAGCTGTATCTCGGACATATTCTTGTAGGAAATTGAACGCTCTACAAAAATGTTCTCTTGTCAAATTACGATAACATTGTTTACCTCGAAGTTATTTAAGGTCACAGTTGAGAGAATCATCAATTTATCGATTTCTTCATTTCCTCTACGGATTTATTGTTAAAAAAATAATAATTCTTATTACTGTGAAGTTTCAAATATGAACTAAGCTGATTTTCATAACCAGAGTGCCCAAAATTGTTCTACAAAAAAAAATGCAGTTGAAAAAAGGTCTCAATACAATTATAAATGTGAAATATGTAATTTATTCAATCAAATCTCCTTTGTTTACAGTTGGGAATTTTTTCTTATACTTAAAAATTATAGCTTCAAACTTTTTTTTTCCGGGAAAGTAAGCCCTGAAATCACTTCGAATTTTAACAGAACGTTCCTTCTTATTTGAATGATGGACTGTCAAAATTTAGAAAATTTCTCATTTCACGGAACGTCTTTCTTAACAACTTCAAAGCAGGAAATTCGTTTCTTTCTTAACCATTGCTCATTCTCTACTCTCACAGTCCCTCTATCTAACAAACCGAAGTTCAATTACCTTAAGTTCTTCATGTTTCATATTAATGATTCAAAATACAAAGCATTTTAGCTTGAAACTTATACACAAATAGGCATACTGAATATTCTCTCAACCCTGACTGCTTTGCATCCACTCTGGAAACACTCTGGAAACAGAGTGGGAATGGGAACATGGTGTAAACATGCTGGAACCAGAATGTTCCCAGAGTGTGTTTGTGCCATTTGTACGTAGAGTTTCCACAATGTTTCTGGAGTGTATTCAGAGAGGATACATATCAGACCCATCATGATTACACAGTGTATCCAGAACAAATCCAAATTGAATCCACAGTGAATACATAATGATCCCACAATTGATACATAGTAGATTCAGAGTGAGTACAAGTTGAATCCAGAGTGGTTACAGATTGATTCTCTTAAAAAATTTATTAATAAAAATTAATTTATTAATAAATTTATTTGTTTAATGGCGACATTGCCTCGTGGATGGGAGGTGGAGAAAAAAGATGTGAGAATCAAAATTCGAAGGTAAATATAGTAACTCGCAATAGCTCAGTGGTCAGAGCACCTGACATGTAATCAGAGGGTCGTGGGTTCAAATCCTGCTTGCGCATTACATATTTTTTCCGAAATTTGATTCTCTTAAAAAATTTATTAATAAAAAATTAATTTATTAATAAATTTATTTGTTTAATGGCGACATTGCCTCGTGGATGGGAGGTGGAGAAAAAAGATGTGAGAATCAAAATTCGAAGGTAAATATAGTAACTCGCAATAGCTCAGTGGTCAGAGCACCTGACATGTAATCAGAGGGTCGTGGGTTCAAATCCTGCTTGCGCATTACATATTTTTTCCGAAATTTGATTCTCTTAAAAAATTTATTAATAAAAATTAATTTATTAATAAATTTATTTGTTTAATGGCTATAAAAAAAATGACTATTTAATCTCAAATTTTGAAATTTTCGAGAAATCTTGATTTTTTCTATGCTAAAAGATAGAAATGGTAAATTGTATCCAGAGGTTGCACAGTGTTTCCAGGAAGAATACATGCTGGTCCCACGGTCGATACATAATATATCCAGAGTGAATACATGATAGATCCAGAGTGAATATATAATAGATACAGAGTGAATACATAATAGATCCAGAGTGAATACATGATAGATCCAGAGCGAATACAGAATGACTCCAGAGTGAATACAGAATGAATCCAGAGTGAATACAGAATAAATCCACGGTGGTTACATATGGAATCCACGATGGATACAAGGTGTATCTAGAGTGGATACATGTAAAACCCACCGTGATTACATGGTATATTCAGGACTTTTACACAATGTTGTTATAATTGTGTCTACTTTCTTGGAAAATGGAGGATGGGCAAAAGTCATGAGATTTTTTTTAGGTTAAATATTTAATTCCATGATGTATAGTACATATGTTACCGTCTTATATTAACGTAATTTACTCGCTGCAGTTATATTTGAAAGCATAATCCTGTTCAATAATGCGGCCGGCGCTCAGTTCAACCCATCGAACTGAGCGTCGGCAGTCAATGACTATAACCTAATCGTCAAGTGCACGCGATACACGTTCATATATCACAACAATCCAATTGGTATTACAAAGCAAATTGATTTATTGTTATTCAGAGATAATTGAAATTCTACGAATTATTATTTTCTTTCTCGTTGATTTGAATTATCAGAGAATTATGATAATCTTGTGATCAATATAATTGGCTAATTTTTTTCGGTTATTTGCGAGTTTAAATCGGAGGTTAGAACCTGCATGCATCGAATTATCACAAATCATTGGTTAATTTCGAATGCATGGAAAGTAAGTAATCTCAATATTTTACAATGTGAGAATAAAATTAACAGAGAAATTTTTTTTTCATTGTATAACTTATTGGAGCACGTATGCAAAAATTTAAAGGTAGTACAAAACACATATACATTCATTCCTTTACTCTCTCTTTCTCAATATGTATATTGATATTTTCTACATTTCAGATCTTTGCTTATTTCTTCAACAAAAGAGAGAATTGAAATGGCTTCCTGGTTCAACTGATAATATACATATACATTTGAAGACATGGATGACTTCTTATTTGGATGAACATCGCAGACAATTGAAGAAAATCGACGAAAATTTGAGGAGGGAATAATTGCGTTATTTGGCAATTAGTAATATCACGTGCAGAATGAAATGTGATAATGCTTCACTGATTCTCCTGGTCAAAATTTTTTTTTTAAGTCACTCAGAAATAAGTTTAACTTTCTGTGTGAATTTGTGAATTTGTTAAGTACAAAATAATTAGAAGTTTCTAATTAGATTTATATGTCCAACACTCAGTATAAAAAAAAAGAAAGAAAACGGAGAAAAGTAAAAGAAGCCAAAGGAAGAGTGCGAATTTTATTTTGTCAATGAAGCAGAACTGAATCTTTGATAGTATTACTAATTGAATGAGTAAACTTTAATATAATTAATGAATATAATGAAGATTAGTGAATGTGATACCATTTTGTAACTGAAAGTGTCTAAGAAATAAATAAAATTTCACTTAATCCCATTTTTGAATTGATTTTATCAGCAAAACGTCTTAACTTGACTGTGAATATGCCATGCAACGACTGTGAATTCAACATGTATCCACTCTGGATATAGCGTGGATCCACTCTGGATTTAGCGTGGAACCACTCTGGATATAGTGTGGAACCACTCTGGATCTAGTGTGGAACCACTCTGGATATAGCGTGTATCCACTCTAGATAGAGCGTGGAACCACTCAGGATTTAGCGTGGAACCACTCTGGACTTAGCGTGGAACCACTCTGGATATAGTGTGGAACCACTCTGGATATAGTGTGGAACCACTCTGAATATAGCGTGGAACCACTCTGGATTTAGCGTGGAACCACTCTGGATTTAGCGTGGAACCACTCTGGATATAGTGTGGAACCACTCTGGAAATAGCGTGGAACCATTCTGGATATAGCGTGTATTCACCCGAGATATAGCGTGGAACCACTCTGGATTTAGCGTGGAACCACTCTGGAAACATTTTGGAAACAAGAATTTCCTACAAGAATATGTCCGAGATATAGCTGTGAGTCTGCTTGTTCGAGGGGAAAAAAATTACGAGTAAAAAAATGAAAAATCCCATGTTATTCAAATGGGAAATGTATCATGTTTTAGGCAAGGTTTAATATTGATATTAAGGAGTTTTTCTGGTTTGATATTTCGTTTTAGATCAAGAACTAAAGATTCAGGGGGTGGCACAACAAAAAAAAGCAGCTTGGTAAATAACGGACACCCTATTACACACAGACATTTTTTAAAAACGGCGGTTCTTGCCGTTTGGGGTCATTTGCAGTCATATTATGATGAAATCCAGACTCGGAAAAAATCACGATTCCAAAGCTTCCATTCGGAAGCAAGAAAAATGTCATCACAGATCCGTGCGTGGAGTGCAGAAACTAAAATAGGCCTCAGAGGGTAAAGTTCGTCCTAAATATAATCAATTGAATAGTTTTGAAGATATAGCTTGCTTTTTCTGATGTTTCTATGCTAATATCTAAAAAACTACTGGACCGATTCCGCTCAGTTTCAATGCCAACCTTTGTGCTCATCAGATGTATATCCTCACAAAATGTGAGGTCTCCAGCTCAATTATTCACTAAATTATCGTGGAATCAAGATTTTTACGAAAAATTTCTCAAAAGTTTTATACTGGATAAACTAAAAATCTGAGCTCTCACCACCCCGGGAGTCAAAGATGCAGCTCTTGGACGCGCATCTCCTTGCTGAGAGTGGACGCTGTGATTCCATTTTTCATCGACAAAAGTCGAAAAAACTATATTTCGACATCTTTATTCTTCTCAAAAACTATCCGGCCGACTTAGCTGAAATTTTTGTGAGACCTCGGGGCACGCATGGCAAACTCATGGTAAAATTCTCAGATCGCTAGCTACCTCCATTTCAGAGTAAAGCGGAGAATGCGTCATCACACACACACCCACATACATACACACAGACATTTTTTAAAAACGGCAGATCTTGACGTTTTGGCTCATTTGCAGTCATATTATGATGAAATCTCAAACTCGGAAAAAATGACGATTTCAAAGCTTCCATTCGGAAGCAAGAAAAAAAAAATGTCATCACTGATCTGTGCGTGGAGTGCAGAAACTCAAATAGGCCTCAGAGTGTTAAGTTCGTCCCAAATATAATCAATTGAATAGTTTTGAAGATATAGCTCGCTTTTTCTGATGTTTCTATGCTAATATCTAAAAAAACTACTGGACCGATTCCACTCAGTTTCCATACGAACTTTTGTGCTCATCAGATGTATAACCTCACGAAATTTGAGGTCTCTAGCTCAATTATTTATTAAGTTATCGTGGAATCAAGACTTTTACGAAAAATTTCTCAAAAAATTTATACTGGACAAACTAAAAATGTGAGCTCCCACCACTCCCAAGGTCAAAGATGCAGCTCTTGGACGTGCATCTCCCCGTGGCAAGTGGACGCTGTGATTCTATTTTTCATCGAGAAAAGTCGAAAAAACGATATTTCGACACTTTTATTTTTCTCAAAAACTATCCGGCCGATTTAGCTGAAATTCTTGTGAGAGCTTGGGGCACGCACGGTGAACTTATGGTGAAATTTTCAGGTCACTAGTTAGCCCCATTTCAGAGTGAAGTGGAAAATGCGTCATCACATACACACACACACACAGACATTTTTTAAAAACGGCGGATCTTGACGTTTTGGGTCATTTGCAGTCATATGATGATGAAATCTCAAGCTCGAAAAAAATTACGATCACAAAGCTTCCATTCGGAAGAAAAAACAAAAAATTCCCTCGTAGTGCACTAGTCAATGGCATGTAACGGCTGGCTCAGCTAACCTTGAGCCAGTCGTTGAAGGCACTCAAAATTAATTCTTTATTTGACCCAAATTTACGTTTCAAATATTTACCCAATTTACTCCCAATTAATTTGCATTATTAGGAATGGGCGCCAGTCATTTTTAGCGAAATTTCACGAATTTGGGGGAAAACGACAAATCCACAAGTTTTATTTTGATTCTAATAAAATGACGAACCCCAAAAACACTTTGGGTTTACCCACTCCCTTACGTGAAACCTATTTTATCTGAAGGGGGAGAGGGGACGATACCCTCTCTTTGGGTATTCGGGACAGATCAGAAATTTGACACAAAACTCCTGAAAACTTTTAATTCAAATAATAAAAACTATGTATATTCAAGAAAAATAATATAAGTACATTTAAATCAAAGAAAATAGGAAATATTCGAGAATAATATGATAATGCTTTCACCTCAATTAATAACTCGAAATTCGACTCAGACCAAACGACAATAATTTTATCTTAGCGTGGGTGATCCCACACCAAAACAGACGCTAACTCGGTGCTTCTGTTGCGTGCCTCGAGATGCTTTTAGGAAAATATTCCAAAGAAAAAATCGAGTGAAATGCTACGTGCCTCGGGATGTTTCTAGAATACATTTCAAAGGTAAGAAGACGTAAAATTTGGAAACGCCGGACACCTGAGACGATTTATGGCATCCCTAATAAAGGAAGAGGCAGCTGACAAAAACAATCAACAGGCCCGGATGGAAGATGGCACCCACAATCGGCGGAGTTATCCCCGTGTAGAGGAAATGGGCTTAGCTGTCCCGATAGTGACTGAAGGAGCGGAGTGTCAGCTAGAGGCTGGCCTCAATAAAATTGAGGAAAATATGGCCTTTACTGACAGGTCATAAAACCGAAGACACAAGGACCATCAAAAAACCTTGGACATGGTCACGGTTTTGGAACTATCCACACTAATTAGGGAAGTGCTGGTGCCGGTAATTGACGATATGGAAACCAGCTGCCCCTCTCTAGGTGTGGAAAAGAGGAATATCTAATATTCCAGTTCTAGCGATGGGAGAGAAGTTGATAAAAGGGAAGAAAATCCAAAATTGCAGTCAGTCAGTTTTTTGAGTCTTCTAGTTCAACGTCGAACTTCTTCTACCTTCTAAAGAAAAACTCTCAAGTACCAACTGAAGCCAGCATTCTTCTCGAGAGGCCACCCCGCAGTGAAAATAACCTTTTTCGTTTCGACTACGATAGACGGGTCAACTTCGCCGGGACGATAAACATCGCATCTCCAGCCTATTCTACGCCTAAATCTCTGCAGCTCCACCAGCGAAACTACAGCCCTGTCAGCCAGCACCAACTGATCACAACGACCACCTGAGCTCCAACGCAGATTCCCATTCTACCCTTTTTCCATCACCAAGAGTAAGTCGAAAAATTCTATAATTCCTTTTCCTTAACCGAACCACGAATAACTAGATTCTTTTATAATTATTAACCGAGGTTCCACGAGTCTGTTTGGGGTTTCTTCCTATTGTTTTAAAATAAAATAAAGATCGGTGTGAAAATTAACTTATTAACATAGTCTTGAAACATTTCTATTAGATTCCTTACTAAATTATCCCGTCGGTCAGGAGATCCGCCTCGACGTCGTGTTGACCATCTTATACTTTCGTATTTTGTCCACGCAGTCACATCCCGAGAATTATTAAATCATAAACGCGGTATGAAGATCAGGATATACTAGTTTACCTAGTTCCTTCTTTATATCTCGCGGTTAAAGGGAAATCGCGACGAGTCACGGCCCAATAAGAGTTTCACAGGCATTTCCAGACGCCTTTACGAACTCTCGCAACCCGAAGAGCCGCAACACTTCTTAATTCCATTCTTTATTCGAAATTAATGACTTCAACTCAGAATCATGATTCTTTGGGGACTCGCGTACCTTATTTCGTGTGCGCTCCTTCTATCCATCTTAGCCTCTCTCAATTTTCTTTACCTTACTTGATTTCCTACAATTTTCTTGACTTTTCTGTACGTTTCTCTGAACTTTCTCTACACGATGTGACCGCCACGGTGTCCCGGGAGAAGAAGAACGAGTCTTCTCTCCCACGAGTTAGCGTTGGGTTCACTCGGCTGTTTTTGCTCAATTCCGGTAGAGCCGAGGCCCAACTCGACCAATTACTGCTCGAGTCCCCCACTACTTTCCTCGACGTCCCTGTGTTTACCCGAATTCCACCAATTTACTACGAATTCTCACTCTCAAATAATTTGGTGCAACACGCGAAAATATTCACAATAATTTCAATGTTGACAATATTTTCCCGACAGTCATAAACGAACAAATTCTGTCTCTGCTTTCACTCAAGTCTTTTCTTTTCACTATCCACGGCGTTGTTCCTCGTGGTCTCCGGCTTCTCTCGCTCTTGGCCAACGTCCTTCAGTGTTGGCTGGTATTGGACAAACCACTTGGATGCTGCTCCTGTCGAGGCTCCTCCGGATAGTCCTTGCTTCTGCTAATTTAATCTTTAGGACTGGGGAATTCCTCTCCAGTCTTAACTCTCGAACTTTCCTCCGTTTTCCAGAGTTAAATTAAACAAAAAGAAACAAGAACAATTAGTGAGGTCGCAAAAATGTGTTGACCTCACTCTGGACATGTGCTGTCTTGACTCAAATTGAGCCCTATCCTCACCGGGTACCGCGAATCGCGACAATTACCGTGATTTTAATCAAATTAATTAATTTCCCTGATTTATAACAATTCTGTGACGGTAAAAACCGTCAAAAGCATCTAGAAAATGTGTGAAAAATTTCAGAAGGATACATGCATTTGCTTTCAAGTTATCGTGACCACCGAGTTGGAAAACATGGTTCCGAGGAAAACGCGATTAATTTTGAGCAGCAATAAACTACAAAAAAAATTTGACTCTCAAGTTTCATGGAATCATCGATCCCAGCACCATAGAGGAGAGGTCCTGCTGCAATAACGAGTCTAGGACATCTTTCTGCTCTTGCCTGAGTCGAATTCAAGTCTCTCACGTCCGAGCCTTGAGGGGTGACATGGGTTTCACGGTTTCAAAATATTGATTTTTTTGTATTGTCTTATTAAATTCTACAACATCTCTAGAATATTGTCCTAAAGTTTCAAGTTGATCCGAGTAATAGGTTCGAAAATACAGCTTCAAGAAGTTGCGCGCTCAAGGCTAGCTGAGTTGTCACTCAAAACTTTAAACGCGTTTTTCTCAAAACTGTGTTTTCAAAGTCCGTTGTTGAGATTCCTCGAGCACCACTCAACTGATCTCGATGAAATTTTGGACAGGTCTCCCAGATATAATTTACAAGGACTTGGACGAAGGATTTTTTTTTCAATCACAACTCTTAAAAAGAAAAATGCCGCGAAATTTTAGCCAAATTTTTGATTTTTTAGGGAAAACCTCTGCCAAAAATCCAATTTTATTTTTTTTTATTTTTCCTTCGTCCAAGTTCCAGTTCAAAGTCTTAACTAAAACACGTTTTTATGTCACTTCGGATGATCCTGCTAGGAGTTCTGCTATCAACGCAGACGCACCTTTTTCCGAGGGCTCGCCGAAAATGACGTCACAATGGCAGAGTTTTTAATATTTTTTTGCGAAAATTTCAGGAATTGTTCATGAAATGTGTACCTTCAAGACAGTAGAAAGTTTGAATGAAATATTTCATTTATAATATTAAAAAAAAATTATTGAAAATAGGCCGTTTTTTCCCGGATGAAACCCATGTCACCCCTTAACGAAACTGAGCAAATTGACTTCTAGATCAAACCGATTGGGGGGAGTTTTGAAAGGCTCTATCTTCTATAGTTTGTCTCTGATCAACTTGACATTTTAGGCCAATATTCTTGACAGATTGGAGAATGAAGAAAAATATAGGTTGAAACAGGAATTGAAACCACCTAAAAATTTCGACTCGGGTATCCTATTGTTGATGGAAATCCTTTTGATGTCGGTCTCAGAACCCATGTAGGAACTATGGAGCATGCGAAAAAAAAAACAAAAAGAAGACAGAAAAGGAATCAAACGAAAATCAGAATTGAGTAAAATTCCAGGTTTTGATAATATAAATTATATTATCATATATATTATTTATATTATAATATAAATTATATAAATTATATTGTGTTGCATTGGGAGTTTGCCGTCAGTTCATCAATCTGTGGTTTGATTCTAAAAATAATAAGGAAGATTTTTATTTTGGACGTATTATTCATGATGCAGATGAATTTTTACTTTCTATACGTCCAACTTCAGATTTTTCAAGCACCCCTAGAATGATATCAGATCGAGCTCACCTAAAAGCCCACGAGTGTGTGGCTTTTATTTTAATCTATAGTTTACCTCTTTTGAAACGCTTCTTTCCGAAAAAGTACATTGATCATTGGGCCCTATTAGTAGACGCTATATCACTTCTAGTTAAATCCTGAATAATGAAATCAGAAATAGTGTATGCTAATCAATGTTTATTGGATTTCATTACTGGTGTTGAAAAGCTTTTCTGACAAAAAACACCTAACTTTTAATGTCCATCAATTAGCACATCTAGCAGAAAGCGTAGAAAATTGGGGACCCCTCTGCTCCTACAGTGCATTCATTTACGAGAATTACAATCGAATTTTAAAATCTCATGTGAACAGTCCAAATGGTGTTGCAACACAAATTAGTGATTCCTTTCGCCTAAAATGTGCTGTTGATTGTTTATTAATGGAATGCAAAAATGATCTTGATATTAATCGAAAAGAATTTCTAGAAGATTTACTAAATAAGAAACAAAAACCGGAAGTACATTTTAAAATAGGGCATATTGGAATTCTTGAGAATCCAATAATAACAACTCAGTTACCAAGAAGTCAATACTTAGCTTTGAAAAGTTTGAATATTCAACTCGATTCAGGCAGCAATTACTATATTTACAAACAATGCGTAGTCGAACATGAAATAATTACTGGTAAATTATATGATCGAGAAAGAAAAAAATCCAATTTCAATGTACTTTTGAGGAATGGTAGAATTTTTGAGATAAAAAATTTTGTGGGTGTTAAAAATGGCACAAGCATATGTAATTATATAATTGGAAAATATTATCAACCGAAACATCAGCTGTTTGTACCTAAAAGACGATTGGAACATTTAATTTTTTTACAAGAAAAAAATGACTTTTTGAGTGCTGTAAGAATTGAAGGAATTGAGAAAAAAGTCGTAATCATTGACATATCAACATTAAATAATCATGGGAAATGTTACCTCGCTTGTAAATTTGTATGTAACCTTGAACTATTGACACGAATTCTGTATCCCGAAACATTGCAATAAAATAAAATGTTTCCCAATAATTATTGAAGTTTTGGCAATAAAAAAAAAATTGTTGAAGTTTTTTCTCCGACATTATTCACTTAACAATCTTTCCCAATAATTTGTATGGGGATTCGGTCAACTGGAACATTGTCCATTCTTTCATAATATACTGCTCTATTTTCTAATGTGCGTTTATTAAAGATCTCGAAAATTAGCAGATAGTGGTCCAAAATGCGCCCCATTTTTTTTATTAAATAGAACTGCATTTTCAACCTTCGAGAACTCGCGCTTTTTCTAGCATCTCACTTACACTCAAGCAAACGCCGTAAGTTTAGTAGCGTCAGTGTGGCGCTATGTGCAAAGGGCGAGTTCTCATGGATTAATGATCCATTCAACTGATTTCACAGAGTGGCCGAAAAGGAAAAATCACTTTTGTTGACAAATAAAGGATTGTCAATTACTCTAGAATGTGCACTTTTGAAGCGTTGATGCAGCAGTAGAATGTTTTTTTTATCAGTAGTCAAATCCAGAAAAACGTAGACCACTTGAACTGGGGCATATTTCCTTCCTGGGCGCCTACGATCGCTAATTTATAAGAACAATAGAATTCTAGGAAAGGATGTAATTCTCAGATCTGAAGAAGAGGAAATATTTTATTCAATCTATAGAGAAAACTTCCAACGTGCATCTAAAGTACCTCAATATTTCACTGGATCATAAAACTATTAGAAATCATTGAAGATGTGTATCGTTCTAAATTCGTATTGTGATAACGATAGAAATTTGCTAGCTGCCATGAAGAGCAGCTATATATGATGGAATATCCTATGTTTTATTTGTAATAAAATATAAGATTAAATATAAGATGACAATGGTAATTATTTCCATATAAAACAGGAAAATACTATACAGTATACTGCCATTATTATATAATGAATTGTAAATGAAAAAATATATTTTTCATTGCCAAACGATTCATATATAGCAATTTATATGATAAAATATCAAAATTTAAATAATTGGAATAGTATAATTATGAATATAATGGCATAATATATTGAACATCACACATATTTTTGCCACATTATATTACCCGTTATCAATCAGATATTTTTCAATATATTTATAACAATGTATTGCTTTTCCATGCGGGTTTCTTATCTCGAAAATTCGTAAGGTAGATGCTGACGTCACCTTGTATTTAAGAATACAAAGAACATTAATAATACAAGAACATTGTTTGGTGAATTTTCATAATAACCATTGTATCATTGAATGATATAGAACGAAGTTAAATATGTATTTCAAAATAATCAAAATTCGGAGACACAAGTTGCTTGAGTCTGCGGAAAAAAGTAATTCTTCAGATAAAAACGAATGCAGGTTATTCAGAACGTAATTGTCCGAATAACTGAACATTCGAATGAACAAAATTATTGTTTGGATAATTAATATTTGTGGATAGCCCAAATCAGCATTCGGATAATTAACTTTCGGATAAATCCCATTTTCTTTCGGATAATTGACGTTCTACTGTACAGAGGTTTTATCTGAATCCCTTCGTGCAGAGCATTCTGAGAGCTACGAAAAAAGAGCTGAGCAAAATCGCTCTATCTCCCTGAGTTTCCAAGATATTTGCGAAAACTGTTGACAGATATTGCCCCCCCCCCCCTCCTGCAGCTAGCTCCCGCACGCCAGCGACGAAAGATAGATTTCCCCCACCACTCAAAGAGGGACCTAACGCCAGCAACGCAAGATATCTCCATTCCCTCCACTACTCGAAAAAATCAGGAAATCAAAGCTGAAAGACCACGCTGGACGATCCTAGCAAGGGTTAAGTCAAAAATAAATTTTGAAGCCCGCGGGCTTCAAGCGCGTGGGACAATTTGGAAAATTGTGAAAAAAAATTCTCCACGTTCAATCCTCTTATCTCGTTCCAAGTGATGCCCAAAAAAAATTGCATCTCTATAATATTTTAAAAGTAGAGATTTCATGCTTTAAAATTCTCTTTTCTTAAATCTAGATCTGACTATTTTTCGTGACGTTACCACTATTTGAAAATCAGTGGAAAAAACTGGAAAAATTGACCGTTCCCTTAATTTTTTTGCTGAGTGTATATTTGTTTGAAAATTCTGTCATTTTCATGATTTGGGCTCACAGATAAAGCCTTAATCATGGAAATTTCTCTATGTGAAGAGTTCAATTTTTGAGAATCAATCGAGCATATTCTAACGATGTACTTAGTATAATCGATGAGAAATGAAAAGAATTCAATACATTTTGCATAAGTGTATTGCAAAATAATGGACAGATTGATCTACAAAATTCCCATATTTTTTTATATACTGATTCGATTCAGGAGGGGAGGAATTTTGTTCAATCATGCATTTATTACGAATTGATATTAATCAGAATGTCGTGAAAATTCCGTTATGCAAACACTGCTAATGTATTAGCAGAAATTTAAGGGGCAATCGGCCCGTTTGGATCAGCTTATCACTTGTTGCCATGTTATTTGCCATTTCATAGTAATAAACGTATTTCGCCTAGTTTTTGTAAAAGCTTTATCATGCTTTCGATAATGATAATGATTTGCAAAGCAAGGAACACGTGATTATTTGAATAACTGTAGATTCCTCAATTAAAAAACAGCTTAAAAAAATGGTTTTCTTTTTTTCTTTTAGGAAATTTTATGAATAATGAATGCAGAATTGTAGAGCAAGAATCGAGGAGAAGTTTCCTTTCTACATTGATGATTATTCATTGATGTCCTACAGGAATGACAGTGTGCTGTTTCTGTTTTCTTGTTGATTCAAGAGAAGAATAATGAACCAGAAATGAGAATTTCAATATTGAAATGCCCTGAAATCTTGATTCGAGAGCACATCTACCATAGAAATGGAATAGAATTGACTTCTCGCGGAGTCAAATTGATTCCATTAGAATGTGAAAGCATGAATTCAGCAGTCAATCATTTCAGAGTGTTCCCCATATAAATATTGATAATGGTAATGCTGTAGGTGAACCCATATAACTATTTTCATAATCTATTCCAGGAAATTTACCTTCTTCCTTCTTCTTCTTTTCTCATATTCCATCTTTTATCTCAACTAAATGCAAAAAATTTTCATCTAATGAAAAATTTCACCATAAAGATAGAGGATTATCAAGCGAGAATGGATGGAAGAAAGACGGAAGGAGGAAAAACGCCAGAATTTAATCCAGATTATAAAAAGTATTCATGAAAATGTATGTAATATATATGTGTATCGTCGAATGCAAATTTTCGGGGCAGTTTAAATACGCCTTTTGGAAAATTTATGTGCATAGAAATTACCCCGAAGCTATCCTGGTGAGAGTAGCTCATCGTTGTGTAAGATACAGTGTAAGAGAATGAGAAAGAGTCGAGCAAAAGCAGATGAAAAAAAATAATATAAACCAAATGATAAAAATATTACACCTTGTAGATAAATTCATTGGTTGTCGGTTCAAATTAATGAGCAGGAAATGGAAAGGTAAATATGCAGATTCACTTCATTACAAATAGTAACAGCATTTATTGTTGATAATAATGACGATAATGTTAATAGCATATAAGGAATTGAGGGAGAGGTTTTGGAATTATTCCGGGGACTAATTACAATAATTACAGAATAATCAATCAAACGATCACAGGAAGATTTTCTTCTCTTTTTGTTAAGGGAAATAATTTTTAAATCTCACTTTTTCTTCAAGTCAATTGTTCTATCTTCATCTTATCCAAAAGATCAGCGTTTATATGTATTTCCCCTACAACATGTTTATGTTTATATATCTTTTCACTTCATAATAATATAGTTTCTTCTGCATAAATGTTTCACATCGTTTCTCTCCGGGATTTTTAATTCATCTTAAAATTAATCAGAGAAATTTCAGAATTCCTATTTTCATTTTCTTTGTATGAAGATTTCATGTTGAATGATATTTACATTCTCTTCGATTTTTAATCATTTCATCTTTTCTAGAGTATTAACTATGTATTTCCAATTCATTTTTCAAATCTTTAATTATTCGAATAATAATGCAAATATATTACAGCAACATTTTCAACTTTAAACCTAATAATAATAATAATAATGATGATGATGATGATGATGATGATGATGATGAATAATATAAAAATAACATAATAATGATAATAATAATAATAATAATAATAATGATAATAATATGCACAAATGTCAATATATTATTAATCTTTGGCTACTGCAGGAAGCGTTACATGTAATTTACAAACAATGGTTATCATTTTCGCTTTTTTTTTAAATCCCAGATGGAAGAATTGAATTTCTTGTTTTCCATCTTATGAAAGTATCTATTGCAAAATCGTTTGATTTGCAGTTACAAGATTGCTCTGTGCAATTGTACCAATTGATGTACGATGCTGTGGATTTGAAGGTGCAGCACCAAGGTCAGCGTGTTGAGTCTCACGATGTCTTCTGAGATCAACTTTTCTTTGAAATGCACGTCCACACAGTTCACAGGCGAATGGTTTGAATCCAGTGTGTTTCCTCGAGTGTGTTATTAAATTACTGCTCTGTGAAAATGCTTTACCACATACTTGGCATTTGTGGGGTTTTTCACCTGTAATCAGAAATAATAAATGTCTGATGAAAACAAAAAATATTTCCAATTCTTCATTATACTAATTGTGTGTGGTTCAAATTTTTCTATTTTCAACTTCTTATTCGGGTTAAAACCTGAACCTTACGTTAAACGAAAATCCACAACTCATTAAAATGAGTAGTGAATTTTCGTTCTACGTAGAAACGGCAAACGCACGTATTTCTTTTGTTATTCTACAATTTTTCATTCATTCTCATAACTTTAAAATGGATGCCGCTGAAGTAGTTCCTTCAAAAGTGATGGTAAAAGACAAAGAGATCATAAATACTTTTTGATCATTCGTTTTCTAACAATGAACGAAGAAAAGAAGTTTTGCATGGACCTGCGTTGAAATTTCTGATTCTTAGAGAGTCTTTTACGGTCCTTAAAGACTCCCAGGAAGACTTTCGGGTCTTTGCAGTGGATACATTCCAATCTTGATGTTTATACGATGAAAACTTTTAAAATTAATTAAAATATAGAAGATGGCTTTTTTTCTCACGATTTCATTGAGCTGAGAAATTTGTGGTGGACATTATGTGTCTGAAATGATTCTTACTTTATTTTTCAAAATTTCGAGTTCTATGGTCAAGAATCAAGAGATAGATCTTTCTATTATGAGAAAAATGCGGTTTTCGCTTCCGAACGGAAGCATTGTAAACGCGATTTTGTTCGATTTCGAGATTTCATCGGAATATGACTCAGAAGGTTCCAAAACGCCGGGAAATGACATTTTTTAAAAATGTCTATATGTATGTGTGTGTGTGTGTGTGCGTGTGTGTGTAAATTGATGCAAATCATTGTCAGTGAAATTTGAGCGAAATCGGTCGAGTACTTTTCGAGAAAAATCACATTTTCAAAAAATGGTTTTTTTGATTTTTCTCCGCAAAAAATCAATTCACAGCCCCCACTCTGAGCGATGAAATTCATCTCATTTGAACTCACAATTTTCACTTGCGGTAAATTTGGCTGCGATTTTTCATTTGCAAATAATTTCAATTACAGCGTTTTTTATCCTGAATTTTGTATACACAATAGCTCAAAAACTATTTGAGTTAGAGACTTTAAATTTCATCAGTTTGTGCATCTAATGAACGAAAAGTTTGGTATTGAAATTGGGCAAAATCGCTCCATTAGTTTCTGAGATATTGGCCAAAAACCATTTCATGAAAAGAGGTTATATCTCGAAAACTATCCAAGCAATTACATCCAAGTTCAGCTTAAAAGATTCATCTCAATGAGCCCCACAAATGGTGAGAATTTCAGATTTTTCAGAAGGAATCTCTTGTAAGAGTGTTCGATAAATTAGTTTTTTCAAAAATCACGGTTTTTCTCAGCTTTCTCCCTAGGAACACTACTATTTATTTCACCATTCGGAAGTGGACAATTTTTTCGCCAAAATGAGTACTTCTTCATTCTGATGACAATCAGAAAAAATAGAAATCCTATTTGAAACCTGAAACTGAACTTTTGAACTTCAATTTTTCGATTTTCCAGGTTTATTGTACAATCTTAGTTTTCATCTGATATTGAATTTGCGCGCATGGAATGACATCATTGCTATTAGAATAACTATATTCGAACTGAGACTGCAGGTCATAAGATTGAATCCTGAACAGATCGATACGGTCTGGAACAATATTCGTAGGAATATATAAGTGAGTATTTGTTGTGAAAATGATGTTATTCTTCGAGCTATGGGATACATGAATAGCGATTCGATTCAATATAGATGAAACTCCATTCGGAAGCATTTTGCCAATCGAATTGGCAAAATATTAAATGTCGCCCAAGGAGTGGGGTCTGCAAATAACGCACACAGAGTGGAACTCCTATTTGTTCGAAAATATTTGCAGCTCTATCAGTCGCAGCGTAAGAATTAGCTGCGCAGAAAATAGAATTCTCAAAAAATTCATATGCATTAATTCTGGGACTTATTTTCCACCCGAAATTTCCTCAGCTTCTCAATGGAACTGTCAAAAAAAAATCTTCAACTATTTTATTCCAATGTTCATTTTCACCTATTTTTTTTTTTTTATTAAGCTATCGTACCTTCCATTGAAGCTAATTAGCATGGTACAAAGGTTGTATTTTTACATGTATATGAAGGCATTCCACACTATTTCGATCATTTTTCGGGTCCTATTTTTTGATTCTGCTTATTTTTGAATATGTGGTTGACATGGTTATCAAGAATCATTTTCCAAGAAAAAAACGAAAAAAAAAAATTTTGCTACCAAATTATGACAATTTTTGATTTTGGAAATATGGCACATGTGCTCATTTCTGTGTAACTGTAAATGCTCTTATCTTCCCTAATATTAGTTTTATGGAAAAAAAGATAGAGTTCTTTTCTCTCGGAAGAAGCTCATACTTCGCAATAAAATTTTGTTCGGAAATCAAAAGTTGATATTTCTATTTTTTATTAACAAATCCAATGAACTAATGGCCGAAACACATCCTTCTCAATTCTTAAAAAATATGGAGAAAATATATGTTATGGATTGAATTATTTTTGATTTTCCTGTAAATTTCCTCTTAATTTATCGGAATGGTTGATGAGATATCATTTTTTTTATATCTTCGCGTGATCCGCGGCCGACGCTCGAGAGCGTTGCGCATGCGCATAACGCGCTAGCAGCAGGTCACGTGGTAACTTACCTGCCAGTTCCCATGTGACCTGCAGCTAGCGCGCTGTGCGCATGCGCAAGGCTCTCGAGCGGCGGCCGCGAACCACGCGAAGACATAAAAAAAACGATATCTCATCAACCATTCCGATAAACAATGTGAAAATTTACAGAAAAATCAAAAATAATTCAATCCATAACATATATTTTTTCCAGATTTTTTAAGAGTTGAGAAGGATTTGTTTCGGCCATTTGCTCATTGGATTTGTTAATAAAAAATAGAAATATCAACTTTTGATTTCCGAACAAAATTTTATTGCAAAGTATGAGCTTCTTCCGAGAGAAAGAACTCTGTCTTTTTTTGCATAAAACTAATATTAAAGAAGATAAGAGCATTTACAGTTACACAGAAATGAGCACATGTGCCATTTTTCCAAAATCAAAAATGGTCATAATTTGGTAAAAAAAAATTTTTTTTTTGTTTTTTCTCGAAAAATGACTCTTGATAACCATGTCAACCACATATTCAAAAATATTCAAAATCAAAAAATAGGACCCGGAAAGTGATCGAAATGGTGTGGAATGCCTCATATACATTGTTTCTGATTTTAAATGCATTTAAACCTACTTTCCACTAATTATTTGCGCAACAAATAATTGAAAATCATGAAAATCCATTGATTGTGGTTACTCTTTTTCTAATTATTCAAGCTGTCAATCTCAAAATTTCTAACTCATCGTTGATAACTGAGGAAATGACGCAGAATTTATTATTTTTTTTCAATGAAATCTACAGACAATGTCAACGTATTTCATCCAATCAACCACTTTTCAACGAATATTCCTTCGTTCGTCCTCGTGAGTTGCATGCATTGATTTTTTCATAAACTATTTCGGTTCAATTTCCGATCCTCCGTTCAGTAGAAATTTGCAGCTCCTATTCTTTAAAAATTCAAAAAGAAATAAGAGGTGTATATTCGAGCCCAATTGAAATGAAGAAAAGTATATGTTTCAGATTAGCAGTGGACAACGGGAGAATTTTTAGGAGATCACCACATTTAAGAAGCATCGAACACTAGTACAGGTAATAGGGGAGCCCGTTACTCGTAAATTGCGGGAGTTTTTTTTTTATAGATAGGTTCAGTATGACGTACTACATGTAACAACACAAAATACTCACAAATAAGGCAGCCGGAAGTGCTGCCATTTTGTGAAAAACCGTTTGTGCCTGAATCTCCGTAAACGTGCACTTTAGGCCCAC
This sequence comes from Aleiodes leptofemur, assembly GCA_963942555.1. Taxonomy (NCBI): domain Eukaryota; kingdom Metazoa; phylum Arthropoda; class Insecta; order Hymenoptera; family Braconidae; genus Aleiodes; species Aleiodes leptofemur. The sequence continues at coordinate 12,750,593 of OZ012609.1, forward strand.
AATGGTAATGACCTTCATTGTAGATAATTAAATTCCCTATTTTTTTGTTTCATAATTTTTTCCTATCACTTACCATTCAGGACTTATAAGGCCGCGTTCCGAATTGCGCTCACAGCACGAACACTGTACAGTTTCTGTCACGGAAACTGTACAAAATTCGCGCTGTGAGCTGCTTCTAGCGCAATCCGGACCGCAGCCTAAGACTTGCTTCACGAGCATTTTATTGTTCAAGCAATTATTAAAAGAGATATCGATCAAAGAGTCAATAAACAACTAGCAATAGTCCCATAAGTCGTAAATGGTAAGTGATACGAATTTTTTTTTCTTCAAAATAGCGACACTTTCAGCCGCCTTATTTGTACGTATTTTGTGTTTTTACATTCGGTACGTCATACTGAACCTATCTATAGAAAAAGCTCCACTTTTGACATCGGGAGACCCGAGATTTACGTTGAACTTTATATTTCCACATATACGCAGAGTTGAGGCTGTTTCAATGTATCTTAACGTATTTCAACGTTCGAAGAGCGTTTAGAAGCAGCACGAGATTTCGATTTGGCACTTCATCCACGGGTTATAAAGCATGGAGACAAGTGTTTTCCCAAGAGCCAGAAAATTATCTAAAGAACCATTTGCTCCGATGCATTTATATGCTATGGGTATTCTCCTAAAGATGTCCGTCATCTTGCCTATGAGTGTGCTGTGAAAGACGAAATTCAAATACCAGCCATTTGGGCCACAAACGAAATGGCTGGTAAAGATTGGCTTACGAAGTTATCACGTAGGAATCCTGAATTATCTATCCGGAAGCTTGAACCCACTTGCCTCGGTAGAGCAACGTCGTTTAAAGCTGAAAATATGAAAAAAAGTTTTGAAAAGGGCTGAGGTAATGGATAATTATAAGCTTGATGCTTGTATAGAAGTTCACTGCTTATTATAAATTTACTGCTTTATTTCACGAATATGGAATGTGGACGAGACTGGAGTATCCACGGTTTGAAACCTAACAAAATTATGGCTGGGAAGGGCAAAAGAAATGTTGGAGTAGCGACTTCTGGGGAGCGAGACATTAATGTAACCTTGATAACTGCTGTATCTGCATCTGAAAATAAGGTGGCAGACTTACTGCCATGAGTTACGACCAGTATAAATATAATGAAAGGCTTAAAAAAAACTGGTATCCATCCATTCAATATCTCCTGAACATTTTCACTGGAAAAGATTTCCACTAGCATTCGTGATCGACCATCCAGAACCAACGTACATTGACTCCAGCAATCAGAGAAAGACCAATATGAAACGAGCGCCACTGCCTCTACTAATCATCCCGACACCAGCAATACTAACTCTACCAATCGGTATGATAAGGACAGTTGTATCAAAGAGAACACGATGCTTCCTCTTACAGTGTCAGGCATGTTTTTTCCTAGAACGGTCAACCTCACGCAAACGCAGGTCCAAGGAAGATGAGCACAGCTGGAAGAAGGAGAAGTAAATCTGCTATTTTGACGGATGTTTCTGGAAAAAATACATCACGAGAACAGCAAGGTAAACCAGTTAAAAAAATTGAGAAATGAAAATTCAAAATTCAAATGGAAAAGAAAGGCGTATCTAAAAAAAATTTGCAATCAAGTTCAGAAGAGAACGAATACGCTTGTCTGATTCGTTGTGGACCATTTGCTGAGAGCATACCTGGAGAAAACTGCATTCAGTATCCAATTTGCAAGAAATGATCCCACATCAACTATGGGCCAACGCTGGTCTGACCTACATTTGTATCAATTCTGATAATGACAGAGATGACTAATGATGAGTGATAATCAACTCTCTATCAATTTTTCGATCTCATAGCTGGTTGAAAATATCATATAATATCAGTCATTTACTCAATAATAAACACTGAAAATATAATTTTTCGTACAAAAAGTAGACTAATATCTAAAAATTCAGAAAAAGTTATGTCGTTTGCTTTTAATCTCATTTAGTTGGAGAAATAATAATTATACATAGTAATTTTACTACTTATTTCGCAATAGGATTGGTATTGGTACTCTAAATATGGGTCATTCCATGTCGAATCGACCAATAGTTGGAATCGACCCCTTTTGATTTAGGTGAAATCTGGTCAAAAGTTTTCATTTATCATATAATCAAGTTCTGCCAAAGGAAAAAAGTTCGAATTTTTTTTTTCAAAATTTATGCAACTTTCAAAATTTCACTATTTGTCCTGTTTTTTACACTTATGTTTCAAAGATTTCGAAAACTATTATAATGACACTAATGATGTGAGCTAGGCTTTTAAGGGGATACTTGAGGCTACCAAAAAAAAAATTTTGAATTTTTTTTTCAAAAAATAGCTTTTTTACAGAATTTTGAAATTTTAAAAATCGTAAAAATGAAAGTCCGCCATTAAATTTTCTGCTCTAATTTTTCTAGAGAACCTCTAACTAATCTTAAAAGATCCTGAAATTTTTGAGATGGGGTATGGTTACTTTCAAAAGATATAAATGTTTGAATTAAAAAAAAAAAAAATTTTCTTTGGGACCTACTGAATAAAACAATGATAGATAAATAAACTTTCGTGCCTCAACATTGAAAATAACAAGTGAATCTATCATTGTTTCATTCAGTGGGTATCAAAGAAAAAAAAAAATTTTTTTCTTAAATTCCAAAATTTATATCTTTTGAAAGGAACCAAACCCCATCTCAAAAATTTCAGGATCTTTTAAGATTGATTAGAGGTGCTCTAGAAAAAAATTAGAGCAAAAAATTTAATGACGGACTTCCATTTTTACGATTTTTAAAATTTTAGAATTCTGCAAAAAAGGGATTTGTTGAAAAAAAAATTCAAAATTTTTTTTTTTGGTAATCTCAAGTATCCCCTCAAAAGCCTAGCTCAGATCATTAGTATAATGATAATAGTTTTTGAAATCTTTGAAACATAAGTGTAAAAAACAGGACAAAGAGTGAAATTTTAAAAGCTGCATAATTTTTGAAAAAACATTTAATTTTTTTCCTTTCGCAGAACTTCATTATATGATAAATGAAAACTTTTGACCAAATTTCACCTAGATCAAAAGGAGTCGATTCCAACTATTGGTCGATTTGACATGGAACGACCCATATATATTTGATTTTTGACTACAATTTCACTGCATTTTGACCCAATTCTCACATCTCCTATGCGACCATTTTTTCCATTGTTCAACTTACCCCATACCCTTGTTCAACGTATCCCAACGGGATAAGTTGAGCAGCTTCGAACATTCTCGCACTTACGACAATAACTTTCAAACCAGGTCTGGACTGGTTTTTTCGTTTTGAAGGCCTTCAGACAAGGAGGAATTAGGAATCCAACGTTGAAGATCTCAATTAAATTTGATGGATTTTTCTAGAGTTATGACAGATGAACTGGAAACCTACTCAACTAGCCCCACCGTACCCTACTTGGGACAAGTATTGCATGAGACTCACGACAAGTACTTTTTATACTTTCATAATACTACTGTTTATGAGTATGAGTTTCTACTTGTCTCTAGTATAGTTTTCCCAGATTGTAGTGAGTACACTACAATTCCCAATTTCTGTAGTCAATTCACATAAAGAAAATGATCACATGAAGAAAAAGATTCATGATGAAACATTTCTACTCAAAAGAGTATTGAAGGTTTCAAAAATCCGTTCAATCAAGTTTCACAGACATAAAATAAATCGAAAAATGTTTTTAGAAAATCAGCAGAACGAAACTAGGGAATGAAAATCCAAACATTGATGTATCGAGATTCCCAAAATGAGTAAGGTCAGCCGAAGCTCGTAGTAGATGATAGAATAGGAGAGGGGTGTAGAATACTGGGAACCCATCGAATCCCAGCAGCAGTAATACAGTAAGATATATCCCATGTACTCTTTCAGAAAAAACAAGATCAAAAAGGTAGGAAAAAGCCTGGAAATATATGAGTAAAGGGTGAATTTGGAGATGGGGAGGAGGAATGGAAAGAACGGGCAATGGAGGGATTGAATTGGTGGTAGTATATATCGGGGATGCGAGGCACGCCCGGTCAAGATTTCCTACCCGGCGAGAATCTCAGCCAGCCCCGGTTGCCTTTTATCTGTCTCACTTCCTCCTCCAATTTACTCAACATTCTTGCTCCTCTCGTTCTTTTCACCGACACGTTACAGTATTTTGCTAGAAGTAGGAAACCTCACTAGTACGAATGGTAGTAGAAATTTCGTAGCAGTTAAACCTTGCATTCACCAAAATAACGTTCCCACTTTCTGGATAGAGGACTGGCGGTAGTAGTGGTTGTTCTGGAGGGGGAAAGACAGGATTTTATGCCCTCAACAATGTAGTGGAGGAGAAAGAGAGCTGGAGAGAATACGATGCTCATTTGTCTCATCTTTGGCCGCGAGGCGCTCTGATTGGTGGCTGGGGGCGGCTCCAGCCCCCATGTTGCCATGACAACAACGGGATTCGGCCTCGGCTCTGTACCAAGAGAGAAAGGGCGAGTGCCAATATATGAACGTGAAACTACCATCCTATACATATATACTATGACACTGGTGAGATATAATGTGAATGTGTTGGAGGCATGGAATCTACCCCACAATGGTTAATGGACTCTTCCTCTTCATTCGGTTCCACTCGACTTTTTTTCATTTTTTATCAGAGTCGATTGTGCAAACATGTTTCGTGAGGATGAAACGATGTGGGCTTGGATAATATATGGATGCAGTGGACAGCGCCACGCGCGGATCCATAAACAATAGTTAACCGAACCTTCAATCTCGTATTCCGTACTATCACTCATCGCTTTTTCTCCTAAGCTTTTTTATTTTCTACTGTTTTGTTGTGCCTTTTTCTATCTACTTCTTGTTTCAACGTTTTGAATTCAAGAAGAAGAACAATCTGGACTATAAAAGATGGAGGAATGGAATGAAAAGTTTGAAACGCATGCGCAGCTTAAAGGATTTTCCACGATGAGAGAAAAAATAGAAGAGAGAGCCAGAGGGTTCTTGAGGAATTTACGGGGTCATAAAAATCAAGAACCGTCTGAGTTTCTACCGAGGTTACCCTATCGTTTTTATGCCCAAGTACATACATATCTTTGCTTTTTCCTTGTCCCGTCATCTATTTGTACCTTCCATATACATCACCAAGATTCATGTTTTTTTAAAGCATCACTATTATCAGAACTAATTAAGACTTGAGAACATAGTGCCCTCCTTTCCAGCTGTTCAAGAAACTTCGGACATTCGGTGAATAAGATAGTGAAATCATGGAAAAAATCATACGAAATGTGTTTTCATAAGCTGAATACATTGCTGAAATTCTGCAAACATTGGCTGAACGAAAGTTTCCATGAAATAAAATCAATCTTTTGTGCTCGTAATAATTTAAAACTCGTCCAATTTTGTTTTATGAATGGATGGGAAATCGTTAGGAACAATTTTTATTCATATATCATAAGGAACAAAATTATCGAGCCCACTTCGTGGGATGAACATTTCATGAATATTGAATAAGAACCGACACTATTCTTGGATTCAGAAATTATCACTACTTTTAACCGAGCTTAGAGGTCCGAAATCCTCCGAAGAACAATGAAATTTTCTGGTCTTAATTTTTTCTCTCCATGAAATGAGAGTAAAACTGAGACCCCCTGAAAAGTTAAGACGCCATTATATCCCTTGGATCGTCGACCACTGACGCCACCGCCCCTAAAACTATATTAAACTCCAAGAAATCTTCCCTTTAACTCAACTCCCCCCTAAAGTACTAAAACCCTTCTCTTTGTCTTCTCAAACCATCTTGAAAAAACTTTTATCGCTTTTCGAGTGACACTCAAAAAACTTTTGCCATCATTTTTCTTACGCCATCATCTGTCTTATCATTTTTATCAAATTATGAAGAAAGTTCAGATAAGAAAGGAACGAACTCTGAAATAACAGAAGAAAAGCGGTTCAAAAGTGTAGAAAATAATGTAATATTTCCGTTTGGTTCAAGAAATTCAGAGAATTTTCCTTGACAGGCAGTGTTGGATAATTCCTGTGTTGAAAATCGAGGCGTGATTTAACACGAAATTAATTTGGAGATTATCAAGGCTACTGGGGTGGGCCACGATGCTAAACCAATTGGAGGTACTTAAACGCACCCTGGGAATCTTCCTCTTGTCATCAATTTTCAGACTATCGAAAGTGAAGATATTGAGAAGGATCATTTATTATTTTACAATCAGGCTCCCAAGAATTTAGAGGGATAGTGTTATGTTTCAAAATCAGTGGATAATTTGAGAAAAAAATCGAAATTCTTAAAACGAAATAGCAAATGAAAGATCGATTAACATTGACAACATGAAATACTCGGGATGAATTATCTTTCTTGGTGATTTGAAATTGGTTTCGCCATTCGAGCCCTAGGCGTGGATTCTTCAATGAATATTAAATAAATGTTAAGAATGGATTGAAAATGTATTACATCATTGAGAAGACTCAAAATCCGAAAAAATACGTGAAATATTAAAAATGATTAAATGTAATTTTTCACAAAAGGAAAGAAAAGCAGAGAGAGTGATCTCAAGAATACGAGAAACGTAAGAATAAGAAGAAAAAAAATTCTTGATTGAGATGGGAGAGTACAGAGAAAATCAAGTGTGGGAGCAAGTAGTAACGGTCCTTCGAGG